>CAJUYI010000064.1:113383-182313 GCA_910591695.1 Galerucella pusilla
ACTTAGCAATCTTCACAGTCGTCCAGGAATGTTAAGCTTTCCCTACCAGGTAAACAATGTACTATTATTATTTTTTTTATTTCGACGTTTAGGTAGCGTTCCAGCTACCCTTGTCAAGATTAACTAATAATGAAATAATTTTTGGTCCCTATCTGACACGACGAAAAAAATATGACAACTAGACAATCAATAATATTTTGAAGTTTAAGACTACAAAACTTTGTTGACAAATTTTATTAAGGTCCATTCATAGTAGATCACATCTCTGGTAAAATGTGAAATAAAATATTTTATTTTATGACATTCCAAAGATATGATAGTCTACTAGAAATGGAATTCAGTGAAGTGCACGTTCCAGGAACGGTTTTTATTGGGATAGCGCTTTTTTCCGCTTATTTTGGAAATGTTGTTAATAAAACGCGTTTGTTGTTACTTTTTTGTGTATGATTATTTTTGTTTTCAAAATATGTATGACTCAGTTTGGTGATTTTGTGTATTGAAGTGTGTATCGATTAACAACTATTCCAAAGATAAATCATAATAAAACCTGGATAAAAACTTATGATGCTATCCTGATAACGCAGGTAATTGATTATTGGAAATTTCTCTTTCTAACATTGGTAACCAAATTTGACTACATTCGGCTGAAATACTAACTACACATTTATCTGCATTTAGTTGTATTAAAGCACTTTCTTTGATTTTTCGTCTTTTATTATTGGGCACTTCCAATATTATTTTTGTTGAATATTGAATACTAGTTAAAATCTGCACAGGTGTGTAGGTATATTTTGGTTAAAAAAAATGGCAAGAGAAAATAATAGATGGTTGTTTTCAAAAAAAATAGAAGAGAAAAAATAGAGATTTGTTTTTAAAATTAAAGAAAGAAAACTCGAATTTTGTAGAAACATTCTTTTTTTTCAATTTTTTTGACTGCCATTTGCTTAAGATGAATCCAGTCATAATGTATTCACAAAAATTTGCATAAAAAATGGGGGGGAAGGAATGGTAGTTTTCAAAAGATAGTAGAAAACTGAAAAGAATATCAGAAGTTGAATTTTGAGTAAAAACTTCGGATTGAAATTGAAGCTTTAAATTCTGTAATAAAATTTAAATTTTCTCAAAGCTTTAACCATCTAACATTTGTCAACATTGCAACCCTTCTTTCACTGCTTAAAATGGATATTGAATACCAGTCAAAATCTTCACAGGTGTGTACGCTTTTGGGTTAAAAAGTGGCAGGAGAAAATCATGAGTGGCTGTTTTCAAAATTAATAAAAGACAAGAAAAAAGTTATTCGTTTTTAAAAAAGAAACAATATAGGTAGATGAATTTAGTGTGAGGTAAACTTTTGTAGAAATATTGTTTTTAATCTTCTTGACTTGGATTTGCTTCAAATAAATTCAGTCAAAATGTATTCAAAAAAATTTGCATTTTTTGGATAAAAAAATAGGGAAGAGAATGATTGTTTTTGTGTAAAAAATGGGGGGGGAGAATGGTTGTTTTCAAAAGATAGTAGAAAACTAGAAAGAATATCAGAATTTTTATTTCGAGTATACAAAACTCGAACTTCGTAATCAAATTAAAACTTTTTCAAAAAAACTACAATCGCCCCAACATTTCAGCAACACTGCTTGTATTTTTAAATTCTTTTTTATTTCAAAATGAATTCATGATTACATAGAAAAATGTGCACTTTTGGGTAAAAAAAAACACTGAATAGTTGTTTTAAAAAAAAGTCCGAAAAAAGTTTTCACAGAAGTGAAATTTGGTCCATGTGAAACTCGAATTTTGTGGAATTGGACATGGAATTAAGATTTGAATTACCTGAATTTCTCCTTATATTTGTATTTTATGCTAATTTTTTTTGAAATGTTCAAAATCAATCTATTCATCACCAGTCAAAATTTATGCATAAAATTTGAGCTTTTTGCGTAAAAAAGTGGAAGGAGAAATCCATGAAAGCTTATTTTCAAAAAAGAATATGAACCAGGAAAGAGTTATATGTTTTTACAAAAAAGTAATAGAAGTAATAGTGTTTTATAGAAAAAATTTTGAAAAACCCCAACATTTCATTATAGTTAGCAAAATTGTCTTGTATTCTTTACCACTTTTTTGACTTGCAAAGAAAAATGGAAGAATTGTCATTTTCAAAAATTATAAAAAACGGAAAAAGTTTTTGTGTTACTAACAACCAAAAATATTTGGTAAATTGATTGTTCAACTACCAAATAGTACCGATTTGGCACCAATAAAATAGATTCTCTCTACATTCGGATGGGAAAAATTGAAATCAGAATTGGAATTTTACGCTTTTTCCATTTTTTTCCCAGAAATATAAACATCAAAACCAGGGATTCCACCTATCTACAAAATTACTTTATTTATAGACCAAAATAGAATTGTTGGGAACAACAATAGTTATTATTATATTATTCAACAACAACTATGTAGTTATTTCACACATGATGCCGATGATGTTGACGAGTACTTTACAAATTTTTTATAATGACACAGTTACATAACAATCATTTATTTATTAATACAGAAATCTGGTTTAAAAAAATATGCGTAAGGTCATCATTGCAAAAACAACTTATTCTATCATCCATCCTTTTTAATTTAATTCTCGGTATTTTCTATAAGCTGTTCCATAAAGTACATAGAGTATTGGAATGCAATAATCCTTTAACATCCAGATGTTTTTCGTATATTACATAATGTACTGAAAATTGATGAAATATTTTACAATTATTTAATAATCACTATATTAAAATATATTGTTCTGCTAAAATGATAGACTGATAAATAAAATGGGCTCATTTACATAGTTTTTTTTATTTTACCATTAGGAAGATGACGTCATTTTGAGGCTCTGAGCAAAAAATTAGACGTCAGCGTGACTCCTAAGTTGCCTAAAAAAAATTATAAACATTAAACAGCGCTCCTCTCCGAAATTCAGGCGTGACGTCATCGAATATGAAATCTCTCGGTCAGAGAACGGATACCGCGCCGTTCGGTTTTCGGTTATATGACTACTTAGCTAGTAACAGTAGGTATTTGGCTTGCTTATATATGCTTATTATTTATTATACGTTTTAGCAAACTCTAAACAGGTTCCGGTAAATCTATATTTGGAGTTACTACAGAGCAACGACGAGATTTCTTCACGCAACCGGAAGACTATTCACTGGCACACAACATCACAGCCAATACCAAAAATGCACGAGGTTTAGCGTTCGTCTTTCGAAAGAAGTTTGGACAATTAGAAAAACTTTCAGAACAGATTCCAACCACTGGCAAAAATTCAAACACAATTCACGACACATCTTCTATCTGGTAACAAAGAACGGATTTCAAGATCGATCCACCTACCGGAATGTGTGGGAAGTGCTACGAAGTCTTCGACACCACGTGCTGGAATCCAACGTGAAGAAATTGGCGATGCCTAAGATAGAGAGCAATCAGTGGGATTGGCGAGTCATTAGGAATATGGTGGAAGTGATCTTCGAAGATACCGATGTCCACATTTCAATCTGCAGCTATTACCCACGTAATCAGTATCCGATGAAGACACTACCCTGTTATTTCCATACGACCGGAAAGTGTAGGAATGGATCCAGTTGTCGATTTAAACATCCAGTTCCGGCTACACAAGAGTTCCAGGAGGAACTTACTATTAAGGAGGGGGCAATGTTACGAACTCACTGATTCAGAAGCCGGTCCTGTCGCAAACTGAATGCGACCTTTCTAGAAAGGTTCTTTTGCAGGTAATATTCAGACTGTTCTCGAAACTTACCATACAATGGCTTATTCACGAATGTTCTCGAATTATAAAGTATACGCAGAGGTGGTATATTCAAGAAGGGTCTCGAGTTACGAAGGACTATATATACGCGGAGTTTTGAGTGAGTCGAGGAGTTGTTCAGTATACAGTGAACCGGTAAACAGTTTCAGTATACAGTGAGTGAACAGATAGTGAATATAAATAATGTTGAAGATAAATTAGGACAATTATTATACCGAGTGTAAATAAATTAGTAGACATTAAGTAGTGTGTATATAAATTAGGTTTATTATAGTGTGTAAGTGTTTCTTCAATAAATCGATAGTAATTAGCAATATTGAGCGTATAATATTATCCCACGGTAAAAACAGTTCAAATAAATAAGAAAAACATTACATTTCTATTTTTAAAAGTATTACTATGAACATACAAGTCGACTGACGCAGATCCAACAATTATTGCTCGGAATGGTTGCAAGTTGATAACATCAATATACAAAGGCAAACCAGAATTATCTCTGAATGAATTAAGTTTTCAACTGTATATGAATCAAGTGCAAAGTCAACATTCAAACTGGACAAACTACCACCCACTGTTGGTGCAGCTGCTTAATCACTAAAAATCAATTATCAGAAGAACTGGAAACACCCTCTTCACCATTTCCAACTGTTCCCATCCTGTTAACAATTTTCTCTTTGTAAAAGTGCTATTTACCTGGACTATTTTTGCTGTTCTCCCCTTAATTTATTAAAAAAATTATAAATTATGGCGCTTATTTTTTTTCTCAGCAGCTATTGGTTTTGGGAAAAAAAATTAATAAAACATAGGACCTATATTAAGTATCAAGAACGGTAAGGGTTGTTTACCGGTCAAGAGCAATGAGGCTGAGCGTAGCGAAGCCTCCAATTTTGCTGGAGACCGGTATTACCCTTAACGTTCGAAATGCTTATACCATTTTTTGCACGATCGTATTGAAATATTCGAATTTCGAATAAAATAATTTAAATTTCTTCGAAATGAACGAACTGTCAAAAGAGACATTTATACTTCTCGATCAGTTTAAAATATAATTTGCATTTTGGTGAAATTGTTTTCATGCTATTTATTACTATTGATATTGTTCTGTTCGATTATGTTCATTAAAAAAATATCAATCTTCTTATTTTTTTTGTTCCTTTTGTGTAATGAATGAAGTAATATATTATTTAGACGTCGGTAAGTAATTTACTTACCGACGTCTGAACGGTAAGTAAATCACTTACCCACGTGTTAGACTTAGGAACCAGTAAACAGAACCTACCGACCTGACAACCGATGCTGTAAATAAACAAAAAAGATCGATCGCGCAAAAAGGATATTAAATTAAATTTTATTTCATAAAACTTCATCTGGGAAAATAGTTTGGAATAAAGTAAGGGTTGCTAATGTCGCCCCCGTATAATGTAACAGTAATATTGAAAAAATATTCGTGGTAAGTCCTTTGCCAGTGTACGAAAATTACAAAATTTTAAGTTTCTAGCTCAACTGAAATTTAAAAAAAAAAAAATTGAAAGTTAATTTTTTTCACCAACTAATTGCATACAAGCAATCACCTGAATTTTGACGCATGGATTTAGAAACACCCTGTATTATTAACTTTTTGTTTCATCCACTTTATATATAAAAAATAGAGAAAAAAAGCTATTTTTCCAACTATAGCAGTTTATAAATTTGTACCTATTATTAAACAATGTTGAATATGATGTATCAATTTTCCTTTGATATTTGAATAAAATAATTTGATTCATTATATCAAAATGAAAATACCGGAACCAATTTGAAAAATAAAAATGAAAACACGGAAATCTCTCATTAGGAAGCGACGAAATCATTATTTTTATTGTCAACAAAAAATTGATGAAATTTTTGCACTCAGCTCTAGAATTTTTTTTTTCAAATATCATGACGTCAAAGTAAATTATTTTTACTCTACTTTTTTTTGAAATTTATTCATTGAAAAAATATTATTTTTGCACTTTACTTAGATTTTAGTCGTTAGCAATATCCATAAATCATCAATAATAATTTTTATGGCAAAAAAATGTAAATCAGACATGGAAGTATATTTTCTTCAACACATCATATCAAGTTACAATAAAAATGTTGAAGTAAGAAGGATTTTAACCAACCGTCACAAAATAAATTAAGTCTAAAGCCGCAAAGACCATTCAGTTGGGCCAAAATAATCTGTTTCTGTAAAGGTCTGCTGGTCCAATTTCGAAACAGGAAAAAAATAATACAAATTAACAAATTAGTAATTATTTATTCCAAAGAAGTAGGTTGTTATTTGCATATTCTTGGTAATACTTAAATTGTGAATAATCTAAGGTATATCTTTTGCAGAATGTTAGCAAAATAAATCTTATTTTGTTAGTATAATAACAAATTACTCGATCCGACGCCACTGCCTAGCTTAATTTGTTCGTCTGACGAATGGTTGTCGATCAGACGGAGTCATAATCTTCCCAGGCTCATTTTAGTACATCTAAGTAATTAGCGACTACTTTACTTACTGGACGTTACAAAAATTTATTTTATCTACGACCACCTTTAAAATTAGTTATTCACGAACCAAAAAAAAAGTGAAATCATACATTATACATACGTTAAAAAGCGTGCGTAAATGAACAACGCTTTTTATAGGGGACTTTCATTATAACACCCAAAAGCGTGAGTAAATGACCAATGCTCATTAAATGGGGTTTCCATTTTAACACTGTTTTTAGCTACGTGATTATCTAGTTGCCTTGAATTTAGTCGTTTGTTGTATAAACTTTTGTGCTGTCAGTAAATTTGACAGAAGTGTCAGACATAGTGAAAAATATATTCAAAATTTTAATTACACTCATTTTAAATGGAAGAACCTCGAGAAAAATGCATTTCTTCGGATTGCACACCACCTGAAATTAGAATTCCTTGTGTATATATTTGCTTATAGAAAATTTATTTTCATGTTTTTCAACCCCTTCAGAGCACATTTTTTAATTTTTTCTTCATGTGGTCGTAGATAATGTTTTGTATGACACTTGTGCATGAAGTACTAACAAACCAAAAGTATAACTTTACGCACTTGCATCATAAATAACTATTTACTATTAATTACTCTGCCCGACTTTCCGAGCAATGGTTCTCATCTTTTTATAATATTAGTATAGATTTCTTGTTACAGGTGGTTTCACGGACATTTATCTGGAAAAGAAGCTGAAAAACTTATTTTAGACAGAGGTAAAAACGGCAGTTTCTTAGTTAGAGAAAGTCAATCTAAACCAGGTGATTTTGTATTGTCAGTTCGAACAGACGACAAAGTAACGCATGTCATGATAAGATGTACTCCGGTAAGTTTTATTTTTTTGCTTTGAAAGAAGTTATACCAATATTTCACATAATAAAGTAAATACTACGTTGAAGATAAGATTTGTCATTTGTCAGACATAGCTCTCAGTGACTTTCGATTGTTTGCAAACTGAAAAAATATTCATTTATCATATATAATACCACAAGAGTGAAAATTTTGTCGGCAAAATTTTTCGATTGTCATGTAAGTTTGTTGCTTGGCAATTTTGCGAATGACATTTTTAAATTTTGGATTAAATGTCATGAGCAAAATTACATAAAAGCAACAAACTTGAATACAAGAGACAAATTTTACCTTACAAAATTTTTAATTGAGTGGTATTCGACATGACTATTTCACGAGAGAAAAACTAAAAAATCATGTTTTTAAACGTTTTATTTATTGCAAACTTCAATTTATTATACAAAGCCAAAAAAAAATAACATGAAAAAAAAATTACTCATTTATGTAAAAAGTACAATTATTATAATTGTACGTTGTAGCATTATTTTGGGGATTGTTTTGCATCATAACCTGTCATGAATTTAAGTTAGAAACTGAGGATTCCTTTTCACTATTTTTATTTTCTCGGAGGCTCTCTATAAGTTGGAAATTGTGTTCTTCATTTAATTGTAAATATGGTTTCAAAGAATGGGCAGAAGAATGTCCTGTAAGCTTAATTACTTCTTGTTCACCAACTCCTTCTTTTGCTAATGCAAATATCGCAGAAGCTCTATGTGAATAATTGGTTATTTTTATTTTTTTTGTGTTTATACCAATTGATTCTGCCGATATTTTCGTCCACTTTGAAATTGTATTAATTCCCAATGGTGAATTTTTGTACCATATTCCTTTCTCCCAATTTGGATGTACTGTTAAAAATAATCTTGTTGTTGTTAGATAAGGATTGGATTCTCTTTTTTCAATAATTTTTAAAAATAAACGAACGGGACACAAATTGTTGTTAGCATTATTTCTTACCAGCCACTTAGTGCCAGATAAAGCTTTTGATCCTCCTTGTGTCGTTTTGGAAAAGATTGGATTATATTCTACCCTGCAAGTAAAATTACCTTTATTATCATATTCTTTTTTAAAGTAATTAATACCACAATTAGCAGCTTCATTTCCACGCCATGCTAATTCGAACGAACATAAGTGAAAAAACTTTTTTTGTAACCCATCAGGATTATCTTCAGAATAGCTTTCTAACATTTCCAATAATTCTTCTTTGGTAAACGCGTTAGAACTTCTTTTTCTGGTTTCAGGTTCAGCCTGAAGCTTTTTACGTTTTGTATCCCTGGCCAATCTAGCAAATTTATAGGTAATATCTTTAAATGGATCAATTTTGATGTTAAATTCTAGAAAATATTTTTCCTGAACCATTTGAGCAGTCGTATTCCAAAGTGTTTTCACACTAGCTGCAGTATAATCAGTTCCATCTCTTTTTTTCATGTTAAAACCATAATCTTAAAAAATTTATGCTATAACTTGTTCAGAAGTATCCTTTTCTAACGTATAATTACGTGCGTCCAGAAACATTCTAAACTGTTCCCACGCAGACTTTTTTGTCTTTATTGTATTTCGCGGTATACTTTGCTTAATTGTACTCTCTATTTCATTTATTGAATTATGCCCAAAACTTGTATTATTCATGTTAATAATACTTATTTAAATTTTTTAATAATTTTTAGACAGTTAAATAAATAAATGAACAACTCAGTTTCCTTAGAAACCACTAACAAAGATTTTATATTGAATTTTATCACAGAGTGATAGAATTTTATACACATAGAATTGATTATTAAACGTCAAAAAATTGCTGCGACAAGACAAAAAATTGCCAGTTTAAAACCTTCAAATTTTATCAGTTATCAATTTACTCTAGTGAAATAGTCACAACAATTTATTTTAGAATTGTAGTCTATAATAAAAAGACAATTTTTCATGAGCCCCTTTGACATGGTCTCTGATAACACTGCTTCCTACTGGATTATTGTATTTTTTCTCGTGTTGTTTCATATCACTCATAACCGCACCTCTTAGGCATGGTTGTTCTTTTATGCCTTTTTCTTGGAATATTTAACATCTGAAGCTACACGGTATCTGTCAAAAACAAACCAATGGCGTACGGTACCCACTTTATAAAAGTATAAAAATTATTTTATGTTTCATTCCGGCCAGTAGACCATAAAACTTACACTATACAAAATCATTAAAAAGCTTATTAATACTATAATAGACACAAAATACAAAAGCTTAAGATGACAATACCAATGGCACTGTATAATCAATTTCAGTCAATAGTCGAAGTAAGAGGGAAGAGCACACGCACGTGCCAACTAATAGCCAGCCAGGTGGTTGCGTAGCAACGGGTCCATCAATAAATTGAGTTCGTTCGGAGGACGCGCTGATATACGTTTCTAACGACGTTGCCCGCTTGAAAAAAATCCATAATATATTTGGAAAAGTGTTTACCTTTTAATATACATAAATTGAAAAAATTTAATAACGCCTTGTATACTTACTTTTAATGCTTGAGATTTTCCGATAATCTATTCTGGTGTGTTCTCTGACTCCTCTTTCTAAGTTCATCTGCTTTTTCATTGCCCTCGACACCCAGGTCAGATTTAAGGCATTCAGTTGTAACGTCTCCAGATCTTCGATAAAGTTCCATACAATTTTCTGTATAGATCTGCTTACCTTGTTATTTTCTCTTGTTCATCGGCCATACTTCCGCCTGAAACTCTTCTCAATGTATACCAGTATACCACCGTTCCAGTACCATTTGCAATTTTATACCCATCAGCAAACCCTGTCCCTGTCTAATGGTACTGAGTTTTTTCTTATGTCTGTAATGGACAACTGGAATGGGATATTGACAAGAAATATTGCAAAAACTTTTTTTTCAGGACAACAGGTATGACGTTGGAGGCGGTGAGCAATTCAACAGTCTTGCAGATTTGATAGACCATTACAAAAGAAATCCAATGGTGGAGACTTCCGGTACAGTTGTACATCTAAAACAGCCATTCAACGCAACAAGAATAAATGCTTTCGGCATACATTCTAGAGTTAAACAACTACAAGTGAGTAAAATTTATATACATAGGGTGTTTCCTTTTATATAAACACCAAAGTATAATAATATAATGACTTACATTATTCACCCGTGGATAATGGGTGTGGATAATGAAAAGGTCACATGACACATAATTGTATTGAGGATTATTTATACGAACGACACAATATCTTGAATAAAAATTTTCACCACGATTCACCTCTGACTCATGCCTAAAATTCCGCGCTTTTTTAAAGTCAGAGACTTAACCATTAGACCAGTGATTCCCAAAGTGTGCGCCGTAAGAAGAAACGAGGCGAGTTATATCAAACACCAAAACTTAGTTCAATGATAACTAAGTTTAGACTAATCTATTAGTCCAATAAATGAAGGCGAAAAATACCGTCAACATGGGCATCTGGTCCAGCAAGGAATTTTTTTTTCAATTTGCAAGTAATAGTAGGTACATTGAACCCCCAAAATGTCAGGTGCCTGGAATTTGTGGGAGGGTCGGAAAATGGCTCTAGAGATCCCGAAAATCCGTTTTCGCCGATATCTACCGAACTATGATCCCTAGAGAATTTTTGTTGAAACAAAAAATGAAGAGCAGTTCATTACCTACAAAAGTTTTCCTCTCAATTTTTTTTCGTTAGACCAATATTTTTTGCAAAAATGGTGGTTGAAAAGTTCGCAGTTTTCTGAAAATTAAAAACTGACGCTTCTAGCCCAAAATCTGGGATGAGGGACGCTGAAAATACTCCAATTCCTATGTTTAGGCCTCCAGGCATCTATGGTAGATGGCGCCACCTTTCATTTTCGCAATTGCGAAATAATTAGTGCCATGAAAAGAAACATGAAAATGATCGATCTCTTACCCACTCTCGGGGACAAAAAACTTATCGCTTTCTTCAAAATTGAGACCCTGGCCTGCTTTTATTGGACAGACCAATCCTAGGAATGATTGTGTGCGAAAAGGATTGAAAGTAGACGCTTAAATTGGGAAAAAAAAATTTTCCGTATGTAGCGGGAACCCCAGGTTCCACGGGTTTGCCTGGCGAGAACCAGAAATTTTTGGGAGATTCAAAGCGTCCGCAATGATGCTCGATAATGAATTGCACATTTTTACAAATTTGCAAAAAATCGCAAATTTTGCAATAAAATATGATTGCACTTTTTTTGAAAATACATTTTATTCTTGAGAAATATATGAAAAATTAAACATTTATAACAACGATATTAACACAATTATCTATCAATTAATCACCACTCACTCAAGCTCAAGAATTTTCAATATTTCCCTGTATTTTTTATCAATGAAAATTTCAAAATTTATTATTTAATAATAACTATAACATTAATAATGACTTGAATTTCACTTTTTACACTGGAATACTACTAATTTATTCTTGAAAAATCACGGAAAAGATAGTGTTTACATGTAAAATTGTCAGTTGTTGACAAACAATGCAGCAGAAAGCATCCACATACACTATAGCAGACGCCGTCGACCACACTATAGATGGGTGGCGCGACGGCGTGCGAGAATAAAATGAGGCATCCATTACAACAAATTTAGAGACAAATTTCTTTTTAATGCATCAAATAAAATACTTGATACACATATCAAAGGAAAGTTCAAAATTTGACCTTTTATCGGGTATGATGCTTGACCGGAAAGAATTTTACTGTAAAGAGAAAAAACTGCTCGAAAAAACTCAGAAGAATAGCTGTCTTCCCTCAGAAGACTGGATATTTCCCCGATTTTCCTGAATACCCAGGGGTCTGGGCCAAAAAAAATTATACCATCGGCAATATGATATTCTAACCTTTCTCCCAATATCAATTATAAGCGGGTTTGACAGTTAATCGTCGAGAAATTCCCGATAAACCAGAGCGCTCGGGAAACTCCAGAAATCCACAAAAATCGCCTTTTGGAAAACACATTATTCAAAAAATTACGGGCAAATCATTGGTAGCATTGTTTCGGAATAAACAAAGTACCCCCCAAAGAACCATTATCCAATAAATATTATCCTAAAATAATTCTTAATAAAAATAATATGAATAGATCCATGGAAGCATTAAAAAATCTAGCAAAGACGAATTTTGGCCTGGTTTTCCAATGACCCAGGAGCACGAATTGAGTGGATAAAAACACGCCTTCGTAGCCACAGATCCCTTCTTTCACCCGCACTTTGATTCATTAAAAAATATTGATTTTCACGCGAGTTATTAAAAAATTAGTAATTTACTTGGGGACGTCATGCCCTCAGAGCGTGCTCTCTATACGCCGGCCTGGAGCTCAATTTTGGATCGGCGTCGGGCTCGAAAACCATCTAATTTTTCGAAAAAATGCTAAGGATCATTTTTGTGGGTAAGGAACTGCTCTTTATTTTTCGTCTGAACAAAAATTCTCCCTGACATTTTGGGAATTTAATGTACCTACCATAACCTGCAAATTAAAAAAAAAATTGCTCTTGCTGGACCAGTTGCCCATGTTGACACCTCCGTTTACTGGACTATAACTGATTGATTATAAATAGATCAATCTGTCGCACTCTAGACATCAGTTATCATTAAGCCGAGTTTAGGTGTTTGATACAACTCGCCCTTCGACTTGTTATAGTATTTACTAGATCGCTTTGTATAAAAAAATGAAAGACTTTAATATTTACACTTATCTATACTCAACTAACCTTTTTTTTTTCATTTCTCTATTAACATTATATTTTATTGTGCACTATGTATTGCAATCATTCGCATGTGCCTCAGACATTCTACAAATTGAAAGTAAAAGTATAAACAGTAATTAATTTTATCACTGGAAAGTTCATTAATTGCATAAATTCGAATTGTTGAATATATTAGAAAATTAATATGTAGAAATGTAGGTACTCTCGATACCACAAGTGACAATTGTTAGCTCTCATTTGACTACCGTAATTATTCATGTAGTCATTCCCGGGTATTTTGATTGGCATTCTATGCATGTTTAAATTTCGCGCTTAACAAAATTTCAATATAGGGCTCGTCCACTTATAATAGAGGAGTTCAGTCTAAGGTCAGTGTATCCAACAAAAGTGGTTTTTTCTGACAAGAATGACAGTTAAGGTCTACCTTTCAAAACATAAGATTTTTGCATGTTTTTTATCAATGCGAACATCTATATTACTTCATTAAAATTATGAATACACCCCCGAAGCGTATATCTTGAAATTTAAAATGACTTTTTAGCTGAATACTTAACATATCGGTGGCCAATAATAATTCTAGGAACTTTTGGCATGTCACCATTTCATTTCTGTTATCTGTTACTATTCATGTCATCAGATGTCAGTGGAAAAAGTAATTAGAAAAATAGAGATACAACTAACTAGAAATGCTAGAAAAATCTAATCGAAAATGGACATACACAATTGAACGAATATCAACAAAAATAAATATAACTGACATTTGACATAACTAGTGACAGAATAACAGAAATGGCCACCGATATGTTGAGTATTCAGCTATTCAAGATATACGCTTCGAAGGTGTATTAATTATTATAATAAAGCTATATAGATTTTCGCAATGATAACAAACATGCATTTATCTTATGTTTTGAATGGTAGACCCTAAGGGGCATCTACCAAATTCGACCTTGTACAATTATGCTTTGTATATTTTTTTGTTTCCCTACGTACTCACGTTTAAGTTCACATAACGAAAATTTTATTAGAAATATGAAAGCTCCGCAACATGTAGGTAGCCAAGCGGTCCATTTTTATCCGATATTTTAGTGGAAGCTACCGAATTTTAATAAGGAATTGTACGGTCATAAGTAATTTGAGGATTCTGAGATTGTTATATAGTATTCATAAAGCTTCAAATTATACTTCTTATCAATTAGGTTTTCCATTTAATCCATATTAAATTCTTTACAAGGGCTCAAACTTTGCTTAATATGTGTAATTACCTAATGATTCGTATTTTTTTCAACAAAATTTGGTTAGCATTTCAAAGTTTTTATTCAATGAGAACTCAAGTTCAACATTAATCTACATGATATATTTTTTCTTAATTTTCAATACATCCATTACCTCAAAATTCTTTGCCAAAAATGTTTCGATATTTTCTCAAATCGCTGCCGATAGATTCCCCTTAACTGTCAGTCTTTTCAGAAGTAAACACTTTTGTTGGCCACACTGACCTTAGACTGAACTCCTCTATTAGGTTAAATTTTGACTGAAATTTGGTTGTTTTGTATATCTTTTCCATTATAAACAGTAAAATATAACTTTTAAAAGTGTACCAAATATCAAAATTATATACTGAGTGATTTTTTTTAGAGCGACAATGGACCTAGTAGTTTTGGAAAAGCTGGTTTTTGGGAGGAATTCGAATCGTTACAACAACAAGAATTCAAACATTTATACCAGAGAAAAGAGGGAGTTAAACCGGAAAATCGAAATAAAAACAGATACAAAAATATTCTACCATGTAAGTATCTAAATAATGTGGTATAAAATTTTCGAAAGCAATTTTTATTTTATTTTACAGTCGACGACACTCGGGTTAAACTTAAAGACGTCGATCCAAAAGTACCCGGCAGTGACTACATCAACGCGAATTACATCAGATGGAGAGTGGACGAATGCATGGGATCCGAATTGGGTAGCGACCCCAGCGGCAAAGTCTACATCGCCACCCAGGGATGTTTACCTTCTACCATTGCCGATTTTTGGCAGATGGTTTGGCAGGAAGATTGTCAAGTAATAGTTATGACAACCAAAGAAACGGAAAGAGGCAAAAATAAATGCGCAAGGTATAAATTTTGATTAATATTAATTGGCATGTATTGCGCCTTGACTATATTTTTTGCATGATGGATTTTTTCTTGGATGAGTGAAGATGAAATTTTCATAAAGGTTCCATTTATTTGTAAAATTTAAATTAAAATGTATAAAGGGGGATAATTTATTGGAAAAATAATGACATCATGGGCTTATGTCAACAATTTTATGGGAATTTTGTTTGTTTAAATTATCAGATCATATCATAAGCGTGCGATAGATATTTTCAAAGGCGGTTAATTTATTTGTTAACATTTCCAGCCACCTTAGGCGCACAATAAATTTTTTAAAGGGGTCCATTTATTTGTGCTTTATTTTCGGATGATAGTCCCAATGTCTATTTTTAATTTTCTTTCTGTGAGATGATGGAATAAAAAGATTTGAAAAATCTTTAAAAAATGTTAAATGCAATAAGTAATATAAAAAAATTGAGAAATAAAAAAATAATGATAATTAAAAAAAATAATAAAAAGTATAAAATAATTAAGGAAAAATTGAGGGGGGACAAAATCATACTTGCAAAAATAATTAAAAATATAAATCGTTTGAAAGGATTGGAAAAAATTCATGAGAAATATTAAAAAATAAGAATGAATAGTTGGGAAAAATAATTAAAATTATGGAAAATACAATATAAATAAATTATAACAAATTCAAGAGCAGAAAAAAATTCCTACTTAACAGGTGTACGATAGAATTGTTGAAAAGGGTTCCTGTATTTTTATTTTCTTATTTTTTCGACAGTTACCATGAATTCATTGAAAATTATTGAAATTTTTGTTTTTCCCAATTTTTTTTTGAAAATCTTCAGGAATGTGAGATGATAATTTGAAAAATCGAAAAAATATTGAAGTAATTTGAAAAAAAAGTAATTAAAAGTATGAATTGGATAAAAATTTATCAGAAATGTGAAAAAATTGGAATGAATTGGGAAAAATAATGATAATTATAAAAATGAAGTATGAAAATAAATTGAAAAAAATTATAACAAATTTAGAAGTAAAAAAATCTTCCCTCTTGCATGGGTGTACGATAGAATTTTTGAAAGGGGTTTCTTCATTTGTATTTTCACTTCCGTCAACATTCCCCATAATTGCCCCTTTTTAGGGATCAGTACCCAGAGAGTAAAAAGCGGACCCTATAACTAAGACTTGTTTGTTGATATGTCCGTATGTCACCAGGCTGTTTCTCATGAACCGTTATAGTTAGACAGTTGAAATTTTCCTTCCTTCCTTCTTTCCTTTTTGTTCGATTTTGGAACGGCACAAGATAGCTGAGGCCGTGGCTTAATTCGTAAAGGTGCCTTTCTAGTAAATGGGAGATCGCGAGCTCGGATCTCCCTGCTGTCTCATAGTTTTTTCAAAATTTGTTACTTAGCGAAGTTATGAATATGAATTACAGAAGTGCAATCAACCAGATAAATAAATTATATTATTTTCACTTGCATGTATGTATGCTGATCGGTATTTTTATATTTTTTCCGATTTTTATTTCGAATACTTGGGAAAGTGAAGTGATACAATAAAAAGATTTGAAAAATTGGAAAACATGAATTAATTTCGAAAAATATGATGGAAACTATAAAACATAGGATGGGATGAAGGAAAAGTTATGAGAAATGTGGAAAAATTCAAACGGTTTTTGAAAATAATAAAAAATAAAGAAAATGAGGTATAAAAAAATTGACAGAAATTGTGAAAAAAGTAAAATAAGATGGGAAACATAATTTTTATTTTTTTTTATTTTTTTTATTACAATTAAAATTATGGATAAAATCGAAAAGCAAAAAAACTTGCTTATTGTTAATTTAATTGTATTCATTTCAGATATTGGCCGGATGCAAATTGTACAAAAGAATATGAAAAAATTAAAGTTAGGAATTTGTTAGAGTCGCATACGGCGCATTATACATTAAGAGAATTTCTAGTTAGTATCGAAGGTTCGAATAGCGAAAGGAAAGTGTTCCACTATCATTTTCAGGTGAGAAAAATAAATTATTTCTTTTGTGTATCTTTGAAATTAATTCAAAAATTGTATCGGTTTTAGGCTTGGCCCGATCACGGTGTACCTTCCGATCCAGGCTGTGTTTTAAATTTCCTGCACGAAGTCAATAAACGACAGGAATCTTTACAAATGGAGTCGCCGTTACAGCCTCCTGGGGCTATACTGGTGCACTGTTCGGCTGGTATCGGTCGCACCGGTACCTTTATAGTGATAGACATGATTCTGGATCAGTTGAAAAAATATGGTGAGTAAGAAAATGTTGCCTTTTTTGTTGTTTTGCGGGATGGTAAAATATAAATTATTGGAGACTATAATTAAAAAATGAGATGAGATGAGATGATTCGGTAGATAAACCGAAAAAATAGTGAAACGCAATCAATAATATGAAAAAACAATTAAGAAATTAAAAAATAACGAATTTTATTAAAATTGAAAAATTATATATAAGAAATTAAAATATTGGGTAAAAATTATGACAAAAGTGATGAAAGTCGAATTAATTGGATAAAATAATGAAAAATGGGGAAAAAAATTGGTTAAAATGGGAGAAATATTTGAAATTACAGGAAAATTATAACACAATGAAAAAATTCTTCTTTCATAAGTTTACTATAAATTGTTTAAGGGGGGATTGAGTAAGAGAAAGCTTTTTTACATGACAATAATCGAATTGTATGAGGTTTTACAAGAAAATTGAAAATATACTTGAAACATAAATATGACATTGAGATTTTAAAATAGAAGTATAATTTTTCAAACCAATCTTGGTTTTTGATCCTTTTCATAGACTTATATGAGAATTTGGTGGCATCCTTTAAAAAAACAGCTTAAGCGAAATCCTCTTTTTTATTAAAAATAAAAATTTACTGGATATATTGCGAACATTTTCCAATAAAAATGTAATGAAGAATTTCATAATAACGCAAAAAAATATATGAAAGTAATTGGGTGAGAATTATGAGAAAAGTAAGAAAGTCGAATTAATTGGATAAAATAATTAAAAATGGTGAAAAAAATAGAATAAAATGAGAGAAATATTTGAAATTACGGGAAAATTATAACACAATGAAAAAAATTCTTCTTTCACAAGTTTACGATAAAATGTTTAAAGGGAGATTAAGTAAGAGAAAACTTTTTTACATGACAACAATAGAATTGTATGAAGTTTTTCAAGAAAATTGAAAAAAACTAAAATACACGAATAAATATAAATATTAAATATATTGAAATTTTAAAATGAAAGCAGAATTTTTCAAACCAATCATGGTTCTTGAACCTTTTTAATGGTTCTATGAGAAGCTGGTGGCTTCCGATTCAAAAAACAGTTTAAGCTAAATCCTCTGTTTTTATTAAAAATGAAAATTCACTAGATATATTGAGAAAATGTTCATTAAAAAATTAAGAAATAATAGAATAATGAATAATTTCATACAAATTGAAAAAATATTTGAAAAATGATAGTTTTTGGGTGGAAATTATGAGAAAAGTGAAAAAGTCAAATTTATTGGATAAAATAATGAAAAATAGTGAAAAAAATTGTAAAAAAAGTCGAATAAAATGGGAGAAATATTTGAAGTTGTGGAAAAATTATTACACAATGAAAAAAAATCCTTCTTTCATGAGTTTACCATGAAATGTTTAAAGAAGGATTGGGATTAAGTAAGCGAAAATTTTTTTACATGGATATAATTCAAATATATGAGGATTAACAATAGAATTGAAAAAGTAAACTTGAGAAATAAATATTAAATAAATTAAAATTTTAAAATAAAAGGAGAATTTTTCAATCTTGGTTTTTAATCCTTTTCAATGGAATTTATATTTATAAATACATAAGAGTGATATACATAGACTTCTATGAAAGGTTGGTGGCTTCCGATTTAAAAAACAGTTTAAGTGAAATCCTCTTTTTTTTCTTAAAAATAGAAATGTACTACATATATTGAGAAAATTCTCCAAAAAAAAATCAAGTAATACCTAATAAAATAATAAATAATTTCATAAAAATTGGAAAAATATATGAAAAACGAAAGTATTTGGTTGAAAATTATGAGAAAGGTGAGAAAGTCAAATGAATTGGATTTAAATAATAAGAAATAGTGAAAAACATTGTAAATAATTGTAATAATATAATAATAATATTGTAAATAAAAAGTTGAATAAAATGGGAGAAATATTTGAAGTAATGGAAAAATTATAACACAATGAAAAAAAAATTCCTTCATAAGCTTACGATGAAATGTTTAAAGGGGGGATTAAGTAAGCGAACCTTTTTTTACATGAATATAATTGAAATATATGAAGTTCAATAAAAGAATTGACAAAGTTAACCAAAACATACTTAAAAAATAAATATTGAATATATTGAAATTTTATAATAAAAGAAGAATTTTTCAAACCAATCATGGTTCTTGAACCTTTCCAATGGTTCTATGAGAAGTTGGTGGCTTCTGATTAAAAAAACAGTTTCTGCGAAATCCTCCTTTTTTTATTATCAATAAAAATTGAGAAAATATATGAAAAATGAAAATATTTGGGTGAAAATTATGAGAAAAGTAAAAAAGTCAAATGAATTTGATAAAATAATGAGAAAAGTTGAATAAAATGGAAGAAATATTTCAAGCAAAATTTTTCAAACCAATCATGTTTCTTGAACCTTTCCAATGGTTATATGAGAAGTTAGTGACTTCCGATTTAAAAAACCGTTCGAGTGAAATCTTCTTTTTTTATTAAAAATAAAAATTTACTAGATGTATTAAAAAAATAACATGTATGTGAAACTTGGGTGCTAAAGCAAACACAGAAAAGCAGAATACAGGCAGTTGAAATGAAACGTTGAAATGAGGCGTTACAAAAAAAGACAAAATTAGAAACAGATATAAGAAGTCATCTAAAAATAGAATTTATAGAATACAGACAACTGGGATGGTAGGGGCATTTACAAATAATGGAAAACACAAGACAGACTAAAAGAATATGGAAAGCAAAAATATATAAAAATAAACGGAAAGGAAGAGCAAGACAAACATGGAATAAAACTATTTCTAAAATATTAAAAAATAAAGGGAAAACATGGACAGAAGCAGAAAAATGGCGAATAACCGGAAAAATTGGATAAACTTTATGAGCATTTAGTTTAGTTACAGACTCATACCATGACACCAATTATTTGGTATATAGGGTCCCGATTATAAATATATTGAAAAAAATTTCCAAATAAATCTAAAAATATTGGAAAAAGTCTGGAAATAAAAAAAATAGAGATTTGTTTGTTTTTCAAACCCATCGCATCACTTGAACTACTGTATTAATTAATGAAATTTCCGGATAGAAACTTCCAAATCGAGTGTATATATATCATGGAGGTAAAAGAGAGAGGATAGAACATAACAGTATAAAGAATCATCGACCAAAGTGGCTCCTCAATATGGCCGGCTTCCGTAAACAAACCAGAGTCGTACATGTAATTATTCAATTGGGGGAAACAAAAAACTATCATATTCATCTTTTTGAGGTGGTAGAGAATTGATACCAGATATTGGTACATTCAAAAATTTTATTGTACAACTCAATATCAACTTAAATTTACGCTTATACTCATAAATAACCTTTCTAATACTGAAAATCACTATTTTTTCAACGTGGCTTTTCAATTTGACACATTTCAGTACATTAAGGTTATCTATTTTGACACAAGAATTGATGACTAATGTCACTAAAGTGGCTTCTCAATATGGCGACTTCCGTCGAAAGTTGGTTAAATCACTACCACGCTCAACATCCCTCCTTTTTCTTTTACCTCGTTGATATATATTAAATAGTTCCTTGAAATTAAGTGTACATACCGAGTTTTTTCTTTTCTTTTCGAAGTAATACTAAATTTTTTCATATTCGATTCTTAGGTCTGGATTGTGAAATTGATATTCAACGTACGATACAAATGGTGAGATCTCAACGTTCCGGAATGGTACAGACTGAAGCACAATATAAATTTGTATATTTAGCGGTACAGCATCATATAGAAACTATCACCGAAAGAATGAAGGCTGAACAAGTGAGTTTTTTTCGATTAAATTAAGTTTTTTTTGTTTATATATCTTATTGAGTGATAAGGTATGATTTTTTTTTTTAATATTTTTCAAAAGTTTTCAATAAAAAGTGTGCATACAGGGTGTTTTTGTTGAAACTCAATCACCCGTGTTTTTCCGGGATTTCGAATTACTTAAGTGGGCCCAGCAGTTTTTTGGCCTGGGTCTTGGGAGAGTTAAATCTGACTCTGGTTTTGACTTGAGTTGCGACCAAAACATTGTATAGTCATTAATGTGTATATCTTCAATATGTCAATGGTTTTATTGGTATTGAATTATATTTTGCAAAATTTTTTAAATATTAAAAAAATCACTCAAGGTGAAATATCACTTTAATATCATTTGATAAGGTGTACATTACTTGTAAGTAAAATATCATACACATTTACAGGTTGATTCTATAGCTCTTATAAAAAAATATTATTTTCTCCATAGAAATCCATGCAAGTCGGTAGAGAATACACAAACATAAAATACAGCAATGACATAGGCAACAATTGTATGTCTCCAACAACACCCGGCGGTTTCGGAAACATTTCCTCGCCGAATAATCATCGGTCCAGCACAACCAGTATCACGTTTCCCGGTGTTAATACAGTGACTTTAAGGCAAGATATCAAAAAACCACCCAGAGCTCTGTCCGAAATCTCGTTGCCGAGGTAAACTATACATTCGTTATTTAATGTTGATTAATTTATAATTTTCAGTGGGATGCGCCTTACATTTTACATTTTTTTTTGTTTAATTATTTCCTGTAGCAAAATTGCATTTTTTCTGAAATTTTTTAGAATTTTTTTGCAAAAAAAACAAATTTAGTGAAATTTTGGTTTTCATTATCAATAAATTTTGGTGGAAAGTTTTTAACTTAATCACCCTGTATATCTTTCAAGTTTTGCGAAATTATTTTCAATATATCCAAATTAGTTTTGAAAAAAGTAACACTCTAGTGGTCCAAAGAGACATCGTTTCAGTTGAATCTATCACTTTTTGTCTCAAATTAATTTTTTTATCGAATTCACAATTGATTCACCCTATATATTTGAATATTAGATGAATTTCAGCTTCCTAACGATTCACTAGATTTATTTTTTCGCAGAAAATGAAGGTCTGCTGTATGTTTGATGAAATCTAGCTGACCTGAAATGTCAAATTTTATAGCAACACTATTTTTCCAAAAGCTTTTGAAAAAATTTGATTTTTTAAATTTTATGTTTTTAGATGAGTCATTTATAATTTTTCTTTTTTTTTGTAATAAATTCATTCTCACTTGATTCACTCTGTATATTTAATGGTTAGATAATGTTTAGCAGGGATTTTTTCAGGAAATTTAAAACATTATTTGTATAAAATTCGAATTTTTTTCAATATTTTTAAATGAGTTTTGCCATAACTATAATTTTTCTTCCAAATGGATGGATTTTTATTTCAACACTAGATTGATTTGGTGCTATACTGTATGTTTGTATCAATCTGACTGTCCTGGAATGTCCAAATTCTTTACCCCACTTTAGATTATTTTTCAAAAGACTTCAAATAAGAAATTTTTGCAAAACACTTTACTTGTAAATAATTTTAAATGAATCACTACGTATATTATTCAAATTTTGCAAAATAATTAACAATATTTTCAAATGAGTTTTGAAATAAATAACACCCTAGTTGTCGATAAAGAAATTCTTTTATTAAATTGAAACTTGGCTCACCCTGTATATTTTAATCCTGGATGATTTATTGTTCACGCAAAAATAGTGGTCTGCTTTATGTTTGATAGAATCCCTGATAAAATCTAGCTGACCTGAAATGTCAAATTTTATAGCAACATTATTTTTCCAAATGCTTTTGAAAAAATTTGATTTTTTTTGTTTCTAAATGGATTTAATTTATAATTTTTCGTATTTTTTGTATGAAATTCATTCTCACTTGATTCACCCTGTATATTTAATGGTTGGATAATGTTTATCTTCCCAAAGGTTTACTAGATTTCTTCAAGAAATTGAAAACATTATTTTTTTCAATGTATAGTTTTTCGTCTCAAACTATTCATTTTTATTAAATTAATTTACACTTGCTCCATCTTGATTGTTCAATAAATTATCGATTTATAAAATTTTATTAAACTAGTGTCACAGATTATAAAGAGATACGAATCCCGGTAAAACATCAAACGATTTTCAGCTCCGTCGTCAATGACCTTGGACCTTTAACTCGGTATGGCCGCGATGTTGCCAGTTTAAAATATTTTCTGAATTTTTTACCAAATTGCACTGTTGATTCGGGGAAAATAACAATTTCTAGTGCCGGATCTAGTTTTTTTTTTGAAGTTTCCACTAAATCTTCAAAACTGCGCCATGAATTAAAACAACAATCATAATCGAATATATATTTATGTATTTATTTAATACTTATATGTACATTCTTATGATTTGTTATAAATAGTCATTACTATTGGGAGATTAATTAATAAATACTTACATATTTAGATAACACAAATAATTACAAAAATCAACCACATTTTAAAGTAGGTACAAATAATTCTTAATTTATTTATTATCAAAGGGAATACAATATACACCTATGCATTTTGATAATAATTTATAGCACCAAAGTTAATATCAAAAACTTTAAAATTTCTTATATCATAGGCCGGGATATTCCTTTGGAAATCGAAAGAACCTTATTTTTCTCTCCGAATGAAATTTATTTGGACAGTCTCTGTATGAACAATACACTTCGCCGTGATGTTTATTTATTTTATAAGAATAATAGTCTATTCCACTATATTTTTATAGTCAATATTACCACAACGCACAATCGATTAGTTAAATAACACAATTAATATCGCCGATTGAACACCTTCAAACAATGAAGCAAACAAAAATGGCGTTATGAATTTTGAGCACAGATTACAAGTGATTTTGAGCATGTTTTGACGTTTTGATTATGTTACGTTGGGTTAGCAGTCACCGTTATTGTGCATGGTTGCCAAGGATATAGTTGTGAAAAAAAGTATATATATATTTTATGATATGATTTTTATACATTATAATCTTTTTAATTGTATAATTCTTTTAATGTTAATAAAATTGATTTAAAACAAGTAATTATCGAATATTTGTATACGTATAACTATCACACTTGAAAAAAATGCTTATAAAATATTTGACCCATGATCGTAAATTGAAAGAAATATTATGCAAATTGACAACCCTGTTGAGAAATTTCGCGAAGCAGCCCGAACGGAGTCGACATACGACGATGGACATTTAAATGGGTATGTCCACCCATCTCTCTCTCTTTTTACTGTTCTCTGTCAAGCTTTCGTATCTGTTCTCTTTATAATCTGTGCTAGTGTATTTTACAATCAATGCTGCTATTTTATTTGAAAATCTGACAATTTGACTTACCTCAAATTCAAATTTTTTTTGCCCCACTTCTGATTATTTCTGATTATTTTTCAGACCCCATAATGTTTTTGACTGAAAATTATGAATCAATTTACACCATTTAAACTATTTCGTTGATTCGTGGTTGTAGTATTTTATTTTCCAAATGTGTTATATGATGGGATATTTTTACAGGGTTGAATTAGAAGTAGAATGTTTCGTGTAGATCCTCAAAAACCTACGTCTAGTCCTTAACAAAATCAGACGAAAATACCGGCAAGCTATGACAGAGAGTATCTTGAATATCGTAAGTTAATGTGAACATTTTTTGGTTACTTCGACATTTTTGTCGATAAAATTTTATTGTTAAATATATCACTTTGTTTATATCCCATCATAAATCATCTATTTTTCGCATGTACTGTTTTTAACATTTCCCAGACGATTGCTGGACATAACTAACATCACTCTCTATTGTGTTTAACCCTCGATATTGAATTATTTTTTTTCGCAGCTTCTGTTTTTGTTTTTTCAAAAAAAAAATGAGATCGTTGTATTTTTTCTTTTTCAGACCTCCGGACGATTTGCTGAAACCATCTTTATACGAAAACATTCCTGGAAATCCTGCGGGGTCTATAGTTTGCCCCGCACCGCCTCCGCCTCCCAGAAAAGCTTCGTGACCTAAAAAAAATTCACAATTTATTCCAATTATATTTATACCTTCCCGATGTGCTGTTGTAAAGAGTTATATTAGTAGATGTTGGTTATAGAAAAGAAAAAAAAACATTTACGTATAAAATATATATTTGTTGGTTATTTTCAAGAGAGTATATAAAGACGGCCATTAGTTTTCAATTTGTTGGAATTCCTTCATTTAAAATTGTCACACAGTTTAGCAATTCCATCTTTAATTCCCAAGGAAAGAAGAACTTTTCAACACGTCGAATAACGAATCTAATTAAATAGTTAGTTTTATACTGCCCTGCAAAAAAAATAACCATGCCTAACAAAATCAATCAAAATCATCTTCTCCAATTGAAATTGCTGTGATTTTTGCACGTTCTAATGAAAAATGAATGTTTTAAGTTGTTATTTCTTGGGAGATCATGTTTTTTATAGGCCAGTGTATTATTGACAGTTTTTAGTAGGTCATGCACTTTTATAACTTCCACGCGCTTTTTTTTAAATGTTTTCACGTTGGAAATAGTATATTGTATACCTAGGCAGTAAAGTGGCATTTTTCAGGCCAAAGCCACTTCCTAAGGACGAAAAAAAAACACTTTTCTGTCGTGGTTTACACATAAATTTTCATCCTACACAATAATCCTACAAAAATATATTTTCGCCATATTTTTTTCTTGCTTGAAGGCTTTCGATTTTTCCGGCATTAAATGAGTCGAGCGTGACCTGGTTAGCTTTATCTGATATTTCAGGCGGAGTGAGATAAATAATTTCATATGATTCAGGCTCCATAACTTCAAACAAACATCAAAATACGACAACTTATGATTGAATTTGACAACTGCATTGACATTGTCAACTGCTAACAATTTGTTTTATACTGACGTTTAATGGTAGTGTTTATTTGTCAATTAGGGCGTAAAATTTATTTTCTCGGTTAGCCGTAGAAAAGGTAACTTTCTCGTCTCCGTAAAGCTGGTAAAATTCGACTTTCTCATTGTGTAGGATGAAAATATATTTTTGTCTGTGGTATAAGGGTTGTTTCAAAAAATATGGTCATGGTGCTAGAATACTGAAAAGTAAGAGAGGTTTGCTTAGTTGGAAAATGCAAGGTGTTGAGAAAGACATTTTTTTTTCAATATTCAATTATTTTAATCACCGTTTATCTCCTATAAGGATGTTATTAATTTATTTACTAAGCAGACCCTAATTTTTTAATATCCTAGGAGTGGGATGAACTTTTTTTAAACACCCTGTATATTTCAAGACTTGAAGCGTAAATCAAAAATATTTTTTGTTCATTGGTGTAGATCCAGTTATAGAAGAAAATAGTTGGGAAAACTGGTGATGAATATAAAGTTGGAAAATTACATACTTATCAAAGAAATTCAATCACTTTTTTTGTTTTTTTATTACTCGGGAAACGTTATACTTGGTAAGATTTCGGGAGTCGGGAGTAAAATCAACTAAATTTTTATTTAATTGAGAATAAATTTCTTATCTTCTTCTACAGCGTGTCCACGGATGGAGTATCCTATAGGTGAAATATTTTCAAATATTAATTTATTGAAAAATGTCATTCTTGATAAAAAGTTTTGCTTGTTCTGAAACCCCATAAAATGGAATGAAATTCAAGTTTTTCAAAACCCGTCTCATTTTATGGCCAGTTTTATGAAAACCCGGAGTCTGACTTTTTGTCATTCCTTCACATATTGATCTCGGGAACCTTAAGGTTTGCAAAGTTCTAGTCTACGCCATTCGATTCAGAATTGAATTTTCTATGAAAAGAGGAATTTTGAAAATTATGAGTCTTCGCGAATTAGTATAAGTTTCGGTGTGGACTTAAAAAAAATTTCAAAACCGGAAAATTCTAAAATCCATATCTAATGTTATTCGATAAGGAAAAGTTCGTCTTTTTATAGAAAATTCAATTCTGAATCGAATGGCGTAGACTAGAACCGTGCAAACCTTAAGGTTCCCGAAATATGTGAATAAATGTCAAAAAGTAGACTCCAGGTTTTCATAAAACTGTCCATAAAATGAGACGGGTTTTGAAAGACTTGAATTTAAATTTATTTTATGAGGTTTCAGCACAAGCGAAACTTTTTATCAAAAATAACATTTTTCACTAAATAAATATTTAAAAATTTTTCACCTATAGGATACTCCATCCGTGGACACGCTGTATAACTGGATTTTTTCAAAAACTTGAACTTATTCATAAAAATAATATATATAAAAATTGTTTATATAGTAAATTATGAGGGCGAAGAAACAATATTTTTGAAAATAAATCCCAGACAAATTTTCTTTCCTTTCAAGTTAATTTCCGTTTTTATTATCCTTAAGAAGACTGACGTGGGAAAAATTAACAGTGTACATTTTTTTCCAGTAGGAAGCTCTGTATATTCATACTTTTCGATAACATTTTCTCTCTAATTATATTAGACGAAAGAAGATTTAATACAGGGTGTTTGATAGTTAAACCACCATAGGTTAACTGCAAATAGAGGATACTTTGGTGGATCCAAATAGCTTTGGTTAATTGGGCTAACATAATTATACCAAAAATGAAAGAAATCTATAGGGTGGTTCTAAAGTTTTTTTTTTGGGTAGTTGGGTGGCTTTTGCAGAGACCAATTAGCCAGATTAATTTGACGAGTTATTTAACAAAGTTATCTTGTAAACAATTTTGTTAGTGTGTTAAAAAAAGAAATATGTATATATGTTGTTAGTATTTGTGCATCTATTTATTTATTTCGACTTTTTTTTTTATTTATCTATTTTTTTTTTTTTTTCATTTATGCATGCATTTTTTTTCCTTTATGCATGCATGCATCTAAAGTTATTACGTACGAAAATGTCAATGATACATTTTAATAACTTTGACATAAAAATTTAAGCAGTAAAACGGGATGTGCACTTCGAAAAATATTTTGGTGCCGCTCTATTTTTTCTGTTCTCTTCGAATAATCTATTGGATTTCAAAAATTCTGATATACAGGGTATTGTTTTGGAGATTATCGAATTTTGCAAATTTTTCTCAAACCAGACCTGGATTATAATTATCACCATCTTATTGTGTTATCAATGCAATAGATCATTACCAAAAATGAAAGAAAAATATAGGGTGGTTCGAAAGTTATGGCCTTCAAAAGGATTGGACTAAATGGATAAAACACCCTGTATCTCTGTTAATAATTATGTTAGACCAATTAACCAAGGCTATTTGGAACCACCAACGTCTCTTCTACTTGCAGTTAACCTATGGTTGTTTAACTATGAAACACCCTGTATAATAGGAATAAAGAATGTCCCATTTAAAAAAAATCACTTTGTATCTTAAAAACCAAACGATATGGCTACACTTTCTTTTGTTAAACCAAAAAATATGAATACTTATCCATTCGTTTCCAACATATTTACTCCCAAAACACAATAATTTGAGACACCCTGTGTACAAGGTGTCCAGAAACTCTCCTGCCAAACGGAAACTACAGTTACTAGAAGTGAATTTATGTCGATTTGGCTCAAATTACCTTAATCCGAAAATGCTTCCTAAGGGAGCTGCAGCCCTTTGAAGAAGACGTCCTCATATGAGTTTTCTTCAAATTATTCAAAAATACCGTTTCTTAAAATATTCAAATTGGGTATAATCAATCGACTTAAATTCACCTCTAGTAGCTGTAGTTTCCGTTTGACAGGAGAGTTTCTGGACACCCTGTATAGTATTAATTAATCAAACTAAATGGTACAACCCTATAATTTCTTAACCACCCTATATAGAATGTGTTTTTTTTACTTGATCGTTAAGTTTCTCTCTACATTATACAGAGT
This sequence comes from Galerucella pusilla, assembly GCA_910591695.1. Classification (NCBI taxonomy): domain Eukaryota; kingdom Metazoa; phylum Arthropoda; class Insecta; order Coleoptera; family Chrysomelidae; genus Galerucella; species Galerucella pusilla. The sequence goes on from CAJUYI010000064.1 coordinate 142,430, forward strand.
GAGACATTATTTAAAAATGTCTAACACTGTAGTTGAAAATTTTTCCAAAGAACAATTATTTTTTTTAATGGCTATTTTGTGATTCAGATTCGTGATTTCAAATATATTTATGTATTATATTTGTGTATTTTTATATTATTGCTAAATTATTGATTTGTACGAGCAAATTTTTTAATTTTTTGATGCACAAACCTTTTTTTTGTATAGTAAGTAAGTGTTTCCAAAAAAGGACGTCTCTTTTGCTGGGATAAGTAGAATACTGGAAAATAAGCTTGATATACACACGATTCACGATTATGTCGAAACTACTGGCAACATTGTAATTAAATTTTGTGTGAATATGATTTGAAAGCTGACACATCCCGTGAATTTGTTTAGAATCTCGTAGGGCACGCTATTGACACGGTTTGTACTTAACACATTGGGTGCGTTCATCTGAAAATATTAAGGATCGCTCCCGAGGTAGCGCTACCAGCCCCCCCCACTTAATCTCCTTGATCGCTCTCCGATTCTGATGAACGATTCAAATTTTCAGATTTTGTGATCAGTGATCAACACTTGTGTGCGCATAATTATTTGCTGAAAGAAAAAATATATATTACATTGATTTTTTTAAAACCGCACAAAATAAATAACAGATATATGGGTCTTGTGCACTTGAGGTAGATACTTCAGAATTTGTGAATTTTATAAATTTAACTGTGAAGGAAATACTCTTAATAATACATTAAAAGAAAAAATCATTGGATGGACCACTTTTTTCTATAATATATTCTTCCTAACCCTTGATACAGATCGATTAATAATATCTACATAACAAATAATATATATTTTCTGTAGTGGTACTTTCGTATTCTTATTTGTAATAATCGGTAAATAATAGGTACTTACTTTCTGAATTTATAAGGAGCCAATTTCCCTCCTGGTCTTGTTCTACTATGCCATCACCATTTTTCAATAATTGATGAATATTTTTATTCAAAACAGTTTTCCATTTTTCCAACTTCACGCTCAAAATTTAAATTTAAATTACCCCTCTTATGATCACCGATACTTTATCAACTGAGCAAAATTAAAATATGATCCTTAAAATGGCGACCGCTACCTGAGCGCTCCGGTAGCAAAGTAGGGGAAGTGTCGCGTTCATAAAAATTTTAAAGATCGCTACCTGAGCGCTCAGGGATCGGTGTCTCGGATGAACGCACCCAATCACTGTCAGCACCGCCCGAGGGGCGTTCGGTCGATTTCGATAAAAACGCCGAGATCGCCGGAGAGGCGGTCTTGTATAGTTCTATTAGAATGGCTGAGAAACACTCTTTTTTAAAAAAAACAATGCCATCAACCAGATCAAAAACCTCCTCCAGACAAGCATTTCCGGCTCTAAAACCTCAAAAAAAAACCATCACCCAAACTACATCTTCAGAAAGCTCTTCAACAGTTACTTCCTCATCTTCACAAGCAAAAACACATCCGAGAGATCATTTCCAAATGAACTTCAATCGAATCTCCAGAAACAACTAAACCACATCGTAGATTTCTGCAAAGAACATGGTGTCACACCCTCTCAAGGCAAAACCTCCTATGCTCATGCAGCTAAATCTCTTTCCCAATCAATACACAATACTCCCTCGAACCGAGGAGCCAATCTAGCTCGTTCCCATGCTACCTCAGGACGACAGTCACAGAAAGAGCTTAACAACCTCCTCAACACCAATGAAATCCTTAGAGGCACTATCCAGTTTCTAAAGGCCAATCCTAACTGCACTGCCCTTCTAAAGGTAAAATCTTTCGATGCTAAAACCTTCGAAAAAATGTACCAAAATGACACCGGCGACAACCGCGTGGTAGGGATTTCTCTCAACTATACCACACCTTCCAAAACTAACCGGCCTGCCAGGAAACCATCACCAAATTTCTCCTTTGTCGTCCGCAACGTCGACAATGAAATTCTCCAGTCACTATGCATAAAACAGAACATCTGGAGTCGCTATCGATTCTGAAACTTGCTACCACTCAGCCCTCTAAAACGGAATCTTCCTTTATGGCCTTAATCAAAGATGCGAGCCATCAAATAATGCCAATCCTCTCCCTCCGATCCCCAAATACTATGTACACGTTGTACATAAATTGGCCACCTCTCTACCGAATGTAAAGCCAGGCTTTACACTTACCCAAACTGTGGAGGCCATAACCACAAAGCAGATAAATGCGAAAAGGTACAAAAACCTTTCTGCAAAAACTGCGGGGATGAACACGCCGCCTATGATCCTAAATGTCCAAAACGACAAACACCACCCTCGAAACTCGAGGAATTAACCCATGTCACCCTCCCTAAACCATCAATGCCTACGGAAGTCCAAGAAATCTTAAAAGTATCTGTAGAGTTGGAAGGGTGAGTGTACGCTCACAGTACTTAGGCCACATGTGACCCATACATCCTCCTTAGGAGTTGTCTTCCTAGGTCATCGTCCATCCTGTCCTTCCCAGGAAGGTAGACAGGTCACTAGGAGACATTTCCTTTATATCGGCAGGTGTAAGCCAAGACTCACCGAACACACACTCTCTTATAGACGATAACTTCGGACACTCGCATAAGACATGCCTGACAGTTTCATCTTCCTGTTCACACATCCTGCATAGAGGTGTGTCCACTACCCCCATAGTATGAAGGTGTTTCCTTAGTTGACGGTGGTCAGTCATAAATCCTACTGTTAAAAGTAGGTTTTTCCTGGTCATCGCCAAATATTTCTTCGACGTCAGCTTTCCCAGGCCGTCCAGGGTGATCCTGGCAAGACTGCGTCCTTTGATTTCATCCAATTTCTTAAAAGATTGAGCATGGGTGTAACGTTTGGCTAGTTCCGCAATTGTCGAAGAATTTTAGAAGTAATGGCTGTCACCACCAAGAACGCCATTCCAACCTCTCAAAAACTTTTAATAGAAACCTTCAAGCACCTTATTCCTACCCAATACAACCACAACTGCTCTATCCAGGGACAGGGAAAGGCGTACTTCAGCTTCACGCCGATAAAATCTTAAATTCCTATCTTACCTATCGATGAAGGTCTTTAATGAACTTTGCTATAGAAACGTTAAATTGCCAAATTCTTCCTATAACAGCAAAAAAAACCTCCTCATCTCTCAGGTTATCAAACTTTCCACTATGACAGAGACCAATACTCTTTTGGTAATGGCTCTCTTGTCAGAAACGGAATAGCTGCCACAATTCAGTTTTCCTGTGCAAATCTCATCTCAAAATTTGGACTGCTTCGCCATTGATGTTTCGTTAAACAGATCTACTATAACCGTTATCATTTGGGAGCTCAGCCACAGCTGGCCCTAGCGCGATCGTACAAAATATCATTACAATGTTGCCAGTAGTTTGCGCATAACCATAAAAAATGTATTCTATTTCTTCTAGTAACGGGGACAATTTTTTATAAACACCCTATAATAAATAAATTGCTGCAGCGGTTACATTTTATTCAAACAAACCACAAATATTCTTGATTATCAAGAACTTGCTGGAAATCGTATTAAAATAATATAAAATTGTTTTTGTATATACCGGGGTTATACAAAAAATATTCCCAGTTCGATTTTTTCAGCGTAAAAGTAAAGGTGCTAATTATTAATGTCTTAAGCTTGTCAGTGTTGTTTTATATTTTCTCGTATTTTTTTAGAGAAGTAAAGATTTTTTTGACATTTTAGTCGTTTAAATTATAATTTAAGCAAAATAAATTATTATTATAAATTTGCGTCTTATTTCTGTAATAGAATATAATATAGTGGCAGTAATCGAAGATGGAAGGCAGTTTTGATTCAATAAGACGAAAATTGATTTATAGTGAGAGAAGCTGATTATTTTTATTTGTTTAGGTTTGAAGATTTCCGGAAAAGAAAGTCGAATAATAACATTTTACGGGTAATAAAGAGAAACTGATTATTTTCGATACTTTAATTTACACAGAGTTCGCCAAAGTCCGGGACCGGACAAATATCGCAAAAAATATAAATTTTTCGGAAAATCTTTTTATAACACAAATTTTACTCCAACTAAAACTATAATTTGAAAATATTTTGAAACATACAGGGTGTTCCAATCAAGTGTGGCGTATCAAAGTCATATTTTTCCTAATTTTCCCTATATTTTATTGCGTTTTCTGATTGCACCTAAAAAATATGATACTCCTTCATATTGGTTAGTTATGCTGACTTTTTTTAAAATGTGAACATTTTAAAAAAAATTGATAACTCATTGATATAGCAAATTATAGCAAATTTTCTCTTACATCTAAATAGTTGGACATTCGTGGAATGTATTCCACGATTGGGTACTAAATATATCTTCACAGGGTGTTCAGAATTTTCAGTTTCATTATTAGATCATTCAATGTGCAGTATCAGGCTTATTTATTCATCATATTCAAAAAAATGTCCTCTTCTGAATGGTATATAGGTGTCCTATACCTAGGTATTATACTTTCCGTGCAATTTACAGTTTTCTTAAATTCTATGCTAAATCGATTTTAAAACATCTGCAATTCTCTCTTGAATTTCAAACTAATGATCTCAACTAATGATCTCAACTAATGAATCCATCCATCTTAAGTCTACAACTGACAAAACTACTCTTAGGAGTCGCAGTTGAAGATCAAATAGACCCACTCACCACAAATTAAGGGTTGAAGGTTGAAGTAATGACTGAAATATAGACAAGATGTTTTTAAATTTTATTTGTAAAATAATTTCAACAACAACTATAAAATGGAAGTGGAAATACTGAAATTCATTATTATAAGTGCATATAATATACCTAGTACTTAAAAAATGGTAAAAGCTTTTTTCAATAGAAATCTATACAACATTTTATGTTCTACTTATACTAAAATTGCTGGCTTTATTTTTATATAATTTTGACGTTAATTCCAAAAAACTTGCATTAAATAATAAATAGATAATTCAGTTTAACATATAGTTGTCAAATAGAATTTTTTTTTTTTTTATTTCAGTCGCTTCAACCACTGAGGTCATTAGCGACATAAGAGACATATTATAAAGAGAAAAAAAAATTACAATAACATATATAAACCGGTGTCTTTTAAATAACCTATTGTATCTTTGACATTCATGTTTTGACCTAGAGTCTCCGCTATATTCTCTGGAATGTTGTATTTCTTTCGTGTAGTTTCGTATTGTTTGCACTCGATCAATATGTGCTTTACGCTAAGTCTAATTTGACAGGTCTCACATATTGGTAGTTCAGTTCGTGTGATGACATATTTATGGGTTAGATTACTATGACCGAGACGTAAACGTGATATTCGTACTTGGTTTGGTCTGTTCGATGTTGGTTGGGTCCAAGGATTTACTGTTTGTTTAATTTCTTTAAGACAAATAGAATTTTCAATATAAGTTACTTCGTTTTCAAGATACAAAAACCTCAAAAAATAATTGTATTATAGTGAACATTATTTTAAAATCGAAGTGACGGTAATGACGTCATCAATAAAAATTTATTTATAAAAAACTGAATTTTTTGGTGGAACCACTAAACCAGTTTTAGTTAATATAAAAATAAAACCAACATTATTGTCTCCTAGATAATGAAAACGACTTATTTACAATGTTTTATGGAAAATTGCTAATATTATTAGTGAAGTATGGTCCTTTCTTCTGGTAAACGTTAGTACGGGTGATAATTATGATCAAAAATATTTGTTAAATTTCTTGACATTCTTTCAAGGACTTCGTCGCATCCTCAATTCGCTGTTGTAAAAACTTTCTGATTTCTACTATTGGCTTTAAGAGAATTATTGGTACATGGTCATCTTGTCTCTGTAACAAAAACAAATACTTGAAATATTGTTCAAATTGCTAAAAGTAACCACGGAATACTCATCTCACACAGAAGCATATAAATAAGAAATACATTGTTGCTAGGGTGAATGATTTTAATAATAGTTGCACCTACCACAAACTGAAAAAACTGTTGAAATAACTTAAAATACGAAAAACATTTGACAAATTAAATAGCTACAATTAATGGTTATGTAAATAGTTCTGTTGTAAATAAAAAAGAAGATTGCCCAAATGTACCTAACGAAAAATAGAGTGAAAACAACGTTTGAACCAATAGCAACCATAACAATAAGATTGCCGTTTTAAATAAAAAAAGTGTCGCTTCTTTTGTGTGTCTATGGGGTATTGTGTACTATCTAACATAAGAAGTTACCTAATCACCTATCTATATTAGTTCAAACAAATCTCGATAGATGGTTCTACTGTATGTACCTTCTTGATTGTAGTTTGTTAATGTTATTATTGTTTAAACGTGATGATGATAATTTGTGTTTTTGATGTTTGAAATTATTGGAATAATTATAAAATTATAGTGTGACTGGGAATTATACTCAAGATGGCAGAAATAAGGTAAATAATTTAAGAGTATATTAGGTAGGGTAGGTAGGTACTTACTTGGAATAGACATTCCCCTTCAAAATCCACTAAATTATATTTTCGTGCTCTCAGTAAAATTCCAACTACTTTGTCAGAAATTGATGTATATATCTGTAAATAAAACAGATTTTAAGCAAATTTTATCTAATTTTGACAAAGATAAAATAATATTTGTAGTGTCTACTATTACAGTTAAACGGATACAAATTAGTGGCATTCCTAGAATCAGTTAATACAGAGATAAGTATTAAACACCTAGAAATATTAAAAATTCAGGTAAGTACTCATATGTGTACTTATCTTCTCGATTCAACCACACCTTGAAAAATCAACATTTTGGTTAGAAACAAGGGTTAATCATAGAAAAAAAATTAGGCACGTAGCAAGAATCAGTTAACTAGGCATGCGCTGTCTAGATACCCACTATCACGCATGCGCTGTACTACGTGATAAATGGCTACCAAAACATTTGGTATTGTTTTAACAATAAAGAAATAATATGGTTTTAACAGTATTAAACCTAATGAATTTTTTATTAGTACTGACCGCAAACAGATCTCCAAAGCTGATAACTATTCTGGGGTCATCAGGTTTTTCTTCGACACTAAAAAGACGTTCCCCACATTGATCTATTACTTGACAAAGCTCTAGCATTTCTCTGCTAACGTGGATAGTTGCTTTGAATCCTCTGATTTCTGAGAGAGAACCTTTCGGTGGTCTGTAAATATAATATGTAAGTGTTAGTAAAAGTGAGTCAGATGAACTATGATTTGTGTTACTTACTTTCCATATTCTTCTTTCGATATTGACGGCCTTGGTAAGTTACCCACTTGGCCATTGGAAAAAGGATTTACGGCTTGTCCTTGAATGTGTCTGTCAGCAAAATTGTTAAAAAGAGCTACTTTGGATTTGAGTGGAGAGTCCTGAAGCAAAAGAAAAACGTTTTTGTTAATAATCCCTCCTTTGTATTATACAGGGTGGGTCACTATATTTGATTATTGTTAGCGCTACTGGAAATGGATATGTTAAGGGGTGTATCAATAGACAAAGTTAAAAAATGCTGTCTTCTTTATAAATAACATTTTATTTTCCGCTACTGTCAATAAACATTGCGCTTGTGTACCTAAATTTAGAATAAAAAATATTTAGATAAAGAATTCGGCAGCAATAAATTCTTTAGTGCAAAAATCTGGTTCTGATAATGACCCCTAACGATGCTGAAATGTGACATTGAAACAGAAATATTTATATGAAAGCTTTTCGTGACTTTGGCGGTCGAGAATGTTGCTTTTTGGACCGAAGCCAGAATCATTTATAATCGTTTTATTTAACTAGTGTCCTAGGTAATTCCTTTATCAAGATTATGATAAAAAATCGATTTATTACTGTGTTAAAATTTTGTATCTTGAAAACCATAATAAATTTACTGTACATCTGCAATAGCTATTTGTGTATCAAGAGCAAAAAGTAGTACTTTGGAAGTCGAGACTACCAAAGGACTTTCTGGTCGAAATACACTTCTACGATCACACCAAAATAAAATTAATTGCCATTGTTTGTACTTAGAATTTTCCAGATTACAGTTTCGTGTAGCTATGTGCGTAGGCAGCACTTATTACATTAATGTCAGATATTCCTTAGATTTCTCTATTTCTCATTGAATTATTACGGAAAATACTGTTGGATACTCTAACATATTAGAAAATCAACTAAAATATTTTATTCTACAGTTTATATTGAAATAAATACTAGCTCTCTTTTATCTATAGATATAATTAGGCGTGCACCAAAGTTACTTTCTGCTTAAGAGTGCCAATAATGTAAAATTATGACAGCTCGCGAAAAACATCAACTTTGCAGTTGTTTTTCAAGGCACAAAAGACGACTTTCGATAGTGGTCGTAGAAAAAATATTTTCCAGTAAAAACCCGCCCTTTTCGCATTCAATGGCTGTATTTTAAAAAATAAAAAAAAATGAATTAAATTACAAACTGACACTTTATTATTTCCACTTACCAAGAAAAATGTGTACCTAGCTTTAGTCTGTTCATAAGTTTTAGAATGACTAACTATATGCTATACTTATAATTTAGTCATTGAAATAAAAATTGTTTATAATTTCCTTGGCATCAACACATAGATGTGTTCTACGGGGTTATTTGTTGAGATACACTGGAGTCGCACATATTTTCCATGACTATATCACACACGCAGTGAGATCAATAACAATTTTTTAAACTAGATTATATTTGGCTCGTTCCAACATGAATCCACAACTATCAATCATTGTTTATAAGAATTTTCGTGTTTCTAGAACTATCCTTGACAGTTTGGTGAGTGTTCCTAAGCAGTTTATATAAGATTATTTTATTTGGAACTTCGAATCAAATGCAAGCTCAAAGGGACTTGGTGTATCATCTCGTTTAGAGTTCATATAATAACCTTTTTGGTGTGCTTCATCGATTGTTAATGTCCTTTTAACACATTACGTCGGAAGAAATGGAAAAAAGGCAGGTCTTTGATTAATCCTAATCAGAATATCACAATAATGAACCGTTTAAATGTATTACAAACATCAACACTCATCTTTGACTTGAAAAATTTGATTATAAGGTTTTCAGATTACGTCTTGGATTACGCGCAAGATCGTCCTATCAATCGGGAGAAAGTACAAGGTTCAAAATAGGATGCAGACGTACCTTTCGTATCGGCAATGTGTCTTAAGTCTTTTTCTAATGTCCCGCTGACAGTTCTCGTCAGGTCAGGTTTGTTGTTCACGGTCAATTATCATGAAAAGTGAATAATAATCTCATTGTTATATTTATTTAAATAATGCAAACATATGCCTAGATACACAGAAAAAAAAATCACCTTTTAAGGGTGATATCTTCAAAAGGGGTGGGCAGAGGAAATTTTGTTATAGGAAAGACGCATTTTAATTTCATACAATCACCTCCTGAATTTTGTCGCATAAATTTAGAAACACCCTGTATATATACAAAAATAATTGTTCTAAGCTGGAATAATAAAATCTCCAGAAAATCAATCAAATATTTATTTATTTTGTTTTGTTTTATTTTTTATATCAAATACTTTGTCAATTAGATGTAACAAATCTAAACGTATATGTTGAGCCACCCTGTATATTTCAACAGTTTAATATGCTCAATTCTAACAAATAAATGAAAGTTAAATTTGTTTTTACAATCAAGTGATTTAGTAGCTAAGTTTCACCGAATACAGATCTGTTACTGTTTCCTATACAATGAGTTATTACTAAAAATGCTTAAAGCAATATGCCGTATCAACGAAATATTGTGAAAAGTTCTTTTCACACATTCCGATTAATCTAAATACAAAGTCATAAAAATATATTTTTGTGGATTCTCTCTAGTAACTGACCTTGTTGGGAAAATTCCAATACATTGATTGCGCAGCTGGGATTAAAAATAGGGAATTCGTCCTTCCTCAATCTATTAAAATCGTAATTTCCGGTAGACACAAAAGTGACAAGCATTACTTTCCAAGAAAGTGGTTTTCGGTGTCGAATATAAATACGAAAATAAAATAACTGTCCGTTCCAGAAAAGTGAGGTCTTTCTATCAATGATGTCTAATTTTAATTTTTTCATATAAAAGATGTTCAAGGAGTTCATATACATTGTATTCATTTGATAAGGACCCACTTAAATACAAGAACTTTCATCTTTTTAGCGCTATGTCATAAACGTCAAATTCACCCCCTCCCTACTGGAGATACCCAGTCATATATCATTTAAAAGGTCTGGTGACTAACCATTCATTAATTTTTTGTTTTGCCAATGTTACCAGCCTTACATTCTTATTTAATCGTTGTTTAAAATTAGCTCTCTTTCAACTTTTCGTATACCATTTGGAAAAAATTAAGGGGTATCTGTATTTGTAGAGTAGGTAGTGTGAGTGTAGGCTCACAGCACTTAGGCCACATGTGACCCATTGTACATCCTCCCTAGGTCATCTTCCATCCTGTCCTTCCCAGGAAGGTGGACAGGTTACTAGGAGACATCTCCTTTTTATCGGCAGGTGTAAGCCAAGACTCACCGAACACACACTCTCTTATTGACAATAACTACGGACACTCGCATAAGACATGCCTGACAGTTTCATCTTCCTGTTCACACATCCTGCATAAAGGTGTGTCCACTAGTCCCATATTATGGAGGTGCTTCCTTAGTTGACAGTGGCCAGTCAGAAATCCTACTGTCAAACGTAGGATTTTCCTGGTCATCGCCAAATATTTCTTCGGCGTCAGCTTCCCAGAGTCGCCCAGGGTGATCCTGGCAAGACTACATCCTTTTATTCCATCCCATCTCTTAAGGGATTGAGCATGAGTGTAACGTTTGGCTAGTTCCGCAATTGTTGAAGTCATTAGGCCGTAGGTGTCACTGGATCCTAAAATTTTTAGTCCAGCCGCTACCCTGGCTAAAGAATCGGCAATGCGATTACCTTTTCTCCTGTCGTGCCCTTTAACCCATCTCAGAATAATATTGTTATCTATAACACGTTGTCTGTTCAAGGCTAATAGGCTTGTCTCCTGTCAGTGCAGATTGTTATGTTTTTGCCAGAAATTCCTTTTTTGGTTAGTTTTTTTGTGACAATTGAGATACCAGCCAGTTCTGTTGGCCCACATTTAAGGCATTAGCGCTAAAAGTTCTCCCCCTCAAACAGAAAGTTGACGTGTTTCGCCATTCTTCTCTCAAATATGTCTAAAATAATGGGTGGTATCTTCTCAAATGAACACAGGGTATAAAATTATACCATTTTTCAAACCCTTCTATTGCTTCCTATCAGTTTGGTTACGAACTTTCGGGACACCTATTATTATCCTGGAAAACTAGAAGTCATTGAAATTGGAATTGTAATTGAAATTCATTATTCCAAGTTTTTGGTTTAACGCCAAATCGTTAGGTAGGTACTAGATTAGAATCAGAGATCCACTAACAACGATTTTTTTTCGATGTTATTAAACATTTAACTGAAATGGAGAAGCCAAAAATAAAAACGCGTCATACTAGACTAACTTAAAATTTAATTACATTTTAATGACTATATTAAGAAGTAACTGTTATTTAGCAAATATTTTGATAAAATTTACATCAAAACCTGAGCGCAAAAAGCTGGTTACTTTTGTACCCACCGAATGGTTCAAATTTACATTCTAGTGCAAATATTCTACCAAATACGATTGAAACACATATCAGTGCCCTACATTTTTCAAACAAGTGTATTGGTTGAGAAATATCCATTGCGTGGCCACAAAGATCATTTGATCTTAAAACTCAAAATAAATAAATGTTTTCTTCAATATTAATATCACAAACTCACAGGTATTCAAAGCACACGAGATGCTACTGATAACCTAACATTTCATCTATTTGAAAATAAGTTATGTCTTATCGCTCTGGGATCTTACTCTATTACAATTAACTTTTTGAAGGACATATTACGAGCCTTTGTTCCATAGAGGACTAGTCTAAGGTAGTATGGGATTGCATAGGTGCCTAAACGTACTTGGAGGCCATTGCAAGGTCATGGTAGCCTAGGTAATATGGCCCGAGAGTCATAATGGAAAAGAACTGGCAGATGAAACGGCCAGTACAGGCTTGTCAATGCAAGCAATTAATTAGACCAGAATCCTTCAACAAAGTTGACCTTAAATATTGCCACAAGGAAGTGGGTGCCACAGAAATCTCTAGAATGATGGGTAATCTCACCACATTTACTGCAGATTTGTTAAGCAAAGATAGGAAACCTGTCAAAGTACTATTACTGTCTTGTATCAGTCGATGAGATGCCATCGGCAAGAAATTACATGAAAGGTTCAGTCTGATTGGTTAATTAAAAAGAGTCGCTATGGATAATCTAATTCTTTTGCATTATCTAGCTCTTACAGTTTTAAACCTCAACCTCCCCTATTTTTTTCGTATTTTGTGCTGTCATTTCCTGTTTTTTTCCCTTGGAGAATAATTTTTTTGGTTTTCCTCCATCTTTGGGCTCTTATTGGTATATTATAAAAAAAAATTTATATTTTGATCATCCTGGAAAGAAGGTTGGGTAAAAGTATTGTTTTCATTAAATTGACCGACTTGATTTTACAATAGATCTTACTTTTGTAAAAAACGCAATTGCTGTTGGAGTGTTTAGAGCTAAGAGTTGTCGCTTAAGGGTTGAATATTCAGGGGATGCTTTTTCTGGCATATTAAATTGACCAAAATGGCATAGATTAGCTTTTGTCTGATTCAAATATATTTATTCGTTTATGAACTAAAGCTTGGCGGAATTAATCTGGGACACCCTGTATATCTAGGATACCGTACTGAAAACATCAAACAATTTTGTTCGAAGCTTGTGTGTACCTACAAAAGATTTTTGACGACGTTTAAGCTACAATATCAAATTGAATTAATTTTGGGAATATAAGTAGTTATATTATGCCCTTTCGGTCACTGAAAATTCAGGTTTCTAACTTTTTCCACTACGAAATTATAGAGGGAATTTTAAATATTCTGAATGGTTTCGGGAAATTGGAATAACAACGTATTTGTTTGTTTTTACTTGACCTTCAGATGAGTGCAAAAAGTGGAAAAATATAAACATGGGGAAAAATTGCGGAGAAAATATAAAAAATAGTGCAATTGAAGTTTCAAGTATGATAAAATTATAAACAAAATTTTTGTAAATAGTGAATTAATGTAAAATTAATATATTGAAATGGATAAAAAATTTTAAAAATTGTATTTGTACTGACCACAAAGACTCTTTCATTGACACAAGTAGACATCGCGCTAAACTTTTCCGAAACGAAAAGAAAATGTTCAAATAGTCACTTCACAAATTCACGTTATATATTCACTGTGAGTACGTTTCAAAAATGTCTCTAAAATGCGATGTTTTTATGCAGTCGACAAAATAATGAATGTAACTAAACGATGACCAAACGTCGTTTATATTCTGGCACCGGTGGAATGTACAAAAATATAGCGAATATTAAGGAGAACGACGCTCAGCGTCTTGCGACGTCACAAAATCTCACATACACATATATTTTCGAATACTCTCTGGACGATGACGGTTACAGTCATTCTTTTGGTATTTTCAGTATTTTTACGGATGTTAGTTAACGCAGAAAATATTTACGTGAACCTTTTAGGAAAATTACTGATATTCTGCGACTTCTGAAACGGTTTTTATACACCACATAGTATACAGATGTTATAGTTACTTATATGTATAGTAGACTGTCAAAGTTTAAACTCTTTATATTTATATTAAGATGTGCCGCATTATTAATTTCTATTTTCCGTTTAAATAACATGAAAACAAAATTGTATTATGCTATAGAATTTTATGTAGTTGTACCTATGTATGTATGTATTTTGGGGTGACATTCACTGAGACCTAGAGGATCTATTGTACCCCCTTTTTTTTCAAGGAGCCGTCCCTTCGCCGGTACCGTACCTTCGCCTCCTGGGCTTATTGTGGATACTCCTAGTGTTCTGACTACAACCTATTCAGCCAATCCGTTCCCTGTATTAGCTCATACAGGTTCTTTGCTGGTTGGTTGTAGAAGTCTTCTGGAGTCATTTGGGTTCTGCCATACAGTTTCTGCCTTCTGTGGTCCAGCGACTCACAGTTGCATAGTATGTGCAGAGCTGTTTCGGTATCCTTTTTGCATCTTCTGCATGTAAGGTATCCGTTATACAGCCCTATTTTGTTTAGGTGCTCCTTTGTGGGAAAGTGTCCCGTAAGTAGCCCCGTTATGGTGCGTAGTTTGTTCCTGCTTATTGAGAGCAGTTCTTTCGCTACTTTTTCTGATGGTTCTTTTATGATTTTCTTCCCATGTATTTGCCTGGTCTTATTCTTCCAGTGTTTATTGTGTTGTTCTTTCAACCACCCTTTTAACCATGACCTCGTTAAGCATCTGGGGATGCCCACAGCAGGTTCGGGTCCGTTCATCAGAGTTGATGATCCTACTCTTGCGAGTTCGTCAGCTTTTTCATTGCCTGCGATTCTTTTATGACCTGGGACCCACTCCAGTGTTACACTGTTCCGAGTCGCCAGTCTTCTAAGTTCTTCGCCGCATTCCCATACTAGCCGAGATGTCACCCTATAGCTCTGAAGTGTTTTAAGGGCGGCTTGACTGTCACTGTAGATCCTGATCTGCCTGTTGTTGTAGGCTCTCATATTATTAGCCCTTGCACATGCAAGTATTGCATAGACCTCTGCTTAAAATACAGAAGCGTATTTTCCTAGCGAGACGATTCCTTCATATTTGCTCGTCTTGCAGTATATGCCCGCTCCGGTGCCGAGTTCATTTTTAGATCCGTCTGTATACCAGATCAGTTCATTCGCTCTACTAAGAGCTTTCTCTTTCTCAAGCTCCTTTCGATCTTTGATGACAATCTCGAAATTCTTGCGAAATATATATTTGGTGGTCATATGGTCTGTTGGCATTTTGAAAATGTCATCATCCACATGCCTTATCTCTGTGTGTCCTCTCCCATGTGCCACGTCATGGTCTGATGCTTTTTCCAGTCGGGTTAGTGCTGCCCTTGCTTCGCACATTATGACACAATGTAGCGGAGGAAGGTCTAGCATTGTCTCCAGCGCCGCTGTGTAGGAGTAGTCCTCATTGACCCTGTAATGCCAATGCATGCAATTCTTTGGACCTTGCTTAGTTTTAGCATAGCAGAGGATTGTCTGATCTTTTGCCACCATACCAGAGATGCATATGATTGTGCCCCCTTACTTCTACTTAATTTCTGAGGGGAGTCTCAGAAACTAGTAGTTCCTTTACTCCTATTTTCCGGAGGAATTCTAGGATATCTACAGGCTTCAACTTATGTAAATGTTCCTCTTCTATCCAGTAATCTTCCAGGTGCTGTGCTCTAGGATTCTGAAGTGCTGTGCAGTTGGAAAGTATGTGGATTGAGGTTTCTTCTTCCATGCCACAAAATCTGCATTCTTCTTCCTCCACTATTTTGAGCTTTTTCAGGTGCCCATTTAGGCGACAATGTCCCGTTAGGATACCTGTTAAAACTCTTAGCGCAGTTTTACTTTGACTAATGCATTCATTTGATCTCAACAGGTTGTATTCACCCAGAAGAGTCTTTGATTGTATAAGCCCTACTAGATCTTTCCAATGGTCAGATTTTCTCTTTTTTCTCGGCTTTACTTATTTCTTCCAATATGATATTGAGGCTGATTTCGCAAAACGGTTTAGGCCCCCAGAAAGGTATTTCAGTCCCCCTCTTTGCTAGTTCATCTGCTATTTCATTTCCTTCTATTCCAGTGTGTCCTGGAATCCATAGTAAGGTGACTAAATTGTTCTCGTCTAGTTCATAGAGTTTATCTAGGAATTCCCACACCATTTTGAAACTGATTACACAAGAGCTCAGTGCTTTAATGACTGCTTGACTATCCGACATAATGATAATCCTCTGTCTTCTGTATCCTTTATCAATATTGAACCGGGCGCACTATCTTATTTCGTGGATTTCCGCTTGAAAGATACTTGGGGTTTTTCACAAGCTTTCAGAGTGTTTGGTTCCTGACCCGAACACTCCTATCCCAGTTCCTTATATTGCTTTTGAGCCGTCTATGTACCATTGAATGGCATTCTTTCCAAGTCTGGTAATGGTATTTGGATCCCATTCCTTCTTGTTGCTTAATTCCGTAACGAATTTCTTTGAGTTATACTTTTTCATCATAACGTCTTTATGTATACTGCAAAATGAGGAAGGTATATTCTTGTAGGAAATTTGACGCTCTACAAAAAAGGTCTCTTATAATTCTCAGATATTTTTACTCTTTTCAAAGTTATTCAAGGTTAAAGTTAATAAAGTAATAAAGTTTGTAGTTTTTTCAACTTTTCGACGCTCCAATCAAGTTCATGAAAAAATTCCATGAGATATTTTTTGTAGACCGTTTTATTAGCTAAAACTTATCTTCATTAAAATTTTTCATATCTTTTATGGGTCGTAAGCTATTCCCATAAATCTGCTTAAATAATCTAAATCAAAAATCTTACAGTCTAAGAATTATAATTGATAGAAATATAATTGAATAACAATTTTCAGATTGAAAATATAATTATTCCATTAATATAATGAATTATAAACAATAATACCATAATTGAATTTTCAATTTAATACGAATAGCTTACGACCCATAGAAGATATAAAAAATTGTTTATGAAGATAAATTATAGCCAATAAAACGATCCACAAAAAATAACTCATAAAACTCTTTCATAAACTTGTTTGGAGCGACGAAAAATTGAAAAAATGCAAATTTTAATAATTTAATTTAAACCCTCAATAATTTTGAAAATATTATAGGAGTCTTTTTTTGTAGAGCGTCATAAGAAGAACCCACTAGAAGTCTAGAAGCTGCAGTAGTATGCGCGAAGAAACTGCACATAACAATATCTGGCCTAAAAGCGGGTACTGACCATAGATAAAGGATGCCTGATGGTACTGACTAGAGCATTTTCTCTCGCACGAACGACTTAGGTACGCATAAAAATGATCAGATAAGGACCCCACGCACATGCGTACGCGTAGCAATTTTGCGCGCACAAACACGATCCGGCGGCTGTTGGTCTTTCGAGAAGATCAAAAGGTTTTCGTACGCATAACATGCTCAGTGTGGACGTAGTTGTCGTTGTGTTTTCTCGGCGACATTTCAACAATATCTCTGGAATGACAATTTAACGCGCATTAATTTTATGCTAAAAATAATTTTCGCGAACAATATATTTGCTTTTTGTGTGCGCACGCAATTCGTGCGAGTAAAAATGCTCTAGTCAGTACCCGCCTTAAGGCTTTGACCGATATTGATGTGGGTTCTTCTTATGTGAAACGGAGTCTACCTTAGTCATTTCGCAGTATTGCCAACTACATAAAATTCTATAGCATAAGACAATTTTGCGTCAAACAAGCATTTTTCGAATCCAATTTGTCGATATTCTTCGATCCAGTCACAAATTGTACGCAAATGTTCAAGAGTAATGCTTAATTGAACTTGTATATAGTTTGCCATAATTTGCTTATGGTATTGACCCGCGTTAATAACTCATACCAAATAATTAATGATATGATTAATTCCAAACTTAACGCCAACTATAATGTTGCCAGACTAAAAACAACCCCAAGAAGAGTGGAATATCTTTAGGTTGAGAATTAATTCTAATGTATTTATTATAAGAAACATTGTGGCGTGTACTTTTTGGATTTTCCATACTTTTTAAAATTTATTTTCGGCTGTGAGAGGCGAGGTGGTTCCATACCTACCAGGCTATTGAAACTGGACAAGAGGCATTTGAAGATAGTTACCGAGCTGGTGACTGGACATTGCACCCTGAGGAAACACAAAACGGGCAAAGTTAGTGAACCTATGTGGAGAAAACCTGAATTCTATGATGAAACACCTACTCACCCACTCTGCTTCTGCGATAACTTACAAGCACTTTGGAGTGGAAATAATACAACCATTATAACTACTGAAATCTCTAAAGTCAAACCTGGGGCCTATATAGTAGACATGAAGCTTCTGGAATAGAAGTAGGTTGATAACATGGGGGTAATGGTACAAAGATTCATTTCAAGTGCCTGGGATATTGAGCCCAACCCAAACGTATGAATGAATTAAAAAATAGTATATTGTGCAACAAGAGGGGAAAGTTCAACTTTTCTCACGAGTGACGCAAACACACGAGTGAGAAAAGTACTTTCCCCACATGCTGCACACTATACTTTTTCTACAACTGCACAAATTTAAAGAATACAAGTAAAGGAATTGTTAGTGAGAAAAAAATTACACTAAAAGATCCCATCTCTAAAGTGTTAAATAATGTTATTAAAAATTATAGTTGATGGTGAAATTTGTACAATTTCGTATTATCAAAATGAAGCCAGTATTGTTGATTGACGTTGAAAAAATTGATGGTACATGAAACACTAATATTAAGTTGATCACCAATGAAACAGAAGTAGATTGATGTTGAGCGCCAATGAAACCAAATTTAAGTTAATTGATGTTAAAAAAATTGAAAGTGAATAATGAAACCGTTTTTAAGTTGAATGACAAAAAAATGAAAGTGAATAATGTAGGTTCTTGCGTAACTAACCAATTAAATTTGGAGGTAAACTAAGCCAGTTCGCAGGGCTTTGTTACCTTATTAATCTTAAGAAAAACAAATTTTGGCATAACTAGAAAAACAGAAAAAGGTATTTTAGGGCGCCACTAATTTTCTTTCCGAAAAGAAAATTAGAAAGAAAATCAAATCTAAAGGTCAGCTAACTTTTAATCTCTTTAAAAAAAGAACTTAAAGTTTCTGTATAATAAATAAAACTATCAAGATAAAAAAAATTTATATAATTTCTATATTGATATTACAAAAAGGATGGGTTAATAACAATAAAAAAAATACTTAGCACACTAGAACTTTTGTTTGTGCAGATAAAGTTGTACTGTAACTATTGATGTAGGTACTACTGATGTATTCTTATGGACTGTTTACTCCAAAGGAACTTGTATCCCAGGAAACTTTATTTCAGGAAACTGTATTATGTATTCCATAAACTGTTTGTTTGATACAGTAAATTGTATCCCAGGAACTTGTTAGGTACTCCAAGAAATTGTAACCCAAGAACTGTGTTCCAGGAAACTGTGCTACAAAAATATACCGGTATATAAAAAAATGTAACAAAAAAATTGAAGCATAAGGATACTGATTTATAGAAAAAAATACGAAGCAGTCAAATTTAAATAGAAATATTTAATGTTAAATTTGCTGAATATAAGAGAAAAGGTATAACCATGTGGCATTTAGAAATGGGTAGCCATTTTGTTCAAAAAATAGGTACTCAATAAATATAAATCTTCCGCTATGAAATTTTATATTGGTAACAATTATATGTAAAAAAAACATACCAGTAATCCAGATTCTTAAGGTAAAACGGCATCTTTTGTTTTTTAACAGGTAGAAAAAATTTAATCAATGGATTACTGCACAGTTCCACTTATGCTGCTTTGTCGACAGACATATTTTTGGATCATTATTTCATTCCACCACAAATTACAAAAGTGAAATAATTTATTAATTTTTCAAAAGCAATATTCTTAGGAAATATATTTGGACTATTCAACTAAAAACCAAAATTCTGAAGAAATTCAATGATAAATATAAAGGCTGAAAGGCTGAACGCACAGTTTACGTTTCACAAACCCGGAACGTCATTTCTTTTCATTAAATTCTCTGTTATTTGAAACTACCTTTTCGAATTTAAAAACAATATAATCTGAAGTGCCGTGAGAAATAATGTTTCTCACAGTATGAGCAATATTTGGTTTTGAAATTGAGTAAGCTATGAGAAATGCGTCACTTTTCATAGCAGTTGTAGAAAAAATTAATTGAATTCATATCATGTACAACGACTATCCTCTTGCAAATGTATAAGAAAAACTCCAAATAATCCCAATGTCGCTACCATTGCTTTGTTTACAGCTAAAGCCAACTTCCAAATTCCAGTTGTAGCACGGCTCCAACAATGTTTGGATTGGTATATTATCGTTAATTGTTTATCAAAACCATTTTTCCCACCCCAGCGATTAAATGGTGATACATATATTCATTTCCTATAAAATTAGCTTACAATTATTTCCGAATAGGGCATGTCCACGTGACGTCACAAACTATTTTGACAAGACTTGGGTGGTAAAAGCGTTCAGAACACGTGGTACTTAATAGTGAGGTTATGCTGATTTATAATGGTAGATCGTGTTTGATTTTAGTTGATTTTGCTTCAGTGTACTTTTAAAGTTATTTTAATTGTTGAGCTTGTATATTTAATAATATATAATATGGGTTAATAGTTGTCAATGTCAACTGTCGTGGACATGCCCTATATGCACCTCTAAGGCTTAGAAGACGTATATTGCGAGTAGGTATATAAACATTTGCATCTGCCAGAATCAAACCCGGGACATTTTTATATAGAGCAAAACTCACCGGAGACCGGCAGAGATACACCGATGTGAGAACGTTCTTTTTCTTCGACAGGGTAGTGTGGGACTGAAGATTTCTACTACCCACTACATACCCCTCCGCATGTCCTGGTAGAGACCTGTATTACCATCGCTGGTTTACGTCAGCCCCTCTACCAGGGAACTCACTATCTGTTTTGTCTTTCTTCTTCCTCCTTCTTTTTTCCTACGTTCCTTGTCCATCGGTGTATTGTCTGGTAGTTTTCTTTGCTCGCCACCATAGTTAATAATGTCTGGATATATCTCAAGTTCATCCGACTCCTTTTTAATTTTATCTCTATGAAATCCTGGACAGTGGAAGAAAGTGTGTTTCGGAGCGTCTGTCTTCCTGCAGTTGATGTATTCGTCATCATCGGTTTTCTTCATTCTCTTAGTAAATATGTTCAGAATGTCCCATGCCCAGATAAGAACTGTGTTAAGAAGTAGTCAGTTTTCCTATAGCTACAAGATATCCATGGACCTATTTGTGGAATAACCCTTAAGCTTCCCAGATGAGCAGGTCAATGGGCGCGATGCCAGTAATTACCGTCAGGAATTCTGCAAATGTTGTGCGATATGCATTGGCCACTCTTATTAAGGCCCTGTGTTGGCTTCTTATCAAGAGATTCCAGTATCTTGCAGCTCTGGTGCAACCTCCCCAGATCTGGTCTCCATACATTAGTATGGATTGGGCCACCCCGTATAACAATTCCCTTTTCACGCAGCTGGGTCCACCGAGGTTCGGCATTAGCCTTGATAGCTTGCCTACTTCATCATCTACTTTTTCGACGGTTCGCTTGTCGTGCTCCCCAAAATTTCCTTGGTGGTCTATACAGGGTGATTCATAAGTAATGGGCCAAATTGTAAATCTACGTTCAGAAGGCCAAAATAATAATATTCTCATTAACAATAATGGGTCTTTATCTGCTCCTTACTGAGGTATAGGATGTTAAAGCGAAGAAAATAAAATAGATTTTTGTTGATAGATCAGCTACTTTTCTTCATAATGACTTGAAAATTGGCTATGAACTAGTTTTTGTGAGGGTTAACAAGAATGTGTGAGAGGATTTGAGTTAACTCGTAGATGTCGCCACATGTGCCATATGAATTAGATGAAATCAGTTACAAATTTCTTATCGCTCATTATTTTACAACTCACTTATTTAATTTAGATAGCCCCATCATTTCTGTAGAAAAAAGCTATACTTCTTTGATCTTCAAAAAATTAACGATTTTCGAGAT
This sequence comes from Galerucella pusilla, assembly GCA_910591695.1. Classification (NCBI taxonomy): domain Eukaryota; kingdom Metazoa; phylum Arthropoda; class Insecta; order Coleoptera; family Chrysomelidae; genus Galerucella; species Galerucella pusilla. Next base: position 164,193 of record CAJUYI010000064.1, read on the forward strand.
ATTTGAATTTTACTAATTCACTACACTACATTTCACGGTGGTCGACGTGTGTGCTGTCTTCGTTTTATTAACTGGCGTATAATAAATGTATTTTATTACGTAATTTTTTTATGGTTTCATTTTAATATTATTACCAATTATCAATTACGGTTAGGTAAATGTCAACATTCCATGGCATGCTTGTGTCTTAACAGATTAATGCTACGTCGACCACAGTGAAATGTAGTGTAGTGAATTAGTAAAATTCAAATATCTCGGAAATCGTTAATATTTTGAAGATCAAAGAAGTATAGCTTTTTTTCTACAGAAATGATGGGGCTATCCAAATTAAACAAGTAAGTTGTAAAATAATGAGCGATAAAAAATTTATAGCTGATTTATTTTCATCTAATTCATATGGCGCATGTGGCGACATCTAACTCAAATCCTCTCACACATTCTTGTTTACCCTTACAAAAGCTAGTTCATACCCAATTTTCAAGTCATTATGTAGAAAAGTAGCTGATCTATTAACAAAAATCTATTTTATTTTTTTCGCTTTAACATCCTGTACCTCAGTAAAGAGCAGACTATTGTTAATGAAAATATTATTATTTTGGCCTTCTGAACGTAGATTTACAATTTGGCCCATTACTTATGAATCACCCTGTATAAATACCCAGATATTCCACGGGGTGCTCTGCATGCCTACCTGGAATTTTATTAACCTCCTTATCTTCTCCCACTTCGTACCCTTCAAGAGGACTGCTTCCTTTTTCTGTGTCGCAAGTTCCAGATTCTTGTAACCATTTTTGCACTTGGATTATGCTGTAATTTCCTCTCATCACTAGCTGCTCTTTGGTATCTGCCTTTATTATCAGAGCCAGGTCATCAGCAAAGGCCACACTTTTGCACCCTACTGCTAGTTTCTGTTCTAAGATTTCGTCATACAGAACATTTCAGAGGACCAATCCCTGTGAAACTCCTGCACCCAATTCAAACTCTATGCCCCTTCCTTTCTTAACTAGGTGAGAAGTACCTACTACAAGAAAATTAGAAAAGCTTCAGGAAACTCTGTGAAGATATAAACACAACACCTGCTGCGACTAAACAAAGTCATGGCGAAAAGTAGGCTCAACACAGATATGGCTGTGGAGGACGGTAAATATACCGGACATGAGGAGGAAATAGTTCGACTCCCACACTAGAAAGGAAGGAAATGAAATAGCAGATGAACTAGCAAAGAGGGGGACTGAAATACCTTTCTGGAGACCTTTTGCGGAATCAGCCCTGATGTAATATTGGAAGAAATAGGCAAAGCCTAAAAAAGAGAAGATCTGATCATTAGAAAGATCCAGTAGGGCTTAGACAATCAAAGATTCTGCTGGGTGACTACAACGTGTTGTATGTGAATGTGAATTTTATAGCATGGAAGAAGAAACCTTCATCCACATACTTTCGAATTGTACAGCCACACAGAATCCTACGGGACAGCACCTGGGAGATTACGGGATAGAAGAGGTTGAAGAAGTTGGAGCCTGCAGATATCCTTGAATTCCTCCGGGAAATAGGACTAAACGAGCTACTAGTTTCTACATTTATGTTAATAATATCTTATATACAATAATTACCAATATATGCTCAATATGCATCTTCCTAATACCTGAAAGTCTTGAACACATATTGCTGGTCTGTCCCATGTACTCATTCGTGGTTGAATTTTACTGTTTTTTTTTATCTTAAAATCACTTTGCGTGGGACTAGTTTGATATTCTTTTAGTTCAGAACAACACATGCTGGAACAAATATCGCTGTATTTCTGGAAATTTTCCTAAAGTTAATTTATATAATTTCTTTGTGCATTCTCCTATAAATAATTATTTATCTTAAATTCCAATCGGCTTCAGCGGAATTTTCAGTCAGTCAGCTGTCAGCTGCTACAAACATGTAATTCCACTTTCCAATACGGATTCTTTTATATATCGTCCTACTTGGCAAAGAAGAAAAAATTAGAAATAAACATTTTTCTTCCAAATAGTTAACAGAAAAAACGTGTTTGACTAATTTCTTTACAACGCAATGTTTTTTTGGAAATAAAATTGTCATCGAGCTTAAGTATTTTTTTCAAAAAAATAAACTTGAGTGATATGCCAGCAGGCGCCAGCAACTGTGCTGTTCCTACGCGTTTGGAAAACTATTAAAAAATCCGAAAAAGATATTTATTAATAAAATTGTATCACAACTCGCATTAGTGTCGGCGTCTACATTCTTTAGGTTATACGATTGCGTACCTATATTTGTTTCATTGATTTTGACTCGTATATAAATAATAATTCAACAGCAATCCTGTATAGGATTTTTTAGATAAATCAAACTCATTTTAAGGCCGCTTGACACGTTGCAATGCAAGACGCGATATTTTTTGATCGAAAGCATGCGCAGTTCAGATTTTATCGGTTGGTGCAATTTCTAATGAGAAAAGTAGAATTCTATAGATGGCGCTCTGAAAAGTCAATGTCATCCTAGCAACGAGTAAAACAAATCAACTGCTTTGATATTTAAGTGGTTTTATTTGTTCTTTAGTATTTTGTGCTGTAAAACTATATTTTTACTCCCCACTGGCCCCAGTGGGAGGAAATTTATGGAAAGATAAATCGGGATTTTTCCTTTTAGGGCTAGTGCCACCAAATACACAACAGTTTCTTTTTTACTGCGACATGATTCAAAGTATTAAATTTTGGAAAAAATACAAAATATTATACTGCTATTCAATAGTCCCCTCCCCCCTCGTATCTTTTGAACGGCTACACTTACATTAATAAAATTTGGAGGGTGAAAATAAAGTGTTATAAACTTCTCTACGAATGGTAACAGGTGACGTAATAGTAATAGATGACGTCACTGTGCCACTCTGGCCAATAATTTTAAATAGGACCTTATGGCAAGTGATATCTCGTTTGAAAAGAATTGACATTGGCTACATAGCCATATTAATTTTGTTTGGGTGTAAACTAATTTTGACGGATAAATTAAATAAATACCAAAATTATTATTTCACATTTAAATATTGAAGATTTTTCAGTCCGCCTCTGGTTAGTTGTCAAAAAAATTGACGTTTTTAATTTAATAGTATTTGTTGCTTTGCAAAGTTAAGCGGAACGTTCATTCAATGAGAGATACCCAGATCGCCCAGTCTCGAGAACTTATTTGGGGGAGCTTTTCACAAGTTTGAAGCAACAGGTAGTGTTCAAGATGCCAAACGATCTGGTCGACCAACATTTAGTAATGATAAAAAAATTGATTTAGTTGCTGAAATGGTAGTAGACCCTACTTCCTCTTCAACTAAAGTTTCGTCTATCTGTGAAGTAAATAAAAGTACAGTACAGAGAGTGTTGGGCTTAAAATAAATTTCATCTATACAAGTTAAAACTGGTGCACCACCTTTCGGATGACGACCCCGACAGAAGACTCGAATTCTGTGAATGTATGACAAATAAAATTAGTTAAAACCCACATTACACAAAAACGATTTGTTTTAGTGACGAAAGTACTTTTTGCCTCAATGGAAATGTGAATACACAAAATATAAGGTATTGGAGTGACACAAATTCTCACACCTTTCGTGAACAACATACCCAATTTCCAGAAAAAGTCAATGTTCGGGCAGGTATTTTGGAAAACCACATAGTTGGTCCTGTTTTCCTAAATTTAAATTTAAGCGGTGAAGTGTATCTGGAGATGTTACAAAATGCAATTGAGCCGTTAATTCTTGAAATTCTGGAAGATAATCCAGATGAATTCGGCCATCTGGAAATAACATTTCAACAAGATGGTGCTCCTGAACATTATTATGGTGCAGTAAGACGTTACCTGGATGAAGAATATCGAGGTAGATGGATCGGCCGGCGAGGTCCTATAGAATGGCCACCTCGGTCACCAGATCTGACACCGTTAGATCTTTTTCTATGGGGGTACTTGAAATCCAAGGTTTATACTACGGCACCAGATAGCATTGGCGTTTTGAAAGAAAAAATTATTTAAGAATGCAATGCAATTTCAGCTGACACATTCGAACGAGTACGACAAGAGTTTACTAATAGGATGTATTACTGTCAGGAAGTAGACGGAGCACATTTCGAACACTTGCTATAAGAATCCATTGTTGATATTCGATTAATTGAATTTAAAAAAATAATTTCGATAATTTTGGTATTTATTTAATTTATCCGTCAAAATTAATTTAAACCCAAACAAAATTAATATGGCTATGTAGCCAATGCCAATACCTTTCAAACGAGATATCAATTGCCATGAGGTCCCATTTAAAATTATTGGCCAGAGTGGCACTGTGACGTCATCTATTACTATTACATCACCTGTTACCATTCGTAGAGAAGTTTACAACACTTTATTTTCACCCTCCAAATTTTATTATTAATGTAAGTGTAGCCGTTCAAAAGATACGAGGGGGGAGGGGACTTTTGAATAGCACTCTATATATCAAACTTTATCCATAATAAAAAAATTTCGTGATTTCATAAAACACCTGTTTTTTCTTTTTCCCAAAAACGTTTTTGGAGCCCTCTAGCACCATGTCAAAGTATACCTCGTAAAGCCGAAAACTAAAAAATAAATTGGCTTAAAATGGTCGCCATTTCGGCCCAAGAAATTGTATTGGAACCGTTTTTTTCCAAAATGTGCGTAATCCAATCAGCTTTATCATGCTTCTTCATGATTTTCAATATCTTTAAACATTTTTCCGGAAAGTTTCCTGAAAAAAGTGCTTTTTTTCTAAATGCTATTTCTAAAAAACACGCATTTCTATTAACGTATATGTTATTCTGGAATATATAAGCTATCTTTTGGGCCAAACCCCAATATGCCAACTATTTCCTTTCCAGAGATACAACCTTGCAAACAAAAAATGTCATTTTTTTACTTTTTCACGAAGTTTTAGGCTTCTAGCGCTTTTCAGGTACGCCCTATGATAAATTCAATAGCGCCATCGTATTCTACTGAAACAATACATCGGAAACATGTATAACATGTTGGAAAAAGTTATTTAGTTGATCTTGAAAATTAGCAATTACAAAAATTTCGCATACCGCATAACAACACCGTGCCTTGTCTCACGCAAATTTGTACTCCTTTCGATATGTTATTATACACTTTTTTTCTCTACTATTAGTTGGGTTGGCAGCTATGTTACAATTAAAGATAATTGCATGGTGTCAAACTTCCTGCAGGATTTATCATTTGCAATGTACTATTGTATTGCACCATGTCAAGCGGCCTTTAGTTCGATAGCGATTGATTACATGCTCTGGACTGTACTTTAGTTACAAGAATGAAAACTTTTTCGAAAGAAGCTGAGTACCCAAGAGTCACGTGAAATGCATACCTCGCATTTATTACATCAAAAATAGCAAGGGCTCTCTGGACATGTCGCAGACTATTGGATAAAAGGTGGGGTCTGAAATCAAAAGTTATTTACCAATCAAATCAATTATTACCTATGTTACGCTGGTTTCTTGCAATAAAAGGCAAACTCAGAGTTACAAAAGGTGCAATGAGATCATGCCGCAACACAATCTAAGAGGTGATGCTAGACTACATCTACATGTACAGGTCCTAACACTAGAATATCATCAGCTAACGAACTGTTTCGCCTGATTTTGTCCTCGCCTTAGCAGAGATTTCTGTGCCAACCACTTCTTTGTCGCCATATTTATTGTCGACTTTGCTACGTCGCTGAAGGGTTCCGATCCAATTAATGGCATTGTTAAGTCTACCGTTTCACTCCACTCCACGCCATTTCTTTTGGGTTCAATTAACAGTGACAAGACGTAAGTCTTAAGATGTGGTATAAGCTGGTCATTGTCATTCATGTATTTTACAGTAATTCACTTAAATGTGCATTTGTAACATTTTATTTTGTGAGTGAAAAAGTTACACGAACAAAATAATATGTTACTTTTAACACAAATATCATAGGTTCATAGTTTTTTGTACAACTCCTATTTTGATAATAATTAATTAAGAAAATCACATTTTGTCAGTTAATTTTCTTTGGCATTTTAACAATATCCAGTTCTCGTTTCCTGGGAACTAACCATGTTAGATGACGCTGAATTACTTAATTACCTTCAAACAATATTGTTCACAGTTCACGCTTTTTATTAAAAGTTCTTGCTGGTGTTTAATATTCGTCTCGCGTAATGAGGGATAGTATTGATGAATCGTGTTTTCCTGATGATACTGAAGAGGCTGCAAAAAAGAGCAATAATTGAATTATTGCCGAAAAAATCGGCTCAACAGTATGATATTGCATATTCCAATTTTCTCAAGTGGTGTAAAATGGAAAAAGTCAAAGGAAGCTTCAGTGAATCCGTCTTTTTGACGTTTCTAGAAGAGAAATCAAAAATATGGAACGCGACAACTTTGTGGAATAAGTTTAAATAGAGTGCGCAAGTGAAATATGGGGTTGATATAAGCAAATATTTCAAGGTAATATAATTCCTAAAGAGGAAAATTGATGGTTATGGTCCCAAAAAGTCAAAACTCTTACGTTTGAACAAGTTTATAAATGGGGCGCCAGATGAAAATGAAACATACCTACTTGATGGTTAAAGCTGTTACTATTTTCGGAATATATGGTGCATGCCGATGTGAACAGTTGTGCCATTTATTAATAGATGATATTAAATTGATAGATAAATCATTGATTGTTCAAATTCCAAATACTCAAACGAAAATAAGTCGTTCTTTTTGCATTACTGGATAATATATTCACTAAATTAATAAATACGCTGCATCACGGTTTTCTGCTACTATTCATGAACATTTTTTTTTCTAAAATAATCAAATTATAAATGTACTGCGAACCCAGTTGGAATAAATACGTTTGGGAAAATGCGTACCGGCGCGCATTCATGTGGAATACAAATTATTAGACAATTTTTCGAGAAAGGGACGGGAATACATCCCAACTAGCAATTTGACATCGTTAGCGAACTTATATAGTGTGGAAACCACTGATATGTCATTATTTTAGAAAATTATAAAAAATGCCAAGACACGTCAACTTTTGAATAGAGTTGTGCGTTATGTAAACATAAATGTAAATGTACAGGGTGATTCACGCAAGTATGCCATAGTCGGTGTTTTTTTTAATGAAACACCCTGTATATTTGCATATTTTTGAAGGCCTCCTAATAAACCGATTCCAACAAACTAAATAATGTATGGTCAATTATAAATTATACAGGGTGAAATTTTTATTTTTACAGTTATTAAACACATACATAAAATATCTGATGTATTTGATTTTAATACATTAAAATAAATGCTCAAAATGATCTCCACCTAGTTGTTGGCAATAGCACAGTCTCCTATAGAACTCCTCCTTAACTTTGTTTAAAGTTTGAGGTGAAATATTCCGTATTTCTGTAGTTATCCTGTCTTTGAGGTCTACAATGTTAGTTGGTTGTGTTGCATATACTTTGTTCTTGAGATAACCCCACAGAAAAAAATCTAACGGCGTAAGGTCTGGCGATCTAGCTGGCCACTCAATAGTACCTCTTCGTCCAATCCATTTATTGGGGAAGATTTCATCTAAATAAGTTCTTACCATTAAAGCATAATGGGGTGTTGCCCCGTCTTGTTGGAACCAATCATTTTCATTCGGTAAGCTAGGATCTATTGCGTTGGGATATAAGTTTGCAGGAATAACTCCATTTCTAAGCATATTTAAATAGTTTTCTGCTGTCAAATTTCCATCTATAAATATAGGACCAATAATATGGTCGCCTATGATACCGGACCAAACGTTCACCTTTCGAGGGTACTGAGTATTTCACGCATCCAATTAGGATTCTCTGCTGACCAATATCTACAGTTCTGTCGGTTTACCTCTCCATTCAATGTGAATGTTGATTCGTCAGAAAAAAGAATGGTACCAAGAGCTATCTCATTTCTGTTCAGCTTATTCATCAATCTTTCGCAGAAATCCATTCTACGATCTGGATCGTCTTCTGTTAACTCCTGCACAAAAGATAATTTGTAGAGATGAAGTTTTTCTTTATGAAGACATCTTAGAACAGTTGTATGACTAACATTATTTTCACGTGCAATTTGACTTGTACTTGAAGTTGGATTCTCTTCGACACTTAACAAAATATCCACTTTCACATCATCTTCAACGAAGTGTGGTTTTCTTTTCAATTGTTTTACATGTCCAAGTTCTCTGAATTGTGCACGAGTTTCAGACACAGTACTTTGTGAAATATTAGGCAATTCGGGATACCTGTGATTAAATAAGTTTGCCACTTCAACTTGACTTATGCAGTTATCCCCGTACCCGATTATCATTAAAATCTGAATTCGGTGAGTCTCAGTTAAATATTTCATTGTTATGTCAACAAGGAAAGAGTGTTTGACAAAGATTTTACTTTTTCAGTATAAACTGTTAACACATCAACAACTGACAGAATAGAAAACAATCCACATTATTTACCGATTTAAAACAATCCACATTATTTACCGATTTTGTCTAATTATTGGCGTTTTTAGGCAATTTTTAGGTATTCATGATAAAATTCATAGGCGTAGCAGGTTTTGTTTAATATACAAATAGGTCTAATAATCAGTTAGTTTAGATTTCTGATAAATCCATATTTAGCTGATTTTAAATAGTACCAATATTTCAAGTGTAATAAATTATTAATTTTAAAATTTCACCCTGTATAATTCATAATTGACCATACATTATTCAGTTTGTTGGAATCGGTTCGCTAAGAGGATTTCAAAAATATGATAATATACAGGGTGTTTCATTAAAAAAAAAACACACCGACTATGGCATACTTGCGTGAATCACCCTGTACATTTACATTTATGTTCACAAAACGCACAACTCAATTCAAAAGTTGACGTGTCTCGGCATTTTTATTCCTTAAGTGGTTTCCACACTGAATGTAATAATAGAGAAAAAAACCTATTTTTCCAACTATAGCAGTTTATAAATTTGTATTATTAAACAATGTTGAATACGATGTATCAATTTTCCTTTGATATTTGAATAAAATAATTTGATTCATTATATCAAAATGGAAATACTGGAACCAATCTGAAAAATAAAAATGAAAACACGGAAATCTCTCATTAGAAAGCGACGAAATCATTATTTTTATTGTCAACAAAAAATTGATGAAATTTTTGCACTCAGCTCTAGAATTTTTTTTTCAAATATCATGACGTTATAATTTTCTAAAATAATGAAATAAAGAGTTTTATTTCATAAGTGGTTTCCACACTGTATATTTTATAATTGTTTTATTGACGCTTCGTGAAAACTTTGATATTTTATCAAGAATTAATTCGCGATAAATTTGTTGCGCTCAACTTTTCTGTCAATAAAATATTTTTAAAAACGTTTTCACAGCAAAATTATAAAATAATTATAGAGCTGTTTTATAAATGTTTATAAAATACTTTCTATAGAGCATATTAGCTCTGAATGATACTTTGCTCTAAAAGCATTTTATAATGGGTTTCTATAGGATTAATTTATCGCATAAAGGCTACAATAAAACTGTTTTGCTACGAACATATTTACTATTAATAAAATAGTTTTTCAATTGTTATTAATAAAAGTGAATTGCTTTCTGCAGCAGATTGATATGAAATCGTGTGATTATAAAATTGTTGTTTTATAGTTTAACAAAAAACAGTTGAAAAACAAATAATAAAATAATAAAACTGTTATAAAATGACCTTCATGTTTATTAGGTCGAATTATATTTTTTGTTTGCACGTACAAACAAAATGTCGTACATTAGCTGGAAAAAAAATTAAAAGAAGTGGTACAGAAAACTTGAAAGTGAACTTGAAAGTGGCTCTAGCTCTAACAATCATTCAGAGACCTTGAAGATTAGCAATCCAAATGACCATACTACAACAGAGGAGACTGATGGACTTAACATTCATTATTGCGTTTCTCATCAGGCAATACCACTGAATGAAAACATTATACTAAAAAAACTAGTTAATTGTAGGTTAAACTTATATGTGATTTACTTTTTATACCGAGTACACCTCTGCCTAGACAAATCCTGTTTGATTTTTAACAGCTACATACTGAACATAATTGTCCTTTTTCGGGCAATTTTGATTTATAAGTATCGTATAGGAAAGTGGCCATTTTGTGAAGCTTTAAGCCAGGGGCGGATCCAGGATGTATATAAGGGGGGGGGGGGCTCAGCTTAACATACAAATGTATGTGGTTGTTGTCGTTTATTAACATATGAGAAAAATAACTAGTCTACTTTTCCATCGTTTAAAACTCACGACACGACTGGATGATCACACTGCACTCTCATGTTCGGCAACCCAACAAAACGAATATTTTATTTTGCACACCGTGTACACAAAAATCTGTATAGATGGTGGTCCAAATTATGCCTTTTATTATTTTATATGGATTTTTCAAAGAATGTTTTATTTTGCGCACCATGTACACAAAAATTTGTATAAATGGTGGCATAAATTATTCGTTTTATTATTTCATATGGATTGTCAAATGATATTTTATTTTGCGCACCATGTACACAAAAATATGTATACATGGTGGCCTAAATGATTCCCAATTTTATAGTACAGCTTCAGGTGAAATTCACCCTAAGAAATTCTAAACTATTTTGTTTGAATTATTTAAAAAAAAATAAATCATTAAATCATATTACTCCGTTTGGCTTTTACACGCTGTATATATATTTTTGAATTCCTTTTATTAGTTACTCAATTGTCAAATAATATTTTACTTTGCACACCGTGTACACAAAAATATGTATACATGGTGGCATAAATTATTCCTTATATTATTTTATATGGATTTTTCATAGAATATTTTATTTTGCGTACCAAGTACATACATATCTGGTGATTATATACACTTGCGTGCATAGAAATCGGCCCACTGTAAACTTTTGACTTTAACTATATATATTTTCTCAATTATTCATCAGAAGAAAAAAATTAATATGCTGTTTGAAAGATAATGTAATATGATTTAATGTGAGTATAAATTTAGGAGAAATTATTTCGAATTTCTATGCTTAACATAGTGAAATTAATGCATTGAGCAAACTAATCTTTTTTATTATTAACATAAATAGAGTTATTGACAATTTAAAACCTAAAACTTTATTTTATAATGATGGTTATGACCTCCTTTTGCACTAATAACATTTCTCATACAATTAAGCATAGATCTAATCAAGTTTGCTATTGTTTCCTGTGGGATGTTAAGCCACTCTTCCTTTACTGCAACAATAAGCTCCGGGAGCGAGTTTGGGGCATGAAGTCTAGCTCGAATTCTTCGTTTTAGCTCATAAATGTTCTATCGGATTTAGGTCAGGACTGTATGCTGGCCACTCAATAACCCGAAAACCGACTTCTGTAATGTAATATTGCACGATTCTTGCGGTGTGCGGCCTTGTATTGTCATGCATAAGGGTGAATTAGTCTCCAATGTAGTCGACCTAATGTACCACATGAATTGCTAACATCTCATCGATACATCTAGCAACCGTTAAACCTCTTCTTCCGTGAACATGGTCGTCCCTACGAATGATCACAGGGTCGGTTCGTGCTTCTATAGAAATTGCACCCCAGATCATGCAGGAACCACCTCCATAAGCACTCCGCTCTTCGAAGCAGTAATCTGCAAATCGCTCTCCTGGTTTTCGGTACACTTTCCTTCTTCGGTCGCTACCATGGAGGCATATTCTGGTCTCACCTGAGAACAGAACAGATCCCCATTGTTCCAGCGTCCAATTCATATGATTCCGTGCAAAACGCAAGCGTGGTTGCCGATGAGCTGGTGTTTTAAAGATCAGGTTATTTTCCTGCAGTCTTCGTCTTACTGTCCACTGACTAATAGCCACTCCTCGAACCTCGCGGAGTTGTCGTTGTACTTGAACGGCATTAAGGTGACGATTTCCTAATGTTGTGGACACAATAAAGCGGTCATCACGAGCAGTTGTAAATCGCCTTCTGTCTGTTCCAGGTCGCATATGAAAGGATCCAGTCCCCTCATAACGTTGGCAAAATCTTCAAACCGCTGCGCGGTCCATATCCAATTTTCTAGCAATAGCTCGCTGACAAATTCCAATTTCGATTAAAGCAATAACTTGGGCGGCTTTTTGTGGTGTAGTATGCATTAAACTAACACACTTGAACACTATTGAGACTATGAAACACGAATAAGAAGCAAATTTCAGTTGCAAACGCAATAATTGTAATATTTGACAGATTTGTTATTTTCGTTACATATACCATATAAATACGTTTCATTTGTTTACCGGTTGCTACGCAAATATGATAATCCTTCTTGATAAATTAATACTCACATTAAAGCATATTAAATTGTCTTTCAAACTGCATACTTTTTTTTTGATCTGATAAATAATTAAAAAATTATATATAGTTAAAGTCAAAAGTTTACAGTGGGCCGATTTCTATGCACGCAAGTTTATTATTCGACTAGATCATTATGATAGTGATTTTATTTTGCTTATTTAAAAAAGATGTGAACTTAGACAAGCACATCCAAGCTCTTGTACCCTGTTAATCGCAATGCGAAAGGCTGATAAACATTACCATGACTTGTCTTCTCAACTTCTCTCAATATGTACATCTCTCGAGAAAAGGAGTAGAACACCACAGCCCTTCATGGCTTATCCACCCTTGCTATGTTTAATTTAAACGCTAATGGCCATACAGAGCCAATAACGTTTGGTGCGACGCTGATCAGTGTGAAGTGTGCGACTGGTGCTCCTAAGCTAGAACCGCTAGGTTTCAGCAATTAGGTAAAATAACTTAATCAATCGCGATAAGTAAGCAACTGCTGACATCTCCGAGGTAGGGGATAGACTCTTTAGGTTATCGATAACAATTTCTGCGTGGTAGAAGTAAAGTACAAATTTTAATAACCTTATTTTCCCGATAGGTGGATAATATTATAAATATAATGTACCATAAAAATACATTCAATTTTTATTTGTTAGTGGAAATCGAAAGATGTTGAAAAAAATTAAAAATCTGTCAATTCTTCATTCATGATTATTTCCTATAATAATATTTAAATAAATAATAATATCTATCCCTGATTAATTTAATACTGACATATTTTCCTGTACACATTTTAAAATTGTAATATTAATATTTCAACACAGGTAAGATTTTACGCTTCCAGTTACTGTTGGGGCTCCTCGTCCCAAGATAATCTTTTGGTAAGTCCTCACTTCCTTCGTTAACGAGCTATAGAGCTTCTTCACAAGTTTGAAGCAACAGGTAGTGTTCAAGATGCCAAACGATCTGGTCGACCAACATTTAGTGATGATAAAAAAATTGATATAGTTGCTGAAATGGTAGTAAACCCTACTTCCTCTTCAACTAAAGTTGCGTCTATCTGTGAAGTAAGTAAAAGTACAGTACAGAGAGTGTTGGATAAAAATAAATTTCATCTATACAATTTGAAAATGGTGCACCCAACAGAAGATTCGAATTCTGTGAATGTATGACAAAAAAATTAGTCAAAATCCACATTACACAAAAACAATTTGTTTTAGTGACGAAAGTACTTTTTGCCTCCATGGAACTGTGAGTACACAAAATATACCCAATTTCCAGAAAAAGTCAATGTTTGGGCAGGTATTTTGAGAAACCACATAGTTGGCCATGTCTTCCTAAATTCAAATTTAAGCGGTGAAGTGTATCTGGAGATGCTACAAAATGCAATTGAGCCGCTAATTCCTGAAATTCTGGAAGATAATCCAGCTGAATTCGGCCATCTGGAAATAACATTTCAACAAGATGGTGCTCCTGCACATTATTAGGGTGCAGTAAGACGTTACCTGGATGGAGAATATCGAGGTAGATGGATCGGCCGGCGAGGTCCTATAGAATGGCCATCTCGGTCACCAGATCTGACACCATTAGATTTTTTTCTATGGGGGTACTTGAAATCCAAGGTTTATACTACGGCACCAGATAGCATTGGCGTTTTGAAAGAAAGAATTATTAAAGAATGCAATGCAATTTCAGCTGACACATTCGAACGAGTATGACAAGAGTTTACTAATAGGATGTATTACTGTCAGGAAGTGGACGGAGCACATTTCGAACACTTGCTATTAGAATCCATTGTTGATATTTGATTAATTAAATTTAAAAAAATAATTTCAATAATTTTGGTATTTCGTCGTGGTAAATGCAATAGGTCGTATGTCAAAAATATCGAACTTTTCAGAGGGGACATACGACTGTTTGCCGCGGCCAAATCACACTGTGATTCGATTCGTATTTTTGCAGAAGAGGGACAAAGTCGATTTCCTATTGGTCCACCGACATAGGATCTATTGCAGGTTGTGTATTTGACTAAATTGGTCAGGTTAGTGCAATAAACGAAAAAGTGCTTTTTTTTGACATACGCTCTATTGCATTTACCACGACGATTTATTTAATTTATCGGTCAAAATTAGATTAAACCCAAAAAAAACTAATATGGCTATGTAGCCAATGACAATGCCTTTCAAACGAGATATCACTTGCGATAGGGTCCTATTTAAAAGTATTGGCCAGAGTGGCACTGTGACGTCATCTATTACTGTTACGTCACCTGTTACCATTCGTAGAGAAGTTTACAACACTTTATTTTCACCTTCCGAATTTTATTAATGTAAGTGTAGCCGTTCAAAAGATACGAGGGGGAAGGGGACCTTTAAATAGCACTGTAAATTCTATAATTGAATCATTATGTCTCTTTTAACACGCTACTCTGTAAACGTCTTCTTTTAACACGTTTGACAGGCATTAAAAATGTTGCAGTTGCAGTTGTACAAAAATGTTTTCATGGGCATAAGCTGTTTATTTTTGAAATAATCATACTCATAATAAATATACTTTTCATACCGCTTCTACTTAATTTGACGTTTCACCTCTCTTGATCAAACACCCGGTACAATGACCATTCTACATGTTTTTGAAGAAATTTAAAATGGGAATAGAGGTGAAGAAAATTCGACGTTCCGATTCAATGAAAATCTAGAAAAATTCTCGGAATGAATTTTTTATTTTTTTGTACCAATGCCAAAATCGTCTCAAGGATAAATACTTTAATTCGGAAAATTAATCCTGAGATAAAAAAGTTTTCGAAAACATTCAAACAGCAATGTTATGTATTGAGAAATGTATTTTTAGTTGCAGATGCTCTCATTTAAGAAAATTTTGATTGTTACTAGAAAAAGTTCCCATAACTTTGTTTATGTACAGGGTTTTCTATTTTTTAATATCGTATTTTTATATAGGGGGTACTGGGCCACGTTGAGATATTTTAAAATTTTTCACAATTTAAGCAAACCAAACCAAATTTTGAAATTTTGCATATAGAACTTAAATCTCTCAAATTAAATCTTTTAGAAACTCTAGAGATAAATAAAAACAAATATTCAGATAATCTTCTTAATAACCAAATAGATACCAACACTTATCCTTTATTAAACCTTTTTACCTAGAAAGGTTGGGTAAGATTGTTTTGAATGAAGTTCCAGGTAAACTTGTTAGATACTTCAGTTAATCCCATATTTAGACACTTTTTCTTTTTATTTCCATGTAATAGTTATTTACGTAACTAGATGTGAAAAGAGCGATATTGTTCAACAAGCATAATATCTGCTAAAACTTGCGCTACCGAGTTTTGCGAATTACCCGAGTTGAACAATGTCACTCATTTAAAAGCGTGCGTAAATGAGCAACGCTTTTTATATGGGACTCTCCTTATAACATCCAAAAGCGTGCGTAAATGACCGATGCTTTTTGAAAGGGGTTTTCATTTTAACACTCTACGTAATGATCGAGTTGCCTTGAATTTAGTCGTTTGTTCTATAAACTTTTGTGCTGTCAGTAAATTTGACAGAAGTGTCAGACATAGCGAAAAATATTTTCTGTTACATTACACTTATTTACACTTTTTATATGGAAGAGCCTCGAGAAGAATGCATTTCTTCGGATTGCACACCACCCGAAATTAGAATTCGTTGTGTATATTTGTTCATAGAAAATTTATTTACCTACTACCAATATGTAATATTAAACATTACGATACTGATATGAGTTTCGTAATGAGATACTTTACCGCACTAGTGAGGTAAAGTGAAATTACTTGGAATGAACGGACTTTTTTTGAACTGCACCAGTCTTCGAATTGTTTATATTCTTTTTCGTATTTATTGCGGGATTTAGCGGGTACTAGGGTTTGTATTGCGTTATTTGCAGTTCTATATCAGAATCCACACTTTCATAGTCGGAACTCATGTCGATACAATTATACCAAACTGAAGTAATCGCGTCAAAATTGACAGTTCGCAAAATAAATCAACAATGAGCGCAACGCTTGCTCGTAACATGATTCTAATATCATTAATTTCAGGAATATAGACTAATTTTGAGTTAATAATTAACATTATTATTTTTTGTGTGTGTGTTTGGGAGCCGTTCTGATGCCGGGAGCACTGCAGCCTGTTGGCTTATTGTACTCTACTCCCACATTTATTCCACCCATCTAGTTATCCCCGTACCTCCGAGTAGAGGATATAGGTCCATTGGATGTGTGCCATATACTTCGGGTGGCACATTGGCTTCTCCGGAGATTGTTTGTCTTCTCGAGTCCAGTGCCTCACAGTCTGATAAGATATGGGTTACGGTCTCTGTCTCCATGCCACAAAGTCTGCAACTGAGGTCCCCGTTATATAACCCTATTCTATGCAGGTGATCTTTTACCGGCGTATGACCCGTTAAACAACCCGTTATAATTCTTAGCTTATTCCTACTGATATTCAGTAGTTCTTCGGCCCGTTTTACACATGTGTCACCTATGAAGGTTTTACTGTGTACCTGCTTTGGAGTGTTCCTCCACTGAAGTTTATGTTGGCATTGTATCCATTTTTGTATTTGCCCTCGGACTACCGTCTTTGTGGTCCTAAGAGCTGGTTCTGGTCCAACATATGCTGTTGCTGAACCTCTCCTCGCGAGTTCATCAGCTTGTTCATTTCCAGAAATAACGTTATGTCCCGGCACCCACACTAATCTTACTTTAATATGGTCTGCTAGTTCATTCAGTTCGTTCTGGCATTCTTCCACCAGTCTGGATGTTACCTTGCGGCTGTTTAAAGCTGCAAGGGATGCCTGGCTGTCAGTTAGTATGTTTATCTTATGAGTGTTAGTCCTATATTTGTTAATAAAATTCTGACACATTCTATGATACCATAAATCTCTGCCTGAAATACAGGTATGTTCTCATAGTGAAAAGGAGCATCTTGTGTTTCTCATTTCACTATACACACCTGCTCCTGTCCCTTCCCCAGTCTGTGACCCGTCTGTGTACCAGGTCTCTCCTCGGGAAAGCTTCAGTCTGCTTGGGTCTTGCCAGTCCTTTCTGTGGGGTATTTCTACCTCATATTTGGGACTGGGGAGAAGTTTAGTGGCCATATAGTTTGTTTTTATATCTAGAATGGCCTTACTTATGATATCCTCAATGGATATGTGTCCTGATTCAACTATTTTGTTGCTCAGATTATTCTGCTGCCTAAATAGCCCCATCCTTGCTTCTCCCATTATCACGAGGTGTAATGGAGGAAGGCCAAACAAGGCTTCTAGTGCCTCCTTTGGCGTGCTTCTCATGCACCCTGCAATACTGAGACAAGCAAGTATTTGCACCTTGCCTAGTCTCATCATTGCGTTCTTTTGTATCGTCTTTGTCCACCAGACCAAAGACGCATATGTTATTATGGGTTTAACCACAACACTGTATATCCAGTGTATCATTCGCGGACTAAACCCCCACAAGTTCGTCTTGCCATCATTAATGTGGTTTCCGATCTTGTTGCTACTTTTTCCATTTGTTTGGTCCATGTTAATCTCGAGTCAATAATCACCCCGAGATATTTCACTTCCATAACCATTGGAAATTTCCGTACCTTGAAGGAATATATATATATATTGAAATGAAATTGAATATTCAATATTTACAACATTTCAAAACAAAGGCAAAATATGAATTTAAAAATAATAATTTCAAAAAAAA
>CAJUYI010000064.1:192313-218357 GCA_910591695.1 Galerucella pusilla
AGAATATCTAAATTGTATTTTTTCATTTCTCTTGAAATTTCTTCCAGTTTGCCTGGTATCAATAATGTCCTGACATTCCATGTACCTTGAAGGAATAGTGGTCCCAATCCCACCATGTTCCTTCTTTTAGTATAGGGTACTATGTTTGATTTGGTGGGACTTATAGTTAAACCCCCCACCTCTTCCGTCCATTTTGTTACTATGTTCAGAGCCTGTTGCATGCGCTCTCTGACCGTAGTATTGAATCTGCCTTGTGATATGATGACCAGATTGTCCGCATATCCTAAGATAGTAAGGTGTTCCTTTTTGAGTCTCCTTATCAGTCTGTCCATCACTAGGTTCCATATTAAAGGAGACAGGACCCCTCCTTGAGAACACCCGGGCTGATAATGTTTCACCCATCAAGGTTGAAAAGATCGTTCGGCCTCTCAGCATGCAGTCTATCCATCTGCAGCTTGTTTCGTCAATTTGCTTTTGACGAATTGCCCTAGTGATTACTTTGTGAGAGTGTTATCAAACGCACCCTCTATGTCAAGGAAGGCTGCTAATAATACTTCCTTATTTTCGAGAGCGTACTCTACACGTAAATAGTTAACATTATTGGTAGTAGGTTAAATATTGTACTATATTCGTATCGTAAATCATATTACGATATTCAATGGGTTATCAATTCCTCATCTCATTTCGTAATATGAATCTTTACGACACTCATATCGTAAATATCTATTACGTTCGTGCCTTGCATTTTCGCAACTCGTGCGCAAAAGTATAACTTCGCGCACTTGTATTATAAATAACTATTTTGAAACGCTGAATGAATATGATTCACCGTCCACTTATGTCCACCGTGTTAAAATGCCCACATTAATTTCGAAACGAATTAATTATTGAAACATTCATTTAATTCAATTTAATTAACGAATATTTTCTCTAAGACATACTCGTATCGAAATACGGCCAAAAAATATACATTTTAAGGATCATATCCTATAGTAATATATATTGGATTTACTAATGTTGGCAACTTATTTTTCGGGTAATTAGCATTCACTAACACAAAAAGTTAATTAACGAACGTCATACACTTGTCTAAATTTGGAATCATCTGTCATTTTGTTACGCCCTTGGACTTGGCAATATTCACTTATTGGCACGCAACACAATGCAAAAATTAGTATTAAATAAACTACTTTTGTAACTGGAAACAGAGGAGTGGGACATAAAGTGTTACACAAAAGTTAAGGTAGTTCGTAAATTAACAGATTATAATTATTCTAGCGCTTTATATTTTTTGAAAAATATTTTTCAAAAACAGTGACCGTTCATCTAAGAAGCAACAACTACTTCCCGGGCTAAAGGCACCGACGGCTATTGAATTACATTTCAAAGTCAAACAGGTTTGGTATATCTACAAGATATCTAACACCAAGATATTTAACACCCCCCTGTAATCAGTCAATAACGCACAGCTGTAAAGTAAATCGCATGGCTTCCCTAGCAACATCTTAGCAACTGTCAATAGACGTCGCCATTTTATTCAAAATTTACTATTTGAAAACATTCGATATTGCCACGTTTAACTATGAAAAGCCCAACGGATTAAGTATGTATCGATTATAATTGAAAATGGACTTTTGATTACCAACAATATAATATTAATAATTCAACGTTAGTTCTTTAATGTGCTTTTTCCATTGGTAATAGAGTAATAGAGATGAAGATGAAAGTTTACCAAGTATCTCTAATAATGTAACTGTTGTTTCTTATGCTTCAACAAATAAAGGAAGCGATTTATGATTTGTGTTCAATGATTGTACTGTTACTATAAACAATTATTATAATTTACTAATATTATGGAATTGAATGTTATACAATAAAATTACTAAAAATATCTATTGTTGATGTTGTTCAAGTATTATTAATAATAAGATTATAAATACAAGTACAAGTAGGTCGTAGGTAAAGTATAGTACGTAACTCGTGTTGTAATATAGTATTACCTACTACCAATATGTAATATCAAACATTACGATACTGATATAAATTTCGTGATGAGTTACTTCACCGCACTAGTTTTTTTTTTCGGGCCGAGATGGGAAACTCATATTCGACTGGGTCCTTAACCAGTACCCAGACAGTGTTGGACTCATCCCCACGGAGATGCCTACCAACCAAACCCACCTCGAACTCGCCGTTACTCCCGCCTTGGAATCACTACCCTAGCATACTTCAAGACGGGCGGCTGTCCCTCACACACTCTCCTTCATCTTCTTCCTTCTATTAGTCCTACCTCTCTCATGCCATAGCGAGTAATTCTCTTTCCCTAATCATGCTCTCTACTACGCCACTTATCTCCATCCATTCCTTCTCGCCCCTCAACATAATCTCCACCATATTTTCCCAATACACCGCCTCTCCCAGTTTATTCTCTAACTTCTTCAAAACTTCCTCATTCTTCCAACATCTGAACACATGTCCCACATCATCCTCCACTTCACATCTCTCGCACACTCCAGTTTCTCCTTCCCCAATCTTGTGGAGGTAACCCACTCTCGACCCATGCCCTGTACCTGTGAGCACCTGCGTCAAGAAGTAGTTCACCTCTCCAAATTTCCGGTCCACCCAATTTCTCCTGCTCCCAATCGCTCCTTTTAGCGCGCCCTCATACTCATCCCACCTTTTCTCCATCTCCTTATCCATCCATTCCTGTAGTTCCTCTCTGCTTGCACCCCTCCAGCGTTTCTGTCTGGTTTTAGCCATCAAGTCCAATAGATAGGACCGTGACAGCACTGCTGCTGCCAGTCCACCCACTGTCCTGTACGCCTGCACCACCCTCAGAAGTATTCCTCTCTGCACCCGCAGGAGTGGTCTAACCCTTGCATTTACCCCTGCTTTCTTACCCCATACAGCATACTCTGCTCTACCGTCCTACCAATTATCCTCCTCTTCCATTCTCCCGGTCCTTTCACATTACCCATCAATCTTCCCAGCCACGCTGCCCTTACTTTTGCCTTCTGTGCAGCCTTCAACATATGGGTTTTGAAGGATAATTGGCTATCCAACCACACCCCCAGATATTTCACCGCTTCCTCCATTCGAATTTTCTTCCCCTTCACCATCACCCCCACCTCCCTTGCCTTGCTCCGCCCTTCACCAGTAGCCCCACCCTCTTATCCTCAGCCACTTCCAGTCCACACCGCTCTATCTTCTTCACAATCTTCCTACACATCCTCTCCGCCTTTCTTTCTATCTCCACCTCTCCCTTTGCTGTACATACGAGACAGACATCGTCCGCATACACCGTAATCTCACATCCCTCTTCACATGCTATCCCACAAACTTCATCAAAGTCACACTTCCAAAGCGTCGGCCCCAGAACCGAGCCCTGGGGCACTCCAATCTCCGTCCCATACCTTCTCCCCCTAGTGTCGACTATCGCACGCCCCGTCAGGTAGTCCTCTACTAGATTAACTAGCACTTCCCCTACTCCAAGCTTTGTCAACGCGCTCTACACCACCCGTTTACTGACACTGTTGAACGCGTTCCCCACGTCGAAGAACACAAGCAGGGCCAATTTCTTATTCCTATCGTTACCCTGCTTAGCCCTTTGCACCAAGTCCACCACCCTGCCTAGCGCTGAGATGCATGACTTCCCTTCTACAAACCCATGTTGGTTTTCCCTAAAACCCCCAATCATATCAACTTCCTCCTCAATCCTAACCTTTATTATCCTCTCCATCAATTTACCCAATCCACACAGCAGGCTGATGGGCCTGTAGTCCCCCGACCGTTTTCCATCCCTACTTGTCTTCTTCACAAGGACCCTGGCCACCTTCCACCTTTCTGGAAACTCTCCCTGCCTCATTATCCTGTTGAACAGTTCCAAAAAGTATTCCCCATTGTCATCCAACTTCACCATATCACCTCTCATGTCATCTATCCCTGGGGCTTTCCTTACCTTAACATTTTCCCCCCCTCCTCTATTTCCCACTTCTCTACCGACCTTATCCCTCTCATTTTCCATATCTCCCTAGTATTATGGGCTTCCCGAATTCTGCCCTCCCCACCTCCATCTACCCCTGTAAACAATTTCTATATAATATATATTTCTCCCAATCTTCCTCTAGCACCACGTTCCTATTTCCACCCATTCTTATCACCGCTATCTCATACGCCTTCCCCCATGGGGAAGTACGGTAAAGTAAAATTAATTGGAATGAACGGACTTTCCTTGAACTGCACTAGTCTTCGAATCGCTTATATCCTTTTCCTACAACCACTATGCAAAACACGCTTTTCTACACAAATTTTTATACGCAAAGCAGGCCTTTTCTTAATTCTTTTGATAACCGTAGGAAAAGTAATGCGAAAAGTAAATGGCACTTTTCCGCACCGAAATGTCAAACAAAGCTACCTATGACCTGTCAACTTTTTTTGACAATGCAAACTAATAGTGAATTTCTTATTAGTGTACTTACATACAATTTTTAAATTATATATATATCATTTATTTAAATAATAATAAAAATACAATAAAAATCACATTTAACAATAATTTCAAATACACAATTAAAATAAATAAATGATAGAGAGGTCGAAAAGCAAAAGCTTGTTACGACGTTGGACATATTCTTACAACTAAGCGTATATCAATAATATATAAAAAAGAACATAATAAATAGCAATAGCTCACACAATAAAATAAAACACATAATACACCTTACCTACATTAATACAAATTATCTATTACAATATTAAAATTATTAAATGTAAAAGCAAAGTTTTCAGATTAAAAATAAGCATATAAAACATAAAATTTCTAGATTAAATAAAAAAAAAAGTTAAACTGAAGCTAGGTATGCTCAATTTGTCCAGAAATGGCCTGTCTATCCAGCAGAAGCATGTATTGACCTAAATATTTCTTAAATATATGAGTTTTAACTGTTTTTATTTCATCTGGTAATGAGTTGTACAGTTTTGGTCCTAAATATGCGTATGATCTTTGACCTATTGATTTCTGTTTTAAAGGTATAGGGTGGTATTCTTTTTCTTTTCGACGAGTGTCATAATTATGTTGTGAAGCAGACATAGTTTTACTTTTGTGGTAAAGGCAATTAATTTTAACAAAAAATAGTTGACGGATATCCAATATCTGTGCTTCAGA
The DNA here is from genome assembly GCA_910591695.1 of Galerucella pusilla. Classification (NCBI taxonomy): domain Eukaryota; kingdom Metazoa; phylum Arthropoda; class Insecta; order Coleoptera; family Chrysomelidae; genus Galerucella; species Galerucella pusilla. The sequence goes on from CAJUYI010000064.1 coordinate 197,478, forward strand.
GTATAGGGCATCACTGGGATATCTCCAATTTCGTTTAATTATTATTTTGAGGAACCTTTTTTGAATAACCTCTATGGGGTGAATATGAGTTTTAAGCGCACTGCCCCAGACAGTAATGCAATAACGTAAATGACTTTCCACTAGAGCATAATAAAGAATTTTTATTTGAGCTAAATTGAGTATGTTGCTCAAGTATTTGAACTTTGTTATGATATATCTAAGCTTTTTACAAATATATTTAATATGTATGTCCCATTTAAGGTGGCTGTCCAAATATACTCCAAGATATTTGATATTATTTGTATTTTTTATGGTGTATTCCTGGTGTTCAGTTCGTACGGTTAGTGCATTGAAAGAAGGAGCAGTGGCTGTATTGCAAGAAAATGCAATGTAAAATGTTTTAGTGTTAAGTGTCAACAGTTTATGATTAAGCCAATTTTGGATTTTCGGTAAATCTCTTTCTACTTTTTCCTTGAGTTTTGCCCAACTTGCATCTTTATAGAATAATGCTGTATCATCAGCAAATCCTATAACTTCTCGTTCAGAAGGCTCATCTAATAAGTCATTTATATAGATATTGAAAAGGGTAGGACCTAGGACACTCCCTTGGGGGACACCACAACATATAGGTAATGTGTTGCTTCGTGTATTATTTATTTTTACAATCTGACTACGGTGACTTAGGTAACTCTCCATTAATTTATGTGGTTTACCCCGTATTCCAATTTGATGAAGATTTGTCAGTTTTTCATGGCTTACCGTGTCAAAAGCCTTCGACAAATCAAGAAAGACACACAAGCAGGGGATACTTCCATCCAATGCCATATTAATTTTTTCAGTCAATGATAATACTGCATCTTCAGTTGACATTTGCTTTCTAAAACCAAATTGATTGTCAGATATGATATTAAATTTTGTTAGGTAGGAGTTTAAACGCGCTCCCAAGACCTTTTCAAAAACTTTGGACACAGTTGTTATTAAGGATATGGGTCGATAGTTAGTTGCAATTTTTTCGTCACCATTTTTAAATATAGGTAAAACACAGGTAGTTTTGAATATTTGTGGCCAAATTCCATCATCAAAACATTTATTTATGATATATGTTAGTGGTTCTACTATATATATTAGGATGTTTTTCAAAGTTTCAGATTGAATACCATCTACACCAGGTGACTTTTTAGCTTTCAAATTTTTAATAGTACTTGCAACTTCTATATTATCGGTAGGATGCAAATAAAAACTGTTTGGTATTGTTTTGATTTTTGGTAAGTAATTTATATTTGGTGGTATTTTCTCAGCAAGTTTGGGGCCAATTTCTGTAAATGTTTTATTGAAATGAGTGGCTATCTCATTTATTTCTGTTAGTAAATTACCATCAGTATCATTTAGAGAATCAATATTTTTATTTTTATATTTCGATTTGGTGATTTCATTAACTACCTGCCACATATGCTTTGATTGTGTACCATTCTTATCAATTAATTTTTGGTAATATTCATATTTACATTTTCTTATTAATTTGGTCAAGTTATTTCTATATTTATTGTACTGACTTTTCAGGGTAGTGTTATCAGGATTTTTTTTCAACTTTTGTACAAACTATTTTTAGTATTAACAGACTTTAAAAGGCCCCGTGTCATCCATGGTGTTAGTGTAGTGGTTTTTCTACAAATTTTTTTATAGTATGAGCATTTTTCAATATAATTTAACAATTTATTGACAAATTGATTTGTTGCTGTTTCTGGACATTGAGCCTGATATACCGTAAACCAATTTTAGTTTTCAGTATTTGTTGAAGTTTATAGTAATTTAAATATTGTTTATATTGTAAATTGTTTTTATTTGCCATTTTCCCCTTATTGTGAACTACTTGTATTGCTACTGAATAATGATCAGTAACGGAAGTTTTGATTATCATCGGGATCACAATATCCTTTAGAGATCTTTCTTTTGACTGTATAAAAATATGGTCTAGACAAGACCTAGAGTTTCCCTGAATCCTAGTTGGACTGTTTATGGCAGAAGTAAAACCATATTCGTTCATTATGCATAAATATTCGTTTGATAAGTCATTGTCTGCTAATAAATTAATATTTATGTCGCCAATGAAAATTTGATAGCTATTCCGGTTTGGTTGATTAAAATCAAAATATTCCTGTATATTTAAGAGAAAATCAGCAGAGTTTGATGAAGGGGAGCGGTAGTAAGCACAGATCATGAAATTTATTTCAGGGGAGAGTGTAATGTTAATTTCAAGTAGTATACTAGAATTTAGTGCAACCCGTTTATACGAGTATTTCAAATTAGATTTTATGTAGACAACCACGCCATCATTTTGATTAACTATGCTTGAATTATAAATTAAGTCATATCCTGGTATCTCAAAAATATTTAGGTCATCAAGCAGCCATGTCTCCGTGAAAACAATACAATCTACTTCGGTATTAATCTTACTTAGAAATATTCTGTATTCATCTAAATTTTTAAAGAGACTTCTTATGTTATTATGTAAAATAGTGAAGTTGCCATTTTTTTTGTTTACTTGTATTACCGAATCAAACTGTTCAGAATTTTCAAGAGTATAGTCATCCATTTTTTCAATTTCAAATTGTCCAATGTATGGATCCATATTTGATAATTTACACTACACTATGACAAAATAAAAATAAAAAAAAAAGATAAAAACTAGAACATTAGTACATGGCAAATAATAAAATTGTTTATATAAGCACAGCTGAAAATTGGAGTTAAAAATTTTAAAACTAACTTATCTTTTATCTTTTCTTAGGATTGGTATTTTGTTGTTTTGAAAATGTTGGTGAACTTCTTGATCCTGATCCTAATCTTGTATAATACCGTTTTCTTTCTTTCCTATTTTTGTATGATGTACTCACTGGTTTATTTTGAGTTGTAGTCAGAGGTGCTGCAGTCGAAGTTGTTTTGGCTTGATCCAGAAGAATTTCTTCAGTTTCTTCTGTGTCCTTGAGTAAATCTTCTATTGTATATATTTCTCCTTCAATGTCTAGTCTGTTTCCTATTATTTTAGCCCGTTTTTTCTGATCTCTTGCTTCTCTCATGAATTTCACTAAGACTTTCCTTTCCTCTAAGTATTCAGGCGTTAAATCCTCAGATATATATATATTTCCAAGTCTTTTAATAATTTGGCTGCTTTTAATATCTCTAGCCGTTTTATGAATGAATGAAATTTGACCAATATTGGTCTTGGTCTTGTGTGGTTTTTATCTTTTCCTATACGATGTATATGAATTATATCATACTGTTCCGTTTTGATTCGAAGATGTGTTCTGATTATCGAGTCGACAGTTGTTAATAACTCCGTTGTCGTCTCTTGTGCGGATTCTTGTATTCCAAAAAAAATTAAATTTTGACTTTTCAGGTTTCTCTCAATAGTATGTAGTCTATATTTTAGTTCGGTGTTTTGACTTTCTAGAGTATCGATTTTCTTTTGATAATCAACAAACTTTTCATTTGCTGTTTTGGTGAAAGTTTTCAATTCGGAATTCAAATTATCAATTTTTGTAGTGATATTTTGATTTAATTTGTTTATTAGTTCATATAAATCGTCTACTGTTTTACCCTTATCCATTACAAATCAATTCCAAAGACTGGTCTATTTTACGATGTTCAGCTATCTGTTAATTAGGTTTTAATCAATTCAGTTTTTGTGGATTATTTGGATTTATATTTTGTAGAAAATTTTCAATTTCATTTATTGCAGAGTTATGATGATTTTTCAGATGTTTCACTTACTTCATCGTATTGCAAATAATTTCCTGAATCTGCTGATATAAATTTTTTTCTAGATTTGCTGCACTCGCCTTACGGCTCGTGCTACAAACTTCTGCGCTAGTGGGAAAAGTGACGCTTTGCGCACTAGTTGTACAAACTACTATATATACTACTATATAGTCGGAACTCATGTCGATACAATTATACCAAGCTGAAGTGAACGTGTCAAAATTAACGGTTCGCAAAATAAATCAACAATGAGCGCAACGCTTGCTTGTTACATAGATTGTATTTTTGCAAATTGCAATTTTTGGTTATGACAACGGTTATAATCGGTGCACGCGAATTCCCGTCAGGTTTCTTAATGACCAATATAATACACTTGAGTCCCGTCCGACACTTGCAGGTATCTTAATCCCGCACTCGAATTGCCGTCCAGTTTATTTAATCTGTTCTGTTATCAGGACTGCCCTAATAGTTTACCCTGGCGAGGTTAGGTTAGGTTAAGTGTCTTATTATTCCTGAAATAAATGTACAAATACCTTCACCATTTAATTTATTCTATATTTCCTTAATCTCCTTAATTTTGTGTTTATCTTGTTGCGCGCAATTCGGCTCCTAATTTTGGTGTTCTTACTCGTATTCAGGTAGAAAATGACCGCTGCGCGCAACTCATCCCTGCTCAAATAAACACCTTTTAAACAGGTCAGTTTTCACCCTGACGGGAACTCGAATGACAGCTTAACGTACCCTAATTATGACACAGGTAAAGTGGTTATCCTGACGGGAATTCGCGTGCGTCCGTTATAATAATGAACACGGATTCATTCTATTAATAAATAGATCATTGATTTACATATTATCACAATAATGTAAACTTTTATGTTCTCAGTAGTAATAACCCAAGGACATTGATAATTGTTCAGAAAAATTTCATGACAGATTTAAAAAAGCTTGTTGCTTGGAGCATTTATCAATATTCGGAAGTTATTCGAATAGTTGCCAAACAAACTCTAAATACCTGGACAGCAAGAAGAGCTTTAGACTTCTGGCATAATTTACCAAGATTGGTTCATTCAAAGGCTTTTATACATCCTTCGAAGTATGTCTCCAAACAAATGTTAGACCATAGCAGGCATGACCTACGTTCTATAACAGGCCACTGTCATCTGAATCATCATATGCTAAAACTTGGACTGTCGGAAGATCCGACTTGCCGTCTTTGTTTGGAAGATGATGAAACAGCAGAGCATATAATTTGTGCCTGCCCCGCCGCGGCTCGAATCAGATATCTGATGTTTGGCAGGGTCTCTCTCCCGCCCTCGGACCTGAAATATTTTTTGCTAATTGTAGAAAAAAATACAGAGCAAAGCAGTATATTTGCTTTTATAATTTCATTAATATTCTCGTCAGTATTTATGACCAAATCGCAATATTATGAAATATTGAATATCTGATACATCAAAATCGAAATAAATCACGATTTATCCATGGAGTGAAAACAGCCCATGGGATCTGTTTTCAGTATACCTACCTTATGTTGATCTGATTAGTATTGTTCAAACAAATAACCTCAAATTAACAGATTTCATTTGATTGCTACCAGAACATAATATTTTCTAAAGTAATATCACAAGAAAGTGAAAATAAATTAAAAAAAATTTGAGAAATTTTAGAAAAATTGTTACCAGGCAATAGATTCAAGAGCTCGAAGAGCTCAAGTGGCTCTTGCGAAATGATGACAAGTTTGAGAAAAGGCATTATTCATCGATCTCTCGTGTGCGATAGAATATTTTTTGACACTACAGTCAAAATCACTTTTTTCTCCGATCGTTGGAGAAGCGACACTATTTTGATCTGTTTTCTATGCGCAAAGCTCAACATTCCAAAATAGTGGGCAGTTGCTAAGCAATTAGAAAATAACAGTGCGGTAATATTCTTACCGCACTGCTGTAGCGTGCGGTAATGTTACAAATGGATTATTACAATAAAATGGAACAAAGTATGGTTTTAATTTTCATATTGATAAAGTTGTCTTAAAAGATATAAAAGAAACATCTAATTTATAAGGATATTCTTGAACACAAATTAATTGTTGTTAATATTTACATTTCTTGTACAATTTTTAAATTGTACTGGAGGGTAACGAGAATTCATATACCTTGAAGCTGCATGGCTAATGGGCTCATTCACATTTTTTTTAATCTTACCATTAGGAAGACCACATCATTTTGAGGCTCTGTGCAAAAAATTAGACGTCAGCGAGACTCCTAAGTCGCCTAAAAAAATTATAAACACTAAACAGCGCTCCTCTCCGAATTTCTGGCGTGACGTCATCGCATATGAAATCTCTCGTTCAGGGAGCGGATACCGCGCCGATCGGTTTTCGGTTAGATGACTACTTAGCTAGTAACAGTACTTTGCTTGCTTATAATATGCTCATTATTTTTCATTATACGTTTTAGCAAACTCTAAACACTGTTATGTTTGTGAAATAAGAACGTTTAAAAATAATTTAAACAATTCGACACAATGGACCAGAACCAGAGTAAAAAAACTATAAATATTGTGCGGTTCCAGAATGTAAAAGTACTACAATTAAAACATCTAACAAAACATTTACTTCTATTAATAAGTATGCAAAAGAATGGAATGGCAAAAAAGCATAAAAAGACTCAAAGCATTCACTGATAAGTCAACATGCTTTGTTTGTATATTTTTAGGATTTCATTTTTCTTCAATCAGAGTCGTTATAAATCACCTTATAATCGAATGTACTAAGAAAAGCGGGTTTTGTGCATACATATGTTGTACATACCGATGTTATGTATGTTATTTATTAAAAACAACAAACATATAAATGAAAATCAATGTTTATTAAGAAATTATTAGGAGATACATATTCTTATATTATATACATACTAAAACGTTCATGCTGGCATAAATTTGACTTGTAGGTAATTTTAATATAATGAGTCGGTAGTCCGGATAATCGCGAATCCGTATAACTGAGAGCCGGATAATCGAGTTTCTACTGTAATTCAAAATAAATGATTTCTACGCGAGGTACGTTACAGTCAGGGACCCAATTCTTGAAATAAATCCATATACGGATTTGGCTATATTCGGAAAAAATTCGAATAAAATCAAGTATTTGTATTCTTGAAATCGGTATGCGACTTTTGTTATACGAATTTGACATCGAATGGGTCAAACTAGGCGAATTTGATTTTCCGTATACGAATTAGATATATTCCAAAATACTCTAACCACACTTTTTTATTATTACTCGCTTTTTTCAGTATAGGTACTTTTGAGTTTTTGTAGGTATATATAGTTTTGAAAAAGTTTACAAATATCTCGGTTTATGTGAAAAAACGGTTCTGAGGTAGATATTAGTGAGTGATGAATACTTTATTTTGGTAACCAACAACGAACTTAAACTTACATTGTTCTTGTTCATATTTTTTACTTGCGATTTATTGGTAGGTATTAAGGTTTGTTCATGGCTAATTTGGAGGATCTTGCCCTTTTGGGGGCAATTGGAGCATTGGAAAAAGCCGAAATTGATGGCAATAATCGACGTATAATCTTTCAGCATATGGAAGCATTTGAAGAACTAAGTGACAATCAATTTGATAAAATTTATCGGCTATCAAAACCTTTGGCCACGGAGTTACTTGATTTGCTAGAACCAAATCTGAGACATCCAACAAGATTGTCCGCCTTAGATATTGAAACGAAGGTAATTTCGATGATACCTTTAGTAAATTTGACGTATCCATCCACATTTCCTTAGCTTTCTCAAAGGTAAAATCATTTGTGAATTTACCAGAATTTAATTGTGGGTGGTCACTCAAAAAGTTTACCAACACTTTTTTCTGGTCCTTGGTTATCGTTTTCTTAAGTGCACGATCCATGGTTAAATATTTAACATACAAGTTTGATTGATAAATAAAACAAAAAACCAGCAAAAAAACGTAAACAAAATTGGGAAAATTGTTGGTTTATTAGCTCTTCTTTCTTATCGTATCGTACATTTGTTTCGACACACGTACAAAAAAGAATAAAATACGCTAAGTAAATTATCCGCTGGAATATTACCCAAAAAAGAAGGTAGAAAAGAGAAGCTCTCAAACTGTTTATTCGAATAAAATATCCGTATACGGAAATTTTTCCGCATACCATTCAAGAATTAAGATTGACGTTCTTATTCGAATCTTTTGTTCGAATTTAATTCGTATGCTACTGAAATCCGTATAATTTCAAGAATTGAGTCCCAGAAACGTGATGTTAGTGCACATTAACTTTCATATGCGGTGACGTCACAGTCATAGTCTTCGCCCTGCTACGGTATGCTTGTTTAATTGGTTGTAGTAGGAGAACGACATATTCTATTGACATGAAATTTTCAGAATCATATTTTTATCCTTAGTACTTTGTTTTACGACAGTTAAAAATGATTTAAAAATTTAGTAAACGAGCCCATTGTTTGGTTTATCTCGTTTCTATCATTTTCATTTGAAGTCGAGGCAGGGGTGTTGAATATTTTATTAGCCACTTCCACTTTATTTTTAAGTAATTCGTCAATATATTCGATAGAATAAAAATTATTTCACTTGTGTCATAACAAAGTAATTTCCATGGTTACCACTTCTATATTTCAATATGAACAAAGAGAAACCTATCTTAACTTACTTGATTACTTCAACGATCGAAGAAAAAATAGTAAGTATGTATAATTCGTGTGAAAAGCATATTCATAAACTCCTGTGTTACCAGACTCGTCGCTACGCTCCTCGTCTGGTAATTATAACAGTCGTTTGGGAATATTATGCATTTCCCAATAATTATACAATATACTATTATGATCCTATATTCTTATTCCAATAAATGTATATCGTTCGACTCTAACTAATGCGGAAAGTTATACTTTTCCGCACGCTATTACAGATGGCCGAACGACGCTTTAGCGGACGCGTGCAGAAAAATCACTTTACGCACGTGTTAGTTACACTATATGAAAAGTGAACTTTTCCGCACTCTAGTAGAAAACATAATTCATTTTACGAATTTCTTGAAAATTCATGACAGAAGCGTCAGATCAAGAAAATTCGTTGTCATGTGGTTGTCATTCAATAAAAACAATGTACCTTGAGTAGTTCTCGCTGGAATAATGTAGGTATATTATTCTTACTATAATAATGTTTTGATTGTCTAGAACGTATATGAATTACTGAAATTGAAAATTTCTATTGGTTCTGTATCTGTAGAGTAGATAGACTGAGCTTAAGCCAACACCACTTAGGCAAAAGGTTACCCTTTGTACGTGTTCCTAGGTCATCGTCCATCCTGTTCTTTCCAGAGAGGTGGACAGGTCACATTTTCTTTTAGATCACCAGGTGTAGGCCAAGACGATAACACCGGGTACTACTATGGTACATGACTGACAATTTCGTCTTCCTCTTCACACATCCTGCATAGATGTATGTCCACTAGCCCCATAGTATGAAGGGGTTTCATTAGTTGACAGTTGCCAGTCAGAAATCCTACTGTTAAGCGTAGGTTTCTCTGTTTGGACTGGCCAAATATATATCAAGTGTGCATCATGTCAAGGGTGGCTTCTGTCATTCTGATGATGATATTTGTATCGAAGCAATTGTCAGTTTACTTGCAATTTACAGATTTTTGCGAATATGTTGTGGAGTCATTTGAGAACGGTTGGTTTTCATTTAAAACCATTAATGTTATTGTATATATGTAGCCACTCGTTGCTATAAGCAAGTTCTTGAAAGCAATAAATAAATAATAATAATAATAATAATAGGTTTCTCTTGGCCATCGTCAAGTATTTCTTCGACTCCAGCTTTCCAGGGTCGCCCAAGGGGATCCTGGCAAAACTGCATCACCTGATTTCATCCAATCTCTTTAGGGACGTCAGGCCCTGGGTATCGCTGGGTTTCAAAAGTCTCAGTCCAACCGCTTCCCCGACTAAAGAATCGGTTACCTTTAAACTGGTCGTGCCCTTTAACCCACCTCAGGATAATATTATTATTTACCAATTCGTTGGCTAAATCTTGGTGGCACTCCAGTACTAGCCCTGATGTAACACGTTGTCTATTCCAGACTAATAGGGATTGTCTACTGTCAGTGCAGATTGTTATGTTTTTGCCAGAAATTCCTTCTCTTGTTAGTTCTTTTGTGGCAATTGCCAGTTCTGTTTGAACCACGGTGGTATTTTTCCTTGGCTTGGTGATCTGGAGTAGACTCCACATCCTGAGCCTTCTTTGGTTTTTGATTGGTCTGTGTATATGCTATTACTTTCAATAACGTAAAAAATATCAATGAAACAATCGTCAATAATTTTTCCACTGATGTAATTAATTTTTGGAATATTTTTCAAAAGTATGATGTCTGTGCGAGACTAAACATTGGCAATAATTGCTATGGATATCTACCATTCTGTCGTAACCTAAATAAAATTTCTATTTTTTTTATTCAGCTACCAGACGTAGGTTGATGCCAATTTTGCGTTGTACTTGGGCTCAACTTGACCGGATGTACACTTGAAATATAAATATAAAAATAAAAGTAGACTGAGTAGTGATATGCTGTGATATGTATCTATATATTGAAATCTGTCTATTTACACTAAATTTTAAAACATTACAAGTCAATGGACTATTTATGTGTAACAATAAAAGTAATATGAAAAAAGCAAAAATGTTATTCGATATCTTGTTTAGAGCCCTTTTAAATGAAACCTATAGAGTAAGGCGAATAACGGGATGAAAAAAATTATTTGTTTCAAATTCTAAGTGAAGAGTGAGAGATGGAAAAAATGTTGTGGAGGAAAAATATTTAAACATGGACTATTTAGTGCATGGACTTTACAATTTTGACTTTGTCCTGTTTTGACTGGCAGCGAGACAAAATTTGAGAAAGTGAAGCCTGTTGTACCTAGATAATAGTGATCAGAAACGACCAAGTAGTAGCTCTTCACTATTATAGCGAAAGCTTAAGCGTTCAGAAAGTTTTAATTTTTTTATTTTCCAAAAAGTAAAAATTATTTCGCGAGTGGCGTCGCCCCGAGCGGAATAAGGTGCGAGGCTTATACAGTGTGAAAACCCCTTATCGAATAAAATTCTTTATGTCATTATTTTAGAAAATTATAAAAAATGCCGAGACACCTCAACTTTTGAATTGAGTTGTGCGTTATGTAAACATAAATTTAAATGTACAGGGTGATTCACGCAAGTATGCCATAGTCGGTGTTGTTTTTTTTAATGAAACACCCTGTATATTTGCATATTTTTGAAATCCTCTTAGTGAACCGATTCCAACAAACTAAATAATGTATGGTCAATTATGAATTATACAGGGTGGAATTTTTTTATTAAACACATACATAAAATACCTGATGTATTTGATTTTAATACATTAAAATAAATGCTCAAAATGTTCTCCACCTAGTTGTTGACAATAGCACAGTCTCCTATAAATTATATTTTAATATTCGAAACTTGCTTTTTTAAAAACAAATTATATTAAATATATTTATACAATGAAACTTATATACTAAGTGTAAAAAGAAAAGATATTTGTTACTACTATGATTTATGCCAGAATGAATATTAATTGTTCTCTTATCCTATTTATAAACTTTGATTATCCTCGAGACTTGCTGAATCTGCACTATCCGTGTTCTAGTTTGACCGCTGTGAATGAATAGTACCATTGTCTTATTAAAATGTAACTTGTCCATCCCCTGAGGAAGTTTTATAAGGGACAAATAAAACTGATGAATTTTGATTGCTTGTTGATGGAACTTCTTGTTCTTCTTTCTTGTTTTGATTTATGCTTCTTTTAAAGTATCTGCGATATCTATAGAGTATTATACATATACAAATTATTATAATGATAAATACAGGGGGAGTCCAAAAGTAAGTGATGTAAGAAGAGCTGTCTTCATAGGAAAAGGGTTGTAGAAGCTGTTGTTCTTGATGAATACGTTGTAGTTCGTCTAGATGAATTTTTTCTAACTTGATAGTTTTGGTTTTTGTAGAGGGGTAATGAGCAATTGTTCGAATCTTCGGAAGAGTAAGTGGTTCTTCTACTGTTATTTCTTTGGAATTGAAGTAGTTTTCATCGGGAGTGCTGAATTCACATCCTAGCGGTACTTCGATTAGATAAACTCCTTGTAGAACTTGAATGTTGCTTGTTGAGCACTGAGTTGAAATTTTCGTTGATGACGGAAATATGCCAATGTAATGAGAGGTTGTCATTGCTTCTATTAATACATTATGGATTGAAACTGGAACATAGAGGCAAAGGGCTTCTTCTTCTGAGACTTGAAGGATTTGGCTAATACAGTCTGGATTTTTGCTATGAAGTTGTAGAGAAACTTTTTGACACAGATAAGTAATGTCTAACTTCTTGCAAGCTTTATTAGAATATTGGAAAAGTTCCTTACTTATTGTCAGATAAGGTAGAGGAGGTATAATAGTAGTTAGGTTTTTTGTAGGTATGGAATATAGGTGGTAATGATTAAAGGATTCAGGATGAAGAATTGGGAAATGCAGAACAAATACAACCATAAAATTTGAAAAATAAGCGTCAATTGAAATGACGTCATAATATTTTAGTAAATGTTCATTGTCAACGTATAATATTTGTTTAGGGTTATAATGTTGAAGTATTTTCTCAACAATTGTTTCTATTTCATCTACCTTAATAATACTATTGTGTAAGGTACTGATTCGAGCAAAAGTGATAGCGTTTTCTAAATCAGTTAACAGTTGAATAATTAATTGCAAAGAAAGATTTAGTTGATTCAAGGTATTTTGAATGTAGATAAACTTATCAAATTCAAATACTAATTTGTCCAGGACCGTACTTAATTTTTCTACTTCTTTAGCTATTGATTTTTGATTATTGGTTAATGAAGTTATAGTTTTATTATAATTATCAATTAAACGTGTAGTTAGAGAAATTTGTTGATTTTCTTTTGAAATGATATTTTTCTGATTATTTTGGAGAGATTCTATGGCTTTATCATACCTTTCAGCGTCTGCTTGATCAAGGTTTCCAGAAATTGCTTTTATTATGTTTCCGAGACCGTTAATCAAACCTTCTATGTGAAGGATAAAGGGTTTGAAATTTTCGTTGTGCTAATTGTAATTGATAATTAATTCCATTATTTAGATTTTCTAGGCTATTCCAATGCAAAGTAGTATTTTGTGACTTAAAAATAGTATTAGTTATATTTTTATAGTAATATTCTAAAGTATCTAATTCTAATGCTATAGGGGTTAAGTTATAATGAATAAAGTCATGTTGACTAATTTGGACCTTTGCTGGGCCCAGGTTCAGGGGTAGTATACCGGGGTTGTCCTCCAGGTTCTGGATTTTTATTTTCTGACATGTTGTCGTTGATAACCTGTAAGGAATTTTGTTTGTTAGAACTCGTTTTCTTTTTATGTTTGACATTCTTTTTATGTACTGTTGTAATTGTGACTTTATTGTTAGATTTGACTGTTTTTGGGGCAAATCGGGGAAGTAATTTGTTTCTTTTCTCAGTAGTTTTGGTAAATATTTTGGTACTGGGTTCGTAATTAATTGGGGGATCTCTCTTTTCGTTTCTGACTTGAATTACCTTTTCTTTTCTTTGAGTAATTTTGTGATTAAGTTGGTCATACATTAATTTCGTTTTTTCACGGTGTTGTTCCGTATAATTATTTATTAAGGTTCTATTTATGTCTATGTCAAAAGGATCTTGAGTATCTAAATGTCCGTTTAGGATTTCGATAGGTTTTTGTTTAGTTGTACTGTGAATTGAACTATTGTAAGCTAAAATAGCATAAGGTATATGTTCTCGAATATCAAAGGAATTTTTATATTTTTGTCTTAAGGTTCTTAAATGTTCAATTAGTGTAGAATGGAATCGTTCAATCATACCATTTGAACTGGGGTTGTCTGGGGTTGCATAATGAATAAGTATTTTATGTGTATCTACAAATTCTTTTACAAGTCAATTTTTAAATTCTGTACCACTGTCAGATACTATCATATGTGGTATACCGTGATGAGTTATGAATAAAAGAAGTGTCTTAACTACATTTACTGCTGTAGCTCCGTCTATGGGGTATGCTTGTCCATATTTGGAAAAAGCGTCAATTAAAGTTAGAAATTTTTGTCCGTTCGCTTGAAATGTGTCAATATGTAAAATTTCAAGAGGTTTTGTTGGTGTTGGCGTTAACATAAATTTGGGTTTAGCGGTGTGTCTGTCATATTTATTAATTTTGCAATTTTCACATGAGTCTATATATTCTTCAATATCGTTTTTTAGATTTGGCCAAAAATATCTTTTCCGAATTTGTTGTTCTGTTTCATTAATTTAAAATGTCACTTCTGTCATTATTGTCTGTAACGTCTGTAAGAATGGTGGAACATTTGACAAGATTATAAGCTTTATTTTTGAAAGTGCGTTGCAATAGGGCACAAGTGGATTCGTAATACATATCGGGTGAAAATTGTATAGCATATTTTAATTTGGGGTCTATAAATTCTTTGAAAAATGTTATAGTATTGTTTTCTACATCGTCTAATCCTATTTGAGCGTGAATTCTCTTTCTACCAGGAAAAATTTCTTTAGTTACAGGTTTACTTGGTTGATAATAAACAAAATCTAATATTACTTGATTTTCATAATAGTTCAAGGGTTTTGTGGATATGGGAATTTCTAGAATAGGATTTTCTTGGCTGCTATGGATTGTTTCGTCATCGGAGATTTCTCTTTGATCGTTTTGTTGCTGATTCTCTTCTCGGTTGATTTCTTGGTTTTCTTCTTGATTGATTTCTTCGTTAGTTTCTTGAGTTGGTTGAATTGGGTTTGCTAATTCCAGTAGATCTTCTAGAGATACAGGTATTTCCGGTACATTTATATCATCGAAATCTGATAATCTTTCTTCGGGTGGATTATTATATAGAGATGCGTTTTCATCGTCTGGGTTTTCTAATCTTCTGTTTACTTCTTCAACATATTTTTCCAAGTCGAATATTTCTTTCGTATGAATTTCCACTCTTGAAAGGGCGTCAGCGTTTGTGTTAGATTTTCCTTTTTCGTATACAATGTCGTAGTCATATTCTTCTAGTTTTATGGGGTTGCTTTTTAAAGGATTAGTTAAAGTCATTGAAATTGTTTCGTTACTGTCATTAATTAATTCAACCCAAGCCATACCATTATGTGCTTCGGTTAGGGTTTCTCTTAAATATGCATTATTAATTTTTTGATTAGGTAAAAATATTGTTCCTTTATTTTCTTTAACGGGAACACGAATTGGATTTATTGAATGAGGGTTTAGTTGAATGAAATAAAATTGAGTTTTATCTGGTTGGTAATATTTGATAGGTAAAATGGAATTTTCAGTAATTAATTTTGAATTTGAAAAATCTATATGTGCTTTTAAAAGTTTAAGATTATCTAAACCGATAAGACCGTCAAAAATCTTATGAAATTTGAAAAGTCCAAATTGCAAATTTTTATTATTTTTAAATTCTTTGAAACATGGAATTTGACTAGAATATTCTTGAGAATGAGTTTGAAAAACTGAACTTACTATAAATGGTTCGTGCTTAATATAATTTTCGAAATGCTTAAAGCAAATATCAGGATTTAAGAATGATTTTGTTGAACCAGTGTCAATGAGGAGTTTTAATGGGGGGTTTTGTATAACAATGTAAGGTAGTTCTGTTTTGTCACATAGGGCGTTAATTTCTGTTACCTGTTTGTTATTGGTTGCGGATCCAACCGAAAATTTTCATTATAATCGTCCGCACTATAAACAATATCTTCACTTTCATAATGTTCATTTATGTCAGTATTGGCATTGTAATTGTCTTGGTCGAAATTAAAGAGTTCTTCAGAAGTCCAAGCTCTTTGAGGAGATTGTCTCTGAGGTATCTGTCTGTTAAAATTTGTAGGAGGATGGCGTGGATTAGGAAGAGTACTTGAAATACTCATAGGAGTAGGCTTTGGATTTTGTGTGGGTCTTTGTTGAGGTGAATTTTTATTTGTCCAAACATTTTGAGATTTTTGGGGCTTACCAAAAACTTGTTGATTTGTAAAATATCGTTGTGGGGGTAGTTGTCTAGGATTTACATTAATTGGACCTTGGGGAAATGGTCTCTGTTGGTTAGTTTGCCATTGCTGTCTTTTATTAGACGAAGGTTGATGTGGGGGTGAATTATGTGAATTATTACCTTTTTGTAAATAGCGGATATTATTTTCTTCTTGTATATATTGTAAAGCGATTGCTAAAGTAGGGGGTCTCATAGCTCTAATTGTTGAACCTAAAGGTTCTTTTAGACCTGCGAGAAAAGTAGTTAAAGCCTGTTGTTGAAAAAATTGTTTTTTATTTAATATTATAGTAGGATCATGATTATGAAGATCTATATAATTACATATTATATTCAAAATTTCTAGACATCTCTGATAAAATTGTTGCGGATGTTCATTAAAATTTTGCCTTAAATTAACTAAATCTCGTGTCAATGAGTTTTCATCTCTTTGATCACCAAAGTTTTGTATTAAAATTGTTTTTAAATCATCCCAATCATTATAACCATAAATTGAAATAACTTCTTTGGCTTTGCCAATAATTTTTGAAACTATACCGTGTAATAATAACAAATTTTGGATGCAATTTTCATTACCGGCTGTTCTATCGTAAAAGTGATTTAATGAAGTTGTAGTTACTTTAATGAAATCATATAATTCACTAGGTTTTCCATCAAAAGGAGGTAAAATACAAAGCGTCTTAACATCAAATTGTGGGACTGCCATTGTTTTATCGTTTTCTTTATTTATTATAGTAGAATTAGGATATTATCAGTTAAATTTAAATTAGAAATTAAGGTTGCTAAAAACTCTGCGGATATATCACTTGAAGGATTATGAGCAAAGGATTCTGACATAAGTAAGTACTTACAGAAAAAGGGCGATGATCAACTTCATGTCCAGTAGACTGTAGATACTGTATTAGATTCTGGATGAGGAGCTTCAACTGCTGTCGTCCAGGAATGTTTTCTATTTCTCTGAAGGCTGAGCTGCAATTGCTGTCCGTCAGGAAAGTTCTTTTCTTGGGTTTTCACTAAGTTTCAAGTTGCACCGTATATTGAGGTTCAAATCGCGAATAAACGTTTAAAAACGACGAGTTTCCACTACTAGGACTCTTTCGCGATCCTACTGACTGCGCCAATTATATTTTAATATTCGAAACTTGCTTTTTTAAAAACAAATTATATTAAATATATTTATACAATGAAACTTATATACTAAGTGTAAAAAGAAAAGATATTTGTTACTACTATGATTTATGCCAGAATGAATATTAATTGTTCTCTTATCCTATTTATAAACTTTGATTATCCTCGAGACTTGCTGAATCTGCACTATCCGTGTTCTAGTTTGACCGCTGTGAATGAATAGTACCATTGTCTTATTAAAATGTAACTTATAGAACTCGTCCTTAACTTTGTTTAAAGTTTGAGGTGAAATATTCCGTATTTCTGTAGTTATCCTGTCTTTGAGGTCTACAATGTTAGTTGGTTGTGTTGCATAATATACTTTGTTTTTGAGATAACTCCACAGAAAAAAATCTAACGGTGTAAGGTCTGGCGATCTAGCTGGCCACTCAATAGTACCTCTTCGTCCAATCCATTCATTGGGGAAGATTTCATCTAAATGAGTTCCTTACCATTAAAGCATAATGGGGTGTTGCCCCGTCTTGCTGGAACCAAACATTTTCATTCGGTAAGCTAGGACCTATTGCGTTGGGATATAAGTTTGCCAACGCAGGAATAACTTCATTTCTAAGCATATTTGAATATTTTTCAGCTGTTAAATTTCCATCTATAAATATATAGGACCAATAATATGGTCGCCTATGATACCGGCCCAAACGTTCACCTTTTGAGGGTACTGTGTATGTGTCTCACGCATCCAATTAGGATTATCTGCTGACCAATATTTACAGTTCTGTCGGTTTACCTCTCCATTCAATGTGAATGTTGATTCGTCAGAAAAAAGAATGGTACCAAGAGCTATCTCATTTCTGTTCAGCTTATTCATCAATCTTTCGCAGAAATCCATTCTACGATCTGGATCGTCTTCTGTTAACTCCTGAACAAAAGTTAATTTGTAGGGATGAAGTATTTCTTTATGAAGACATCTTAGAACAGTTGTTTGACTAACATAATTTTCACGGGCAATTTGACGTGTACTTTGACACAGTACTTTGTGAAATATTAGGCAATTCGGGATACCTGTGATTAAATAAGTTTGCCACTTCAACTTGACTTCTGCAGTTATCCCCGTACCCGATTATCATTAAAATCTGAATTCGGTGAGTCTCAGTTAAATATTTCATTGTTATGTCAACAAGGAAAGAGTGTTTGACAAAGATTTTACTTTTTCAGTATAAACTGTCGACACATCAACAACTGACAGAATAGAAAACAACCCACATTATTTACCGATTTTGTTTAATTATTGGCGTTTTTATGCAATTTTTAGGTATTTATAATGAAATTCATGGGAGTAGCAGGTTTTGTTTAATTTACAAATACGTCTAATAATTAGTTTGTTTAGATTTTTGATAAATCCATATTTACCTAATTTAAAAAAGTACCAATATTTCAAGTGTAATAAATTTTCAATTTTAAAATTTCACCCTGTATAATTCATAATTGACCATACATTATTTAGTTTGTAGGAATCGGTTCATTGAGGGGATTTCAAAAATATGCAAATATAAGGGTGTTTCATTAAAAAAAATAACACCGACTATGGCATACTTGCGTAAATCACCCTGTACATTTAAATTTATGTTTACCTAACGCACAACTCAATTCAAAAGTTGACGTGTCTCGGCATTTTTTATAATTTTTTAAAATAATGACATAAATAATTTTATTCCATAAGTGTTTTCCACACTGTATGCTCTCATCACCATGGTGTATATTCAATTTTTTCCGCTACTCGGAAACAAAAATTGAAAATAATATACAAACGCACCACAAGAAGCGTTTACCCCGTCGTCTGACTGACAAGTACACTGTCAGTTTTCGATAATATTATGAACGTACTCGTTATGTCATCGGTCATTTTTATTTGTTGATTATAGTGTGTTGTCAGTACAGCTGGTTACTCATCCCACGGTGACCAGGGACCCACTCCAGTGTTACACTGTTCCGAGTCGCCAATCTTCTAAGTTCTTCGCCGCATTCCCATACTAGCCGAGATGTCACCCTATAGCTCTGAAGTGCTTTAAGGGCAGCTTGACTGTCACTGTAGATCCTGATCTGCCTGTTGTTGTAGGCTCTCATATTATTTGCCCTTGCACATGCAAGTATTGCATAGACCTCTGCTTGAAATACAGAGGCGTATTTTCAGTAGTAATACCCCTAGGGTCTTGATAATACCGAGATAATTTTGTCATAGAGAATGCTGAAAGCGTGTTGCTTGATAATAGCCCAAGGCCGCAGGCACTACCTTTCGCTTCAAACTTGTGAAGAAGCTCCCTCAAATAAGTTCTCGAGATAGGGCGATCTCATTGAATAAACGTTCCACTTTATGGAGATTCTTTCTAGATTCACCAATTATTAAGATAGCTGCTACTTTGTCGGCTTGAATACGTACCATTTTGCCTATGTAAACTCTTAAACGTCTCGTTAAACAATAATAAAATTAAATATTTAAGCTATTTAGGAAAACTTTGCAAAGCAACAAATACTATTAAATTAAATTAATTTTTTTGACAACTAACCAGAGGCGGACTGAAAAATCTTCAATATTTAAGTGAAATAATAATTTTGGTATTTATTTAGTTTATCCGTCAAAATTAGTTTAAACCCAAACAAAATTAATATGGCTATGTCACAGTATATGAAAGAATATACTGTGGCTATGTAGCCAATGTCAATGCATTTCAAAAGAGATATCTCTTGCCATAAGGTCATATTTAAAATTATTGGCCAGAGTGGCACTGTGACGTCATCTATTACTATTACGTCACCTGTTACCAATCGTAAAGAAGTTTACAACATTTTATTTTCACTCTCTAAATTTTATTAATGTAAGTGTAGCCGTTCAAAAGATACGAGGGAGGGAGGTGACTTTTGAATAGCACTGTTTTTTTTTTCCAAGTTGTGTAAGTACGCTAAGTACTTAAGGGGTACTTTGACAGGTATAACGCAAAGACTAGTATCTAAATAATAGAGAGAAATAAAACAAAATTCTTATTTAGTTTTTATTTACTACTATTTAATAAATGTTATTAAACGATGCAAATATCAAAATTGGATACATTTGAATGATACACATGCTAGAAAATAAAGTCTGTCTATCTCACCGCTTTGATATCTCTCAATGATATTTTCAATAAATTTCTGGCGATTTTTAACACTAACGTCTCTAACTTTAGGTTTTAAATGTAAGTCATTGAAAGTTCGATGAAAAGCTTCGCACGGATTTGTTGTCTGAATTATATCTGCTGAATTTTTGGCCCACATTAGGTACGTTTACACCGGGCGTACCAAATTTTTACTTTCGGTGTAAACACCCAAGGAGTAAAATTTGGTACTCGAATTTGTTCCGTCTCAACTAGGGTAGTTTAAATCCAATTTTTAACGGTGTAAACACGGCTCATCAATATTCGTGGACCAAAGTGACTGTTTTCTAAGATCATAGAGCAAAAATAGGTCGCTGTCACGTAAGATCGGGTCATTACTAAAAAAAACTGAATAAAATAACTAAATAAAAAAAATAAAATAAAAATCTACCATAAAATCACGGCGAGATCCGAATTGCATCCCAAAAATTCAACTTTTACCTGGCCAAGAAAAGGTCACATCCGAATTGCATCCCACCTCGAAAAAAGGTATTTACTAATTAATAACACCATTTCAGGTAAACTGCGCCGCAACGTTGCCAATTTGTGCTAAAATTCTTGAAATATAGTTTAAAAATCAATGTACCGATTAAAAGTTTAGGTAATTATTTGTATTTTATATATTTGGAAATAAATCAATTTAAATAAAAAGATACACATAAAAAGGATAAAAATGTAT
>CAJUYI010000064.1:219942-245678 GCA_910591695.1 Galerucella pusilla
ATTTTGAATGTTACAATTGATTAAGTATTATTTAGTATTAAGTAAACGTGACAACGCTGTTGGTTATTATCAGAACATACATTAGTTTTGCTGCTAAAATAAAATTGGTTAATGGGATGCAATTCGGATGGTCGTGGGATGCAACTCGGATGGTAAAAATTCTACCTGCTCTTAGCGGGATGCAATCCGGCCGTCGCGAAAATCACCTTAATATTTAAGATTATGTCATTTCAATATGAAAATGTCAATTATTTTGGTCCCAGACTTAGAACCTGGACTATTTTAATCCAGCAAAACATTCAGTATGAACATACTGATACTCTCAACTAAATAAGTCCACGATTTAGTCCACGGTGTAAACTAACCTATTGTTGGCGGAAAAGGAGATTGTACATTTCCAACAAGTTTCGTCTGTAATTTTCAATTTTTTATGTAAACTATACTTGTAGTTATCGATTACAAATAAATTTTTGCCACGAATACTTTTAATAATTTCTACTTTCATGATGCTATTTTTCAACACTTTCAGCTAAAATTCACTTCGATAAATGATTACAAATCTGATAATTCAAGGGGTCGTTATTTTTATCAAGTACCTGCCTCACCTCAATTCTAAGGGCAACATTTAATTGTATTTTCATTACGGGGGCGAAATTACTGATCGGATTAATTTAGTGCCAGAGTACCAGAATATTACCGTAGGTAGCGGTGACCAGATTACCTGACCCCGTACAGACCTGGACCAATGCGGACCAATGAGGGACCAATTGGAACCAATGAAGAACAAGATCAATGAAGAATCAATTGAGACCAGTGAGGAACCAATTAAGACCAATGAAGGACCAATGCAGAACCAATTAAGACCATTTAAGGACCAATGGAATATAAGACTAGCGCACACTCGACTGCTCGACTAGTCGATGTGGTGTCAAAGTTGTCAGACTGAACGCTTTAACACCATTTGGGCTCTTGTTAATTCTTAGTTGACGATGGTACAACATATGAAGTTATTTATTAAAGCTAAATATATGGGCAAACAAAAAAAGACCCAGAAGATATGACAGCCACAGATCTCGAAATACCCGATGAAGTACTGGATGTAATAATCTTGGACGAAACAGATGATGAAAAAGAAATGGGTGAAAACCAACCTTTAGATCAGATATATACGATCAGCTCTAATGATGTCAAGAATGTTTCCGCTTTAGTTTTTGATTCGGTTATTGATGAAGTTCCGAGTGAAGCTCCGATCGAAGATCTTGATAATGTCAATGAAAGTTCTCTTAGCATTTCTCAACCTAAGTGTCCAAAAAAACTTAATATGAGAGAATACTCTGACCGAATTGAAGAAGGCACTTTATCTGAAAAATCCCCGTTTATTAAAACGGATCTCATAGGTAAAACAGTAACAATAAGAAAGTCATCATTTTGTTGGCTTCTTGACGAATCAAATGGCAAAGTTACCACCGATAAGCTAGGCACATCTATCAATTTCTCGATTGCTTCCAACAAGAGAGTGAAAACTGGAACCCGAAGTGTGGTACGAAGTAAAACAAAGAAAAATCTGGAAGTTCCGGGAAAAACTTTGAAAATGAATGTAGAAACCAAAAAAAGCTTCGAAAAAAGCGAAGAACAACTAGTTTTAGCGATGATGAGGGAGGAAGACAGTGAAATATATATTCCACCGATACCGAGAACTCATATGAATAAGAGGTGAACGGGGATTCTTCAGACGATGTCCTCGATGATAATCTGAGTAATGCAATTATGACCAATGAAGAACCAATGGAGGACCAATTATGACCAATGGATGACCAATGGAGAAGCAATTATGACCAATTTAGGACCAATTATGGCAAATGGAGAACCAATAGAGACAAATTATGGACCAATGGGACGATTAAAGACCAATGTCCTATGGGGTGTACACAATTTTTGGTCGCGGTTTATTCCTCGGATTATTCTGTAGGTAATAATATTTAAAATATGGCAGTCAATATGATATTATAACAGTTTTTATAATGTTTTCTAAAAAATGTTTATTTATATTTGTTTAAAAAAGTGCCAACGCCACTTTGAACGTCCTTCAATATAAAAACTGGCGACTCGTGAAATGATGTATTATTTTTGTGGTTTGCAGTATCTTAAATTTATCAAAATATTTTACTTATCATTAAACTACTATTAATGCGCAATTCCGTAGTTTTTAGTGAAACCGGTAAGGTTCTAAAAATACTGAAATATTTGGCTCGCGCTAAAAGGAAAATATTATTTATTAGATTAATCTCCAAAGCTTTTATTCAAAAATTATAATTACATTCAAGGAATTTGTACCTCTATCTTTTCAAAATCTCACCACACGTGTGTCGTTGAGATATTTATTTTAAACCGGAAGTCAATATCAAATAAATTAATGGACACTTAATAATTCTGCGAAAATATTTTGATCTTAAGATTTTACCGGTTATTCATGAAATGTTTAACTTTATAAAAGTACATTACATATTAGTTATTTTTCATGCTATTTATAATTTTTTTTTATTAGTGAACCATTTTAGCTATTTAAAGCACGCCTCAGCGTGTTTAAATCGAACTTTAAAAAACGTGCGTGTTTTAAAGTCACCGTGGCAACATCAACAACTCCAGAAACGAAGTCTAAAAATGACAATTATTTTATTTTTGCGCGATTGATCTTTTTTGTTTATTTACAGCATCGGTTGTCAGGACGGTAGGTTGTGTTTACTGGTTTCTAAGTCTAACACGTCGGTAAGTAAACTACTTACCGACAATTTTTTTATTATTGATCTGACAGGAGTAGTTTGTAACGTCAAAACTTTTATTGGAACAATATTTAACAATGTCAAATTTATAAATTAAAATGAAAAGTGCCGTTGGTATTGTTTGAAATATTAATATTTCGATTTTTCAAATCTAAGGAAATTCTATTTAAATTAATACTATTGACATTCACAAAACTCAATAAGTTTGAACTTCCATCAAAATACAAATCATTTTATGTTTTTCTCATTTTCCTGACAACGCAAGGTATACATCATACATCACGAATTCAACCATTTGACATTTAGTTCTTATTTCCATCTATGATTTCCATTTCTTGTTGTTGTAGTAGTTATAGACCAGTATTTATAATTTCAAAGTGCACCAATAAAAAAAATAGCGTAAAGTATTCGTGGATAACTGATCTTCAAAATAGTTGCTCTATGTTTTAAAGACCTTAATATCCACTTATACTTCAATATACCTACTAATAAAACTACCAAATAAAAATTATATAGAGATGTTCACGACGGCATTTCTCAAAAATTACATAAAATAGATTTGTGGAATTATGTATTAGGGTTTTTCGGCAATAGACCATTCCAAAATGGTCAGCCATATTGTTCTGGGCCCTCGCCCTCATGTCATATTCTATTTAGTTTTGCTTACTGGAACACATCGGATGACAGCTACACTTCAGTGTATACAGGGTGTCCCTTGAATAAGTACCGTAAATTGGTACCGGAAATAGATCGTTATATTCAAAATACCTAAATGCAACTTTTCTTTCACCTTCGCAGTTTGTGAGATACAGGCTGTTGAAAGGTGCAGAATTTTATTTCATATCTTCTCGGGGTATGAAAGTACGAATTTAAAATTTCTTGTAGGTTATTTTCTCTTCAAAACACATCGACATTATTAATTTGTCGAATTCTAATAAGCCGGTGGCATGGTACGAGGATTGTACTATATTTTTGAAGCACCCTGTATTCAGAACTAAGGACTTTTGTCTGCAATTCTTTCTTAAATTTTTTACATAAAAGATACTCTTTGTTAAACTCGATAGAACACTTCATTTTCATTATTTTAAACTTTTTATTGCAGTACCTAAGACACTTTTTTATGTTTTTAAACAATAAATTCGTAGTAGTCGTTAATATTTTCTTAACACTTTATCTTTTTTTAAATAATTCTTTTGTGTAGAAGATTTAATAAAGAATTGCATACCAAAGTCTTTAGGTCTAAATACAAGGTGTTTCAAAAATATGGTACAATAAAAGTTTACGAAATCCTCGTACTACGCCACTGGCTTATTAGAATTTGACATAATTAATACTGTTGATGTGTTTGAAGGGACAATAACCTAAAAAAATATTAAATTTTTACTTCCATCCCCCTAGAAGATATAAACTCATCAATCAACGGTATTAATTAATATTTCTTAACGATCTATCATGCCTCTAATTTACGGTACACCCTGTATAAGTGTGGAATGCGGGAACTAAAGAAAAGGTATCTTTTTTTTCGATTTCCAGCTGTTTTAACTAAGCGATCTCTCTGTGCACCTGAATCTGTTGCTTTTGACTTTCGTTGGAATCACATAACTCCTTTCTTGATTGCTTTTTTCGTTGACATTTTAATTATCACTCAATTCAATTCAGAGACAGATTACTGACTGCGTCATGTGTCATTTTGTAAAGTTTTTATTAGTTGAATAATAGTTATTTACGTAACAAGTCCCGAAAGTGGTATTTTACGGGATGCGTAGGCAGTTTCTAGGGCGAGTCGTAGGCGAGTTCCGTAAAATCACTTTCGGCTTACGTATAGTTTTTCTGATATAGATACTATGAATATTACTTATGTACCTATATTAATTGTACAATTAAAAGTAAGCAGCTTCACTGATTTCATGTGGAATAATTATTTCGTCCCGAAAGTGAAAAAACTATTCCGAAAATAGCTACTTTCGGACGATTTGTGTAAAGTTTCATTTCCAATTTAATAAATTATACCGAAAGTTCTATTCTAGGGACGGCTGCAGAAATAGTATATTGAAGTATAAGTGGATATTAAGGTCTTTAAAACACGCGCGATTTTACGACGGCGAAGCCGGAGTGCTCGAAATAGAGCAGGTGTTTTAGAGACCAGTTATCCACGAATACTTTACGTTATTTTTATTGGTGCACTTTGAAATTATAAATACTGGTATCTATTACTACTACTACAACAAGAAATGGAAATAAGAACTGATAACGTAAAATTGTTGAATTGCGTTGTCATGGAAATGAGGAAAACATAAACTAATTTGCATTTTGATGGAAGTTCAACCTCATTGAGCTCTGAGAATGTTAACAGAATTGATTTATATACCATTTTCTACTACCGTGTGTAAAGTACGTACTTTAGACACATTTTCGAGTGCGTAAAGAGTTATACTTTACGCACTAGTGCGTAAAGAAAAAATTCCAATATGTATGTAGTTATAGATATCTAGTCTTATAAAAAAATAGGTATAATAAACGGATATTAAATCTAAGTTTTTTTCATAAATTGGAGATAGAAACCTATAGAATTTGGTAAAGTAACCTAATAATTATTGTTAAATAATTATTGAGTACTGGAAATAATACGGAAAATAGGCATAAGTTGGCGGTGAGTGACTGACATTTCTTTGTGAATTGAATCTGACATTTAAAATTTAAATTGAGATCTTCCGACTATACCTAGGGTAAGCAATTGTGTTTTATATTTAAGAATTGAATATTTTTAGAAAAATATGATGTTATTTTAGATTGTTATAAAAATAAAGATGGATTCCTCTGACGATCTCTCAGTTTACTTGGCAAATACACCACCAAATATATTAGATGTGGCACAGAATGCTGCGAATATATCTTATTAGAAATTAATAATAACGTTAAAGATTCTTCTAAAGAAAAATTTAACTTACTTTACGCAGAAAGTTACTATTAAACTTTTGTATTTTAGTTAAATATTCGCTTAGACAAGGAAAGAGAGTGGACGCGTAACCAGAGTCGTAAAACTGTTACCGCCTGCCACATCGCGGATGGGGTCAGCGGCGTAACATAATGTTTGTAATAAATTGTTTCCAATGTAATAATACCAATTTGTTTTAAGAATGAATGAATGCTTGTTAAAGGCACATAATGGATTGGTATGAAAGGAGGGAAATCAATAAATTAATCTATTATAGAAATGAGCACCTAGATTTAGGTGCCTATTCTGTAACTTGTCGTTATGCAACGACGTCGTTACGGTAACGATTATTATGTTAACGATAATTTTTCAGAGTTAGATTCTGTAATAATGTCGTTACGTTAAAATCTAGGGACAAAACATAACGATAATATTTTCACAATTTTATAAAGGTTGGTATAATTTTTGACATCTGTAGCTGTTTTGTTAGGTTAGGAAAGGACAAAGTTAAAAGTCGGTCCATTAAGACAACAAGGTCACAATATAAAATGTATTTGGATGAATTGAGTACAAATGAAGCCTTCAGGGACAACAAATTGATCGGCTAACGTTAGATTGTGATGACCCATTTAAATAATCTACACCCAGAGATTTTTGATAACTCCCAAGAGCTAAAAGAACTGAATGGTTATGAAAAACCTAACTATGGGAGATGTTCTAGTATTACGACTACCATGATTTAAATAAGACAACAAGTCCTGGAATAAATCATAAGCAGCTTCACTGTTTACTCGATACATCTGCCGGAACACTTCCTCAGGCAACTCAAAGGGGTTACTTCGGTCTCTTAAGACACGAAAATTAGTCCTTCGTGTCTGTCTAAAAATATTACATGTGTATAGTTTAGATTATTTTTCAACCCTTATATGAATTTACCTTCTATTCAATTCATCCAAAACAATACGTAGCCGTTGATCCATCTTAAATAAAATATGATTTTTGTATAAGGAACAATGTTTTTAAGATATTGAAAAAAAAAATACAACAAACCTCTTAACCAAAGACTTGCTAACCCGATTACGACTGCTGCATAGCTGACGTTCGTCAACGACATAATATCAGCCATTTTGTCGTTATCTAACAGCGGTCGTTACGATACTGAATATATAAAGTCGTTCAGTAACGATAATCGTCCACGAACGACATCGTTACTAATTACAGAATAGGCGAATAGGCCCCTTAATCTTGAGAAATTTAAAAATTGGTTACCCACGCCACTGCAATAATGGTCGTTTTGAACATAGAATATACGTTATATATGCAAATCTTTAATGAACATTATTAAAACTCGTCATCCAAATACTAGTATTAGTTGAATTAAAGACTGAATAATTACATACTTAAAAATCATTTGTCGATAACTCTTTCATCATTTAAAAGAAACAAAACTACATAGTCCATTATATTTATAATTATTTGTTTACTTGTGAAATGAAATTCCAATCTTCTTTTTCTCGCTTCGACTTCGGCATCCGTGAGCACAACAATTCACCATTTTTCAGTTCAAAAATAAATCACAATCTTAATAATTTTCACTTAGAAATGCACGAAAGGAACACACGCCGTTTTCTCTTTGTCTGCCACATATAAAATGGCGTCCAGCAAAAGTGTGTGACAGATCGCAAGTGTCAAATAAGGCGAAGTGCGTTATCCATATGCTTTCCTAATCTAAGAATATTCGCTAGTAGAAAAAATATTGTATGCAATTCGTGTGTAAAGACCTTTTTTGACGAATGTGAATATTGTCGCATGAGCCGCAGGCGAATGCGACAATATTCACATTCGTCAAAAAAAAGGCTACTTTACACACTAGTTACATAAATAACTATTTCCTCCGATTTGAAAAATCGAAATGTTAATATATCAAACAATACCAACTGTACTTTCCATTTTCATTTATAAAATTGAAATTATTGAAAAATATTGTTCGAATGAAGGTTTTGACGTTACAAAGTACTCCTGTCAGATCAATATAGTATATTAAGTATCAAGAACGGTAAGGGTTGTTTACCAGTCGATAGCAATGTTTGGAGACCGGTATTGCCCTTAACGTTCGAGATGCTTATACCATTTTTTGCGCGATCGTATCGTAATGGAATAAAATTCGAATAAAATAATTTAAATTTTTTCGAAATGATCGGAATGTCAAAAGTGACATTTATTCTTCTCGATGAGTTTAAAATATAATTTGCATTTTGGTGAAATTTATTACTTTTTATATTGTTCTATTCGCTTCTGTTCATTAAAAAAATATAAATCTTATTATTTTTTTTATTCCTTTTGTGTAATGAATGAAGCAATATATTATTTAGGACCACTTGAATGTATGTAGAGCTAAGACGTCGGTAAGTAGTTTACTTACCGACGTGTTAGACTTAGAAACCAGTAAACACAACCTACCGTCCTGACAACCGATGCTGTAAATAAACAAAAAAGATCAATCGCGCAAAAATAAAATAATTGTCATTTTTAGACTTCGTTTCTCGAGTTGTTGATGTTGCCATGGTAACTTTGAAAAACGCGCGTGTTTTAAAATTCGATTTAAACACGCTGAGGCGTGCTATAAACAGGTAAAATGGTTCACCAATAAAAAAAATATATTACATTGACATTGTTCTACAAAGTCTATCTGACAACCAACTGACTTATACCACATGCCAAACTGATCAGTTTTTACCGCGTTGTAGTTGTAGGTATTTTATTTTTGTTCTTTTTGAAGAGTTCACTTTGCAGTGCTTCTGGATCTAGCCCACTCTCTTCAAATTGATCATTATTGGGAAGGATTTAGTTTTAATAGAAGACTAATGCTCTTCACACTCTGTCGCGTATCCAGAACATTTCGCATGGGCTTACGCCAGGTTAGTCCTCCATAGCAATATGCCAAAGTCAGGTGCTCTGTTTGTTTTTTGTTTGGTATATGAAATTTTCACTCCTCACTCTTGACAAATTTATACGTTTGGTACACTGCTTTAGTTGTGATAACAATATAATTATATCTTATCAGAATGACAGTAAATTCAAGATGGCCGTCGCGACAAACT
The DNA here is from genome assembly GCA_910591695.1 of Galerucella pusilla. Taxonomy (NCBI): domain Eukaryota; kingdom Metazoa; phylum Arthropoda; class Insecta; order Coleoptera; family Chrysomelidae; genus Galerucella; species Galerucella pusilla. The sequence continues at coordinate 228,759 of CAJUYI010000064.1, forward strand.
GGCGGATTTGATATTGTTACAATATCCTCAATTTGGGTAATAATGGGTATCAAATGAAAGCGCTTTACAAGTAGAACAAGAAGTTTAGACAGATTACACGATAAAACAGAAATCCAACCATCTAATTCAAAACAAAGAGCTTTGACAATTTAATCATAATTCTAGTATGAATTTTCCACATAAGTCAAGGCTTCGTATCGTGTTGAAGACTGTGGCGTAAGGGAGGCTAAAAATGTTAGCCTATCAAGACTAGTGCTTTTTAGCGTTTATTATAGTTTTTTCACGATCTAAGAAACTGACTTGATTTGACTTAGGCTTTAGATGCAATAAAAACATAAAACTTTTCGGATTTACCGTGCAGAGCCGCACTATACCTGATGAAAAAGAAAAATTACTTGTCACGGCTAATACTTTAATGTCTTTATTGCATGTCATAATCCCATCTCAGGTCAGGTCAATTTCATAGATCGTGAAAGGAACTATACATTAATACCTCGATTTCCAATAAAATAATTTAATTCAAAAAATTTATTGTAAATTTTAAATCTAATTGTGATGTAACCCAACCCCAAAATTTTAAACTGCACCACCCCTTTTGTAATACCTCAAATTGAAGGTATTTTTGGGTAGAATTTTGCTACATAAGAATTTTGTTTGAATTTAATACAGAGTTAATACAGGGTCGTACAAAAAGTACAATTCAAATAAATTACACTATTTTATTTAATCAGATTCTCAAAATGCATTCCATTCTGCGCTAAAAAAAATATAATATATTTTCTGACACTTCTCTCGCAATTGATTCACGTAATAATCTGTTGCCGAAGATCTTCCAGTGTACAGTTTTCAAATGACCCCAGAGAATAAAGTCGAGGTGCGTTAAATCTGGTGATCTTGCCGAACATTTTATTGGACCTTTTCTCCCAATACACTAATCTGGAAACGTATCAATTGAAAATTGCTCCTTTCTCTTGTAAATGTATCCAATCTTTGTCTAGGATCCTACCACCATTAATATCTAACTTATTTTCAATTTCTTCGACAATAAGAGATGAAATAATGGTGTTTAGTATCGCTAACAAAGTTACCATTAATAAATAAAAGGATGTTGGTAATTTGGTTCCCACCAGGTCGTAGATTATATGCTGATAATATGTAATGTGGTTGCAGGTATTGTTCTATTAGAGGCACCACCTGCGTGATTTATTGTTTATTTTGTTATAGTATATTAAAAAGTAATTATCTATTATCTGCTTGTTCTACGAATGTTACTTTTATTAAGAGCTGTGGCTATGGCTTTCAGTGGTGTCTTGAATGATGCTTACTCTTTCACCTTTCTTTTCAATTGTGTTAAGTAGAAGAGTCAATTTTGTCAACACAATGAACTAAAATTATGGAAGGTGTCACCATTTAACTTACTTTTTATCTTCTGTAAGTTCCTTGTGGCATTGTTTATTATTTTTTCTCTTATTTTTTGTTTGCCGTGCCGCACGTGTTTCTATCGGATCAGAACCTACAATTGGCATCGCAATATGTTTTGCCAAACAAACACTAAATACCTTGACAGCAAGAAGAGCTCTAGACTTCTGGTATAATTTACCAGGATTGGTTCATTCAAAGGCTTTTATAAACCCTTCGAAGAATATCTCCAAACAAATGTTAGACTATAGCAGGCATGACCTACGTTGTCTAACAGGTCTATTAACAGGCCACTGTCATCTGAATCATATCGTCGTAATATTGGCGACATAGCATGGTTTTATTTTCGTAAGCTTATCTTATTCGTTGAATACTTGAATACTGTTTACAAAATCTCAACCTCAATGATCAGGAATAGATTAGAAAAACAGTCACATATCAACAAGGGTTTAGGAAAAGGTCTACGATAGATGCTATCCAGTCAGTAGTGAAATGCAGCAAGCAAATGGGATTTTTCTGTAGAATTGCGAGGTATAGTCAAATGCGGTCTTATCAACAATAAAAACACAAGAGCTTTTTTTATCGGATAAACTTCTCTTTGCAACAGTTTTGCCAATTACTAATTTTACGAGAAAAACTGACATGATAAAATCGCGACACCGAAGGTGGAGCGATTTTATCTAATGGCAGTTTTTCGAGCAAATTTAGTGATTGGAAAAACTCGAGTGTTTTTTGGCAAGATAAATTAACGACAGAATATATGGATGAACAACTTAAATTATAAGTAACCAAACTTGCGACTCATTGTCATTGTGAAAAAGTGACGTCCGCTTACTAGATATTGAGGAAGAGGAGTTTTTATCGGATGCACCTTTTTTATCGATGTTAAAGTGACAATAACATTTCCAGGTGTATGACATTTTAACATTGGAGTTAATTTATCATATATTATAATACCACGAGAGTGAAAATTTTGTCGGCATCATTTTTCGATTGTCATGAAAGTTTGTTGCTTGGCAATTTTGCGAATGACATTTTTAACAAACCACAAGCCGCCAGGCGAGTGGTTTTGGATTAAATGTCATGAGAAAAATTACCTAAAAGCAACAAACTTGAATACGACAAGAGAAAAATTTTACCTCACAAAATTTTTAATTGAGTGGTATTCGACATGACTATTTCACGAGAGAAAAACTAAAAAATCATATGTTTAAACGTTTTATTTATTGCAAACTTCAATTATACAAAGCCAAAAAAATAATAACATTATGAAAAAAAATTACTGATTTATGTAAAAAGTACAATAATTATTATAATTGTACGTTGTAGCGTTATTTTGGGGATTGTTTTGCATCATAACCTGTGATGAATTAAAGTTAGAAACTGTGGATTCCTTTTCTTTATTTTTATTTTCTCGAAGGTTCTCTATAAGTTGGAATGGTGTTCTTCATATAATTGTATATATGGTTTTAAAGAATGGGCAGAAGAATGTCCTGTAAGCTTAATTGTTCACCAACTACTTCTTTTGCTAATGCAGATATTGCAGAAGCTCTATATGAATGATTGGTTATTTTTATTTTTTTTGTGTCTATACCAATTGATTCTGCCGATATTTTCGTCCACTTTGAAATTGTATTAATTCTCAATGGTGAATTTTTGTACCATATTCCTTTCTCCCAATTTGGATGTACTGTTAAAAATAATCTTGTTGTTGTTAGATAAGGATTGGATTTTCTTTTTTCAATAATTTTTAAAAATAAACGAACGGGACACAAATTGTTGTTAGCATTATTTCTTACCAGCCACTTACTGCCAGATAAAGCTTTTGATCTTTCTTGTGTCGTTTTGGAAAAGATTGGATTATATTCTACCCTGCCAGTAAAATTACCTTTATTATCATATTCTTTTTTAAAGTAATTAATATCACAATTAGCTGCTTCATTTCCACGCCATGCTAATTCGAACGAACATAAATGAAAAAACTTTTTTGTAATCCATCAGGATTATCTTCAGAATAGCTTTCCACCATTTCCATTAATTCTTCTTTGGTAAACGCGTTAGAACTTCTTTTTCTGGTTTCAGGCACAGCCTGAAGCTTTTTACGTTTTGTATCCCTGGCCAATATAGCAAATTTATAGGTAATATCTTTAAATGGATCAATTTTAATGTTAAATTCTAGAAAATATTTTTCCTGAACCATTTGAGCAGTCGTATTCCAAAGTGTTTTCACACTAGCTTCAGTATAATCAGTTCCATCTCATTTTTGCTATAACTTGTTCAGAAGTATCCTTTTCTAACGTATAATTACGTACGTCCAGAAACATTCTAAACTGTTCCCACGCAGACTTTTTGTCTTCATTGTATTTCGCGGTACTTTGCTTAATTGTACTCTCTATTTCATTTATTGAATTATTTCCAAATCTTGTATTATTCATGTTAATAATTATTATTTAAATTTTTAAAACAGTTTTAATAATTTTTAGACAGTTAAATAAATAAATGAACAACTTAGTTTCCTTAGAAACCACTAACGAAGATTTTATATTGAATTTTATCACATAGATTTGATATATAAAACGTCAAAAAATTGCCGCGACAAGACAAAAAATTTCCAGTTCAAAACCTTCAAATTTTGTCAGTTATCAATTTACTCTAGTGAAATAGTCATGCGGATAATACGATTCAACAATGACAAACTCACCGTTTTTGTTTTCTTTGATTGCGTTTAATCATAACTTCCAAATAAAATCCGTAAGTTGAATAAGACAGACTTATGCAATTTCGGAAAAAGGATATGTTTTTAGTTTTCAGCGATTCTAAAAAGTCTTTCACCAGCGAAGTTTTTATTGGCACTTTAGTTCTTTACGCCAGATTATGTTTGAGCGACCAGGGGTCGCGACGCAAAAGATCTGACCGTTACGCGTTACGTTACGCTACGTTATGTTACATTGCTTCGTTATGTGCCTTGCTTTTGCGTGCTTGTGCCTCCTTAGTCTCTCCCTCGTTTACGAAGCAGCGATTCATAATAATAAATATGCTCCTGCCCGGATTCGAACCCCCTGAACCACCGATGCTATATTGAAATTCTATGCAAAGCTGGTATTCGCAGTGCTAGTGATATACTTGAATTTGTTCGGATAAATTTTTACTATTATTTCCATAATTTTTTTTGCGCGATTAAGGGGTCTAGCTACTTTTCGAAATACAGGGTGTTGAAATTTTGAAAACTTGAATGTTTTAATTCGATAACTTTAAAATGGATGGATAAATTGATTTGACATTTGGCAGGTAGTTTTTAAATGTAAAAGGGCATATTTTGAAAGAAATAATTGTAGTTTGTGCAACTAGTGTGGATATGATGGCCATATCGCACGAGGACGAAGATGGGGCACGACGCCGTAGGCGGAGTGCTCAATCGTTCAAGTGCGATATGGACAATCCACACAAGTCGAGCAGCATATTTTTTCTACGTCCCACTTAGGAAAAAATCTAGTAAATAAAAATTTCTATAAACTGTAATATAACTTCAAATTAAAAATTTAACAATTCAATTTTATGTTTCCACTAATTTTGTGGTAAACGATTGTCCAATTTGTATAATGCTACGGTTTCCTTTTTTAAATATACGATGCTGTTATAAGTAGATGTTGCCAGTCGGACTCCCTCATGGAGGGTACCGTACCATTATCTATAATAATGAATATTCTGCTGAATATTTCAAACGTCTACCTGTTGTCGTTATTAATATCAAGCAGAATGATTATTTTAAAATAAAATTAACAATAAAAAAAATTCCTCGCGAGTAGCCGAACCCGGGTCTACCGCGTGAGAGTCTGGTGTGCTTACTACTCAACCACCAAAGAATATGCAAATTGTTTATCTATAACGTCAGATGTATTACATAATTTTTGCTTAAAAGGAACTAAAGTTCCTACCGTGTGTCCCGCGACACGTTCTACCTTTTTTAAATGTCATTTATGTCACTTAGTGACAATATAAATAATAAGAAGCAATTTCCCGGTATTTTGCATCCCGACGATAAGAGCGCTTTTGACTATATCCACTCGATTTGTTTCTTCCTCGGAATCACAATGTAATCTTTTTAGCGGGATTACGAAAAGTCTTGAACGACCAGGGCCGGGGGTGCAAGGGGTGCATGGCACCTGGGCGGCATAACACGGAGCGACAAAAGGTCTCTAAAAAAATAACTGAACCCCATCATGCAAAAAATATTTAGTCGCAAGCGCAAAGTGCCGGCATTTTTCCGAAATATTGTCTTCTTATTATTACAACAATACCAAAATATTGCGTTGAGCGTTCGTGCGGCGCAAAAAAGATAATAGGTTAATAGGTAATAATAAAGAATAAGCCGCTTGCCGCGAAAACGACAGAATATATTAATAGATTACCTGAATTAAGGGATCGCGGCTTTTCTTTTGGCTTTTGGCTCTTAGACTCTTTACCGACTTTGAGAATGTGGGATTTTCTTATTTTTCTAATGCCATGTTTTCGTGTTTATCTAAGTTTGCGTAGCCTTTTTTTAACTTTTTTAATTTAAGTTGATTAGTTGAAAACCGAAGAGCAAAGAGTAAAGATTGCGATATTACGAATTTGGGAACAATATCAGTGTCTATTTGATATATTTTTCCCGACTATATTGCTACATATCGCCCTTGTGAAACCATTCAATAAATAGATAAAGCCTCTAATACAAAACTTAGCAGCTCTTTCTTTTATCTAATTTTTAAGAAAAATTTAACGGCCGGAAATGGTTAAAATCTCCTTTTACATAAATCGGTCAAAAATCCTTCTTAGAGTTCCGGAGAACCAACCTGACATTTTCTACCTACCGAAAACTTCTTTTAAAAATTAAAGCTTCTTAAACCTCAATTCCAAAAACAAATTAACCATTATCAACAATACATAGTAAACAAATATTTATGGCAATCTTTGTACCTGAGGAAACCCAAATCGCGGTGGTACATTATCAAGAAACAATTAGATCATTGCAATTGGTCCGGTGAGTTTTAGGGGGAGGGATAGAGAGATATTAAAGAAAATGATAATTGATTAGTTTGTTTATTGTTCATTGAAGTTAGTTTAGTGAACGTGTCGTTTTTGTTTTGTACTGCAATGGGAAGAAGGAAGAAATCGATTAAAAATGCAAGTTACAAAAAAATTAAGTGAGTAAAATGCATCAACATTATTTTCTTGTCACTGGTGTATATCTAGATTAAAATATGATAACAAATTAATGTTATCAGCTTGCTTGCTTGGAATTTTTCCATGAATATCAAATAAAATCGATTAAAAACAAATTTCAAAACCGAAATAACGGAACATCATACACTCACCAGCAAAAAACTCGGCCACCTAGCTGAAGTTCGTTGTCTTGAAACTTTCGTAGTTTTCCATCGATTTCAATTGTTTCTACGCCAAATTGTAGATAAAGTCTTTGGTATTAAACCAACTCTAGAAAAGTTTTCTTCTTCTTTTCTAGATCCTTTTGACCTTTCAGGCGTCGGATGTGGACTCCATGTCCCGTACCTATTTATTCCATGTCTTTCTGTCTCTTGCAAGGTTTTTCATTTCTGCTATGGTCTTTCCTCTTTCTAAGCCCTTCTCTTGTATTTGATCTAAATATTTTCTTCTAGGCTTACCCTTTTGTTTTTTGATAGGTTCCCAATCCCCATTATTCTCTTAGTTAACATATTTGGTTCCATTCTTACCATATGACCATACCAGCTAGGTTGTCTCTTTTTTATTTTACCATTTACCAGTTCCTATATAGTTGTCTCTCTAATGACGTCATTTCTAATCCTATCCCATTTAGTTTTCCCTGCAATTCTTCTTAGATGTTTCATTTCTAAGGCGTTTATTCTAGTTTCGTACTTTTTTCGCACAGTCCAATTTCCACTTGCATATAATATTGTAGGAACTGTTATCATATTATAAATTTCCATTTTCACTTCCAAGTCTATATCTTTATGTCCAAGAATTGCTTTATTTGGAGAGTAGTATATTTTTGTTGATTTATTTGCTCTGTTTGTTATTTCTGCATCTATTTTTTCATCTTCTGTTACTATACTTCCCAAATATTCAAATGATATTACACTTTCTATCGTTTTTGCATTTAATCTCTTTCTCTTTTTCATTTATTATCATCACTTTTGTTTTATTTATGTTAACCTCCATCTTCATGTTCTCTATTTCCTTAGTCCAAATATTCACTAGTTTTTGCATTTTGTTTTTTGTATTCGCTACTAAGACCACATCATCTGCATAGAGTAGACTACTTATTTTTATCAACAGTAAAAACACAAGATAAATTTCTCTTTGCAACAAAACAGTTTCCAATCACTAATTTTACGAGAAAAACTGACATGATAAAATCGCGACACCGAAGGTGGAGCGATTTTATCTAATGTCAGTTTTCCGAGCAAATTTAGTGATTGGCAAAACTTTGAGTTAAAGAGAAATTTATCCGATAAAAGAAAAGCTCGAGTGTTTTTTGGCAAGATAAATTAACGACAGAATATATGGATGAACAACAAAAATAATTATCTTTATTAACTTGCGACTCATTGTCATTGTGTAAAAGTGACGTTCGCTTACTAGATATTGAGGAGGAGAAGTTTTTATCCGATAAAAACCTTTTTTATCGATGTCAAAGTGACAATAACATTTCCAGGTATATGACATTTTAACATTGGAGTTAATTTATCGGTTCTAAATTTCTGTGTCACAGTATAGTATTCAGCTGGTCATATTTTTCTTTAGTTTGTTTCACAATCTTATCCACGATTATTATAGACAGAAAAGGTTTCAAAAAACATTAATAGCTTATTTATACAGAGCTAAAAGAAAAGATGTTTTTGTAGTTCAATTTTCGAACAACCTGTGGTACAGTTCGGGAAGTTTGTAGATTTCACGCTTATTTTATTACAAAACTCACGATACACTTACTCACGGTATGCTGATTTCTACTCCAAATTGCGTCCGAGCCTCGCAGTTACGTCACGCGGGAACCAGAAATTTACACCCACCTCTCACCAGTCTTTCGATTCATTGTGTTTTCATGCAATACAAGTTGTTGTTGGCTTTAATTTCCATTTTACTTAAGTTGATTCGTTTATTTGGAATTTTATTACCCACTAATAATTTACTGTTATTATTGTTATTTAATACTGTTTTATAATATAAGGCTATTTTTGTTTTGTAACGATTAGGGGAAATTAATAGGAAAATCAGTTTTCAAAACTGCTTGATAAAACTGGAAGAATATGTCAAAATTAACAAATTTCAATAAATGATTCTAAATATAAGCTTTTTCTACTCCTATACTATAAATTATTAATTAAATGCCAATTTTCAGTTTCATAATGATACTCATTATAACACTGGTTTTCATTATGAAACTGAAAAATTGACTAATAAAAATCTAGATTTTTAAATAACCAAATAGGCAGACCCAATATTTTCTGTAGAATGTCGAGAAAATAAATGTCGAGCACCAGACCAAAAATACTTATAATGACCAAGGTAAATACATATTTAAATTTTTATAGGTTAAAGTGACGTAGAAACTCACTTTATAGTAAAAGGGACTTTAACGACGTGGTTTTATGAAACTCACTGGACTGGTTTAAAGTCTTAAAGTCGTGAATTATTTTTAAAGTACATTATTAAAATGGCTGTTATAGCTAGATGAGACCCATCCTTACCTATTAGATACTTCATTCTACAAATGAAAACAAAAACTATTACATTTTTCAATTATCATGACCTTTCCTATTAAAAAAATGGATAAATTTATTTTTTTTTTCCAATGCAACTTCTTTCAATACATTCTTAATAAATAATGTATAATTTAAAAATTGTCTGACGGACAAAAATCTGAAGCTCTGTAAACAGTATAGTGTAAAAACAATTTATTTTCATCTAGAAACAGTTGTTAAATGTATCAAGAAAAAAATTCCTCAACTAAACTAAATGACAAAAGTAAAACTTTTGCATTTTGCAAATTTTTTTTTATTAAAAAAAGATCATGTCGATAGCTTAGTTCATTTTTGAGATAATATAGCGCTGAATGTACGAAAGAGCTGGACACCTTATCGCTATAACTTTCTAATCGGAAAGTGGTAAACTAAGAGCGGCTTAACTATACTAAGGGTTGATAAGCAAGGGTTGAAATTTGATAAAAAAAGTGTCAAAAACATTCAACAATGTATAATTAATAACAATTAACTTATACTTTGGCAAGTTTATCTGAAGCCGTGAAAGGATTGCACTCGAAAACATTCGATATTGTCACGTTTAACTATGAAAAAGCTAAAGTGCTGAGTATGTAGTGATGATAATTGAAAAAGGGACTTTTTATTATTTACAATATGATTAAACGTTAATTCTTTAATGTGCTTGTTTCCTTGGATTTTTTCTATTAACATTATTTTTTCAATTCATGAATATCAAAAGATGAACACTTTTCCAAATTTATTATGGGCTTCTTCAAGCTCTGGCAGCTTTGTACGAAAACCATAATTACCACACCCTCCGAATTACATAATTGGTGATTTTTATCGAAAGGGATGACCAGCGTGCGTGTGTTCTCCCCTCTCACTTCCTCAATTGACTGATATTGATTTATCCAGTGGCGTTGGTGTTGTCAGTGACCTTTGTATTTTCAGTTTTACTTGGTAAAATAGCTACCGTACGCCATTTATACGTTTATGACAGATACTTCCATGTTTCCTCACCTCTTACCGATACCCCGTAGCTTCAGATAAACTTGCCAAACTATATACGGATGCCGTTTGATGTATAAGTAACCATTATCAAATACTCTTTAAATATTCAATGGCGGATGATTTTTTTCAATTTCCAAACTTGTAGCTGCCACGGTTAAAAGATTAAAATTTATTAATTAATGAACCATTACAGTATGACGTCACTGACAGGTCAGTCATATTGTTCTGGTTCCTTATGTCATATTCTAGTTAGTTTTCTTTGCTTACTGGTAAACATTGGTTGACAACTAGACTTTTGTTAGTGAAAAGTTCTCAACATTATCTAAAATGCCATCGTTTTGGGTGGCTATTTAATTGAACATTCTGTACACTTCAATCTGTAGCTCTTGTATTACATATACTCTGGCAAGTTTATCTGAAGCCGTGAAAGGAATGCAGTCGAAAAACATTCGATATTGTCACGTTTAACTATGTAAAAGTTAAGTGCTAAAGTGCTAAGTATGTAGTGAAAATAATAAGAAAAGGAACTTTTTATTATTAACAATATGAATCAACGTTAATTCTTTATTAATGTGTTTACTTGGATTTTTTCTATTAACATTATTTTTTCAATTTATGAATATTATAAATATAATAATATAAAAGATTAACACTTTTCCAAATTTGTTATGGGCTTCTTCGAGCTCTGGCAGCGTTGTACGAAAACCATAAATAACACACTCTCCGAATTACATAATTGGTGATTTTTATCGAAACGCCCGACCAGCTGACTTCTTATTGGCAAGAGCGTGCGTGTGTTATTCTCTCTCACTCCCTCAATTGACATATTGATTTATCCAGTGGCGTTGATATTGTCAGTGACCTTTGTTTTTTCAGTTTTACTTGGTAAAATAGGTACCGTACGCCATTTGTACGTTTATGACAGATACCACCATGTTTCCTCGCCTCTTACCGATGCCCCGTAGGTTCAGATAAACTTGCCAAACTATAACTTCTCTGTTTATTCCTTTTTTCGTCATCTGACATTTTAATTTTCATTTAATTTAATTCAGAAACCGTTTTCTGACTGCGCCATGTGTTATTTTGTGCAGTTTTTATTATTTATATATTTTTTTAACACGTCCTCTAGTGGTAGGTATAAAAAGTTGAAAATAATTTTCTCGATGCCAATATGGTCGAGAGCCATTCTTATTGGGAGACCCAGTACACTTGCTCACGCAATAAACAAACAAATTTGCGCTACGCATAAAATTTTATTCGCGTTTGCTATTTTTAACAGAAAATGGTTTAAATAAGTAAAATTCAGTATTACTTTCGTTAAAACAAACTGATTTTTTCACAGTTTTACGCGTCTATTGTTTGGACTAATGTCAATATTTTCAAAAATGTATATTAAACGTCAAAAATTAAGATCACAGATCTATCTCTATATACTACTCGAAAATTTATAGTAACCAGGCAACCAATTTAATTCAATATTAAAAAAAAATCTCCTTTATATGTATGACATTTTGAACATGCACTCTTTAATTTATCAGAATCCAGATTCTAAGTAAGTTTTTCAAAATATCATAAATTTCAACCAAATTCTCACTTTAATTTAACTGCAATTATTCAACAGTAAATAATACTATTGTAATAAAACACTTTTTATTAAAAAATTACGATTAAACTTCAATATTTTTGTACTCAATCACTCTCTAACTGACTTGATTTATTACAGATCTGGAAACGTGGTTTTAAAACCACCCACAATAAGAGAAAAATGTGAATGTTCTCAAGCTATAGAAAACGGTCAGATGATAATGCTCAATACCCCTCTAATAATTTACTCAGCTCCGAATCCAAACAACTGTTCGCTAGTTTTGGGTTCCTGTAATGAAGTTTTTGGTCAAAATATACGCGACTCCGACTACATTCAGCTACCGAACGGACAAGATTTAACCAAAAGCGTGATAGATTTGAGGAAGAAACACGAAAATTTGTCGGTGATAAAAGTGTGTGATAATATTGTCGATACTCCGGAATATATTGACAAGAGACATTTGTCAGAAATTACGAACAATGCCAAAGATAGTAGCGACGAAGATGATGTGGTTTTTGTGAAAGAATATAAGACCAGTGGAGGAGTTGAAGACGTGAAAAGTGCTGAGAAATTGATAGAAAGCGGTAATATTAGAAGAAATCCCGTTCGGAATGTTAGAAATAAGTGTAAGAATTTTCCCGAAGAGATACTTTTCGAAGAAGATTTCGCGTTCTTGGATACAAGTGACGATGAAATTGAGGAAAAAGTAATTAAGGTTAGTGACTCATTTTAAATTCTGATTATTTTCAATGTCTTATCTTATTTACCTTTCCTGTATTATCTTATAGAGATAAGGAACTCTTACGATTACTACAAGGTTGTATACAAAAAAATTTGATCCAAAAGTTTATTGTCAATTTTGACAATGAACTTTTTGACTCGAGATTTATTGAAAAAATTTCGGAAATTTTGCACTAAGTATCCCTTTTGAAACTGACACTAATTAATTTTTTCAATTGAAATAGTAAAAACAAAAGTTTAAAAAACAAGAAAAATATTGGTATAGTCAAAAGCGCTCTTATCGTGCAGGTTCAAAGGTCTCTAACCATATGTATCAAATCAGAAAAACAGAGGTTACCAAAATGTGAGATTACACTGGTTGACGAGTTTCCACTTTTTCTTCCATTCTCGAAATAACCTATCAGATTAAGAACCATTTTCTTTTGCTTGAGGATGCAAAAAACCGGAAAATTGCTTCTTATCATTCAAATTGTCACTTTGAATTGTCAAAGTCACAAAACTGACATATTTAGATAAAAACTCAGCTGGTGAAAGACTTTTTAGAATCGCTGAAAACTAAATACATCTTATTTTTTATCCCGTCCCACTTGACAGGCCATAAGTGAGGTTGAGTTTGAGTGTAACTTGAGCGAAATATGAGTACAGATTCCAGCTCCCTTGAGTGAAGATTTCTAACCTATAAACCACGTTTGTACCTTACACTGTCATTATACGATATCGAAATTTTGTTTGGTTGTTATTTGTCTTTTATAGTTTCAAATTTTTCAAGGAAATTAGTATGATGGATGATTTTATTTGTTTTGTAAGCTATATACCTAGATGATGATATAGTTTGTTCAACCATCCTTTGCCGTATAATTATTTCACAACTCAAATGTTTGGCTGGTAAAATAACATTTGAGGCTAATTTTTCAATTTACTTAATTATACTATTATTTATTTGTGGTTCAGAAGACATTAAAACTAAATATAAAAATTTTATGTGGTAGTAGTAGTAATTATTATTATATTGATAGGCATAGATTATTTTGACAAGAATTAACCAATTGCATTGAAAAAGGAGCTTATTTAACTGTAAAAAAATACAAGAAGTACATGTGAAACATGTAAAAATTGGAAACAATATGTATCATCATATATCCTGATCTCATTCTGTTTATAGTGACAATTATTTTTCTATTTGATTTTCCCTGTAACCATCTTGTAGATGGAAGTTTAGCTTGACAAATTGTATAACGTGACCGTGTATGCTATTTTCATAATAACTTTGTCATTCATGAAGGAAATTATTTCTGAATTTACTCTTAAGATCAGTTTATGTCTTATAGCGGAATTTCCCTTTATCCAAACCACTATAAAATTGCTATTTTGCTGTATAATGTTAAAGTTTTCTTCAAGAATTCAATATGGGCCACTTTAAAAAAATTCACAATTTAAAATCCACAATATTTCAGTTTTTAAAATATTCTATCTATTTCCAGACTGAAAAGAAACCACAAATCGTAAATCTTCCCAAAGAATGGCCTATCAACGTACACGAAAGGCCTGAATATAACGAAGCTACAAATAAAATCGAATCTTTCGATTATACAATACGTGAGATCCAAAAAAACGCCGCCATAATAAAAAAACCCAAACCAGAAGCAGCAAATGTTCGTAAAAATCCAAAGAAAAAACCAGCAGTTAGAAGAAAGAAAAAACCTGTTCCGGTGCCGCTACCGCCACCGGAAACAGTATCTTTGGACGAATTGAAACCATTGATAAACAGTACTACAGATATGCTCAAAAATTATTTTGTTAATAGTAAAAAACATAAGGATTTAATCTCGTCGAATTCCGCCCTCTGTACTTTCGAAAATAAAGTGGAAGTACTGAGAAATCAGGCGTTTTTATTCGCTATTGTTAATAATTTAGATGAACGACAAGTTGTCGATAAATTTAAGCATTTAAATTTAGATAATGAAGCAAAAAGTTGAGAGGAAGAGAAAATAAAATTGTTCTAGTTTTTTGATATTTTTGTACTTCGTTTGTAAATAAATATGTTTTGTGAAAACAGTAAAAAAAGTTTTTTATTCTTCCCACTTTTAAATTAAACAAAAATTATGCAGCGTGTCCACGGGTTGCGTATCCCATAGGTGAAAAATGTCATTCTTGATAAAAATTTTTGCTTGTTCTGAAACCCCATAAAATGAGATAAATTTGAAGTTTTCCAAAACCCTTTTCATCTTATAGCCAGTTTTATGAAAACCGTATGAAATTTTGCACTCGACTCTGCTAATTAGAGGATGGCTGGATGAATATTTTACTGGGCGATGGATGGGATGTTATGGAACATTATTTCTCCCCCACCCCCCGATCCAGCGATTTAACTATTTTAGATTTTTTTTGGGGCTACTTGAAACAAAAAGTTTACGCAAATAATTTAAACCAAAATATTGAAGACTTGAAACGACAGAAATGCTGCGAAAAACTTACAAAGAATTTAGAAAGAGAATTGGGAGATGTTTTGAAGCTGGGGGAGGATATATTGAGCGGAGTTGGTAATTTGTTCCCTAAATATGACCTCACAGATATTTAGGAGGTAGTTTGGTCCCCGTGGCCGGCAGGTATAATATTCCGTATAAGTAATCTGGTCCCTATAGAATAAACATACATAATAATATATAGTTTCTCTAAGTTGTGTAAGTACGCTAAATACTTAAGGGCTACTTTGACAAGTATAACGCAAAGACTAGTATGGTTGAAATAATACCCTTCTTGGTGTGCGTCATCGATTGTTAATCTCCTTCTATCACATTACGTAGGGAGAAATGGAAGAAAGGCAGGTCTGTGATTAATTATAATCAAAATATCACAATAATGAACCGTTTAAATGTTTTACAAACGTTAACCCTAATCTTTGACTTACAAAAATTTGATTGGTTAATGTTTAGATTACGTGCCAGCGTAACCTATCAATCGGGAGCTCAAAATACTATGAAGGCGTTACTTTCGTAGCGGCAATGTGTCTCACGTCTTTTTCTACTGTCACACTGACAGTTTTTGTCAAGTGTGTACTTTGTTGCTTACGGTCAATTATAATTTTTTTGAAGTGAATATTAATCTTATTGTTTTATTTATATAAATAATACAAAAATATGCATGAATACACGGAAAAACAACAGTATTTTGAAAGTTCTTAAATTTTCAGTTAGAAAAAGAAGCTGGTAATTATTTATTGCATATAGCCTCTTCGAATTTGGCTAAATACAATCCTGATGATCTTATTTATCAAATTGAAGGTTAGCTATATGTCAAAATAGCATATCAAATAAACGACATGCCGAAAACCCGGATATACGTCACAATCGATGACGCATACCAAGAAGGGTATTATTTTAACTTTATCTAAATAATAGAGAGAAATAAAACAAAATTTTTATTTAGTTTTTATTTACTACTATTCAATAAATGTTATTAAACGATGCAAATGTCAAAATTTGATACATTTGAGTGATACACGTGCTAGAAAATAAAGTCTGTCTATCTCAATAATATTTTCAATAAATTTCTGGCGATTTCTAACACTAACGTCTCTAACTTTAGGTTTTAAATGTAAATTTTACAATTTAACATAAGTTTCAATATGAAATGAATACAATTTTTCAAGAAATGTTATTAAATTGGGATGTGCTTTGTAGAAAGAGTCATTGAAAGTTCGATGAAAAGCTTCGCACGCATTTGTTGTCCGAGTTAGACCTGCTGAATTTTTGGCCCACATTGTAGGCGGAAGATGAGAGTGGTCATCAATATAGTTTTCGATCGAATAATCTGAATACTTTTCCAACCTTGTATCGTCCGGTCTGTTTTCATTTAATTTGAAGGCAATGCAATCACCGACTTCATCAGGATCCAAATAAGTTAGACCAAAAGTTGAACGTTACCAACGGCCTATATAACAGTTCGCGTCATTGTATTCCGAAAGTAGGCCAGTTGATTTAATTTTTCGAATCCATGCCTGGGCAAGATGGAACCGGCAACCAGTTATTTCGGCGGAAGGCCACACTTCCCGAACCCATCTCAAAATCACACACAACTTGATTGATTGCTAAAACAATATTGATTTCGGAACACTTATTCAGAATTATTAGAAATAGTTTTTTGTACGTCTCGGATGTCTTGTTTGGTGAAAGACAAACCAAGTGGTATGTAATGTCCGCTTAAAAAACCATGAATAGTGAACATTTGACAAAAATATTTGGTACAGAAATTAAAGTACCGTCAACGTAGATGCGTTTTGATTTTTCCAGAGATCGAGATTTGTTGTGCACGTAAAAACAATAATATTGCTTGGCAATCAATTGATTAAAAGACATTGTTCATCTTGAGAAGTTCTTACGTTGATCGAATTAAATACTTGATGTATGTCGCTAATATTCGTGGGAAGAG
>CAJUYI010000064.1:245688-275061 GCA_910591695.1 Galerucella pusilla
TTTCAATGCTAAGCGAATAATTTTTGATGGTTTTTCGGAAACATCTTCAACAGCTTTTCTTTTACAGGAAGCAGAAACTATTTGCCTATTCAAGGTAGAAATATCTGCAGAATGGCAGTGATCCGACGAAGATTTGGTTACACAAATTGCACTACATTCATCGAGTGTATAAACACATGCTTTGCACTTTCTGTTGGTATATTTCCAACAAGTTTCGTCTGTAGTTCTCAATTTTTTATGTAAACTATACTTGTGGTTATCGATTACAAGTAAATTTTTGTCATTTCTACTTTCATGTTGCTATATTTCAACACTTTCAGCTCAAATTCACTTCGATAAATGATTACAAATATGATAATTCAAGGGGTTGTTATCTTTATCAAGTACCTGCCTTCCCTCAATTCTAAGAACAACATTTAATTGTATTTTCATTACGGGGGCGAAATTACTGGTCGGATTAATTTAGGACCAGAGTACCAGAGTATTAACGTAGGTAGCGGGGACCAGATTACCTGACTTTCCGTTTACTTGGTGCTTCTTACATTATTATTTTGTATTGTTATTTTTGATAGTAATTATAATTATTTTTGATAGTAATTTTGTCAAATATTTACTAAAGAATGAGAATTTGAAAATTATTTATAAAAGTTGACAGTTACTTGGTACATCGTTAACGTCACTCACTAGATTAATAAATTATTTTCGAGCTTAGTGTAAAAATTCATACGGTTCTCATAAAACTAGCTATAAAATGGGACGGGTTTTGAAAAGCTTGAAATTTACATTTTATAGGGTTTCGGAACAAGCAAAACCTTTTATCAAGAATAACAATTTTCACTAAAAATAATATTTAAACATTTTCCACATAAAGGATACCCCATCAGTGGACACGCTGTATATAGGCCAAGCTTTTATGACAAAAATCCTGGTAGGAAGCAGGCATTACGAAGTATGAGCCTGATATATTTTTGACTCGGAAATGCTCCTCACGAAATTATTATTAACATTTAAAACGAAGAAAGATAATTTTTTGTTTTTTGGTAAAGTCGTGTTTACACTAAGTAGTAAAACTTGCTATATAGCAGATTTTTGTAAATAGCAATGTTATATAACATTTGCGAGAAGTCGAAAAAGTAACTTTTGAAAAGTGCTATATAACACTGGTATATGTAGCAGATTCTGCTATACCTATCCATATACCAATCTGAAGACAAACTTCGGTATATGGGTTATTTTAAGAGATATCGAAAAATGTTATTAACATAATTAGTAGATGTCTTTAAGGTCCATATTTTGAAATTATATCGAACTATACAGAGAGCTGTATAAATCCGTTACAAACCAAACATATGATTTTTCAAATGGGAACCCCTGTATATTGTACCGAATTCGGATTGGTTACATATTTTTGAAGCTTTTGATATAAGGTTTTGACACGTTATACAGAGTCCTTCAAAAGATATGGACACGTTTATTATTATCTTTGGAATTGATGAAGCTAATAACGAGGATCAAAAAATGCAAGAACATAAAGTAGCTGAAGTGGTGAAAATAACTGGTGTAGAGTTTGATGCAGAAAAAGATATAGTTGAGATTAAAAGAATAGGCAAAAAAGAAGAAAACAAAATCAGACCGATAATGGTAGAACTTCGAAATGGTAATAAAAGAATTGACATCCTGAAAGCCAGTAAACAACTTAAGAGAACTAAATTTAGCATCAATGAAGACTTCCCGAGGGATGTACAGGAACAACGTAAAGTGCTTAGAAAACATTTGATCTCGGCAAGAGAACTAGGAAAACGTGCAACTATGCGGTACAACAAACTCATAGTGAATGGAACTGTATACACAGTAGAGGAATTAATGAGGAGCCAGGAAATTGAAGACGGGAAGAGACACCTCGGCGTGACACCACATAGAAAAACAGGCACAAGAACCACAAGTGATCACAAGTGATCACCTACCGAAGATGACGAAAACAAAGAAGTAATGAAAACTTCTAGAACAGACCAAAGACTGCCAAAAAACTAGATAGCCACACATCTAATGCGTATCTTGAATTTGCAGAAATGCATCGGTTCGGCCAAGCAGCTGAATATAATGATAAATGTAGTCACAATAATTGTATTAGAGTAAGTTGTAGTTGTAATGTAAATTTTAGTTCTAAGTCTGGTTCTAAGAGCGATATTCAAAGTCAGGGCATTAATAAAATTAAAAGCAAAGGTCATAGCAACCAGGAATATAAAAAAAATCCAACAATTAAAATTGTGTTTTGGAACTCAGAGGGCATCGGGAATTTCGATGACGTTTTCTCACAAGATGTTGATATATTTTGTTTACGCGAAACATGGGCTACCCATGATAGTGATTACTCTATCCTAAATTTCTTTGATCTCAACATTTACTCTGTTCACGCTATTAAGGAGAAATCAATGGGTAGGGCCAGTGGGGGGATCTCTATATTAATAAAAAAACACTACAATGTTCGGTTACTTCACAGTTCTCCTCATTGGCTGTTCTGCTTGATTTCTCTGGAAAGTTTCTCTTTTATATTGTGTGCTGTGTACTTTAAACCTAGTTTTGAGCTTAAGTATATCTTAGAAAGCCTTCAAATAGTTTTGACCGAGCTGCACTCGGCATATCCTGATTTCTTGTATGTAGCTGGAGGAGATTTCAACTGCCGTCTTGGTGCTATGTGTGAAACACCAGAGGAGATTTTTGAAAATACAACCCTATAATGGTTGAAATAACACGAAACTTTATCATACCTGATACATTCATAAGCAATAAACAGTCCTCAACAACTAAATTAATTTGGGATGATTTGCAGCTAGATAGGTATCAACATATTTTGCGCAACTCTGCCTTAGCAATGTTGTCCAATGGTAATACAGAAAGTTACCACGTTATGCGTGATTCAATCCACCTTGCCGCTGATAGTTGTGGTATGAAGAAAAAATGTGTTACTTTAAACAAACCATTCACTTATAATAACAAACCTTGGTTTGACTTAGAGTGCATTAACTTAAAAAAGTCAGTTAAGTCAAAACTTAAAATCTGTAAAACACATAATTTTGCTGATGAAGTCAAAAATGACTACCTATTGGCGAAAAAATCTTTTAAAAGCACATGTACAGCAAAAAAAGATGCATTTGAAAATAATATGGTTCAATTGCTCAGTAACTCTAATGACTGTCTCACATTTTGGAGGACTATAAAAAAATTCCGTCCCAATAAGATTATCTCATGTGTATCGCTTGAAACCTGGGAAACTTATTTTGATACCCTTACCACAGTGAAATGTGATTTCCAATATTTACAGATGGACGCTAGGCATCCGTTTCTAGACTCGGAAATCTCTACAGTATCGCTCTCAATGGTACACAAGAAGGGCCCCATCGATAACCCCAGTAATTATAGGGGCATCGCCTGCATTAACACTATTATTAAACTTTTTAATATGATCATGTTGAACAGATTAAACTCTTGGGTTGAAAGTAATAATATTCTTCCAGAAATTCAGGCGGGTTTCAGGAAGAACAGAAGTTGTATGGACAACATCTTTGTCTTGAATAGCACCATTCAAACTCACCTACATCGCAAAGGCAGAAGAGTCTTTGCCGCTTTTATTGACTTGAAGCGCGCATTTGACTCTATTAATCATCCCCTCTTATGGCAAAAATTATTTAAGCTGGGTGTCAGTTCTAAATTTATTCGCCTAGTCAGAGCTCTGTATGACAAATCCTCTTTTTGTGTAAAAGTTAACAATGAATACTCTAAATTCTTTGAAATAAATGAGGGCGTTCTGCAGGGAGAACCATTGAGTCCCTTGCTTTTCTCACTATTCATTGCTGATATTGACGACTTTTTCAGAAAATCTGGTATGGTCGGAATTAATATTGATAACAGGAATGATTTGTTACTTCTGTTGTATGCGGACGATTTGGTTATCCTTGCTGACTCTGAAATAGATCTGGCTAGGAAGCTACGCACCCTTGAACAATATACTTGCCTTAACAAACTTACTGTTAATAATTCTAAATCTAAAATTATGTGTTTTTCGAGAGGCGGCCACAAAATAACAAGAAATTACAAATTTCTGTTCAACAAATTAGAAATCGAGATGACTAACCACTATACATACTTAGGGGTTACTCTCACTTGTTCTTCATTATTTCGCGAACACGCAATGAATACCTCTTCTAAATGCAAACAAGCCATAGGTGCTGTCATGAATATGCTTTCACGTTCAAAAACAACTTCCTGGCAATCGCGCATAACGCTGTATCATTCCATAGTAATTAATACACTTGCCAACTCGGTCCCTGTCTGGGGTCTGCGTTATCTTAACATTGTTGAAAAAACCCAAGTTGGTTTTTTCAAAAGATTGCTCCTATTACCGCTAAACACTCCTGATTATTTAGTACGCCTTGAGGTGGGTGTTGTTAGGCTTGATTATACGGTATTTAAGTTGTGCCTCAACTGGTTATTAAAAATGTTTTCTTTTGCAAACACTAGATTGCCAAAGATTGTCTTTCTCAGGCTCTTAGAGTTAGAGGACTTTGACAACCCCTGCTATAACTGGGCCCTACAAATGAAACAGATTTTTATAGATCTCGGGTTGAACGACATGTGGAATAACCTCTCTTTTGGTTCACTAAAAAGCCATTACGATGCAATTCTTGAGAATTTTAAACAAAAATTGTATAGTTCCGACTTACAACGCCTTGCTAATAGTAATTACTGTGTAATATATAAACATTTAACAGTCAATTCAGGTCCTGCAGATTATCTAACTAGTAAACTGCCGATTAAATTAGTTCGAATATTTTGTCAGATCCGTTTATGTTCGAAGACTTTTGTTAGAATAACGTATAAGGGAAGTATTTATACCATTAATCAAGAAGAAATTTGTACTCTGTGCAACTCGCGTCAAAATGAAACACTTGAACATATTGTGCTTCAATGCAGGATGTATGATTGTATTAGAGTGCAAATTATTAAAAATCTGCATAATTTTTATGATTTCATTGCCTTATTAAATACTCCTTCCTTGGCGGATTTCAGGCAAATTTCGAATTATTTTATTGGCGTACTCAAAATTCGTTCATTTATTATAAACGAATAGCTTGGGTTTTACACAAATATTGTTTTCGCTCTTTTATTGTTTATTTTCATTGTGATTTTGCCGCATGAACTGTGTATTTATTTATAGACTCTGTTCCGGATTTCTTGCTATATTGATTTGTATCAATTTGAAGCAATAAAGATATTATTATTATTATTATTATTATTATGTGAAAATCGTAGGTAAATCAACGCTCTGTAGCTTGTTGTACGTTAAAGAAAAAAAAATGTATTTAGCCAAACATTGCTTCGTAACATGATGCAATATCTCCGTATCCTATTAAATTTCAATTATATTCTTTCTTATATACAGGGTGAACGGAAACTCGAACCTGTCATTTTCTTTCTTCTTTCAAATGGAACATCCTGTATTTTATAGCAAAAGTAGAATCTTCGATTATGTAACTTTAATTTTTGTCAAGCATTCCCTATACCCAAAGTTTATAAAAACAGAGTTATCTGGTAATATTTATTGTAAACTATTATTATTGACCTATTATGTGAAAGCAATAAACGTTGTATGTAACAAAAAATCCTAATTGATGATAAATTTTAATGAATAATTCATTCTAAACAAAACTAGCTACCAAAAGTATAATCCTAACCGTAATATTAAGCTGAAGGTTCAAAGTCTTCACCGTTAACATCATTTGTATGCATTTTATGTGTGCGTAGAGCAGGTATAGTTCTTTTCACAATCTAAGAAACTGTCTTGACTTATGCTTGAGATAAAACTTCTCGGATTTACCGTGCAGAGCTTCGCTATACCTAATGAAAAAGTACAAAGTATTTGTAATAAGAATGACCCAAAAGTCTTATAGAGTTATCACGTAAAGTTCGTTTCGAAGGAGTTGATAGCACAGAGCGCCTATAATAAATGGAAAACGGAGGTCGGGTGTCTCAAAAAAATTTATCTTATTTATGTTTTACAATGTATCTAGACTAAGAAGAAAGTGTGTTGTGACCAGGCTACCCGGTAATCGGTCAAATAGCAATAGGTATTATGTGCAAATGAAGCATACGCATTGAACCAAATGGTCCATAGTCGTAGAACAGGGATAGGGTTTATTTATCATTTTTGCTTAACATTTATAATCAATATTATAATGAAAATACAAAGTAATTGTGCTCTGTTTACGCCTATTTAGTTTCCCTGAAACGGATTATTATTTGGCAACAACGCTTCCGTGTTTTGTCCGAAAATTCTTGAATAGATTTAAAAAGTAGTAGTAGTAATCAACACAATCGTTGTACGAAAGTTTCCCAAAGAGCCAGAAATGGAATTTTATAGGAACATTTTATTGGTAAGTTTTTAAAATCAATCATTTACATTTTTCATTTTCTACAGTCCATTTTATTGAAATATTTTATTGAGCTATTGAACATGCTCTAAGATTTATATACACACATGTTCTTGTAAAAAATAAAAAATTATAACAAATTATTGCAGGTGAACATTACTTTAACTATAATATATACAGCATTATTAACTAAATTCTCCATCAGAAAAATCTGAAGAATCGTCTGAAGAGTCGTCAAGATCCCACATTTTCCCCTCCTCTGCTTATAATGTGTTTTATGGCTCTTTGCCAGTTTTCGGCAGTCACATTCGCCAATGAATCCATCAAAGGTTGCCGTACTTCTTGAAGTTTAAGAGTTTTGTTGTTCCTGGCAACATAAACTTTGACTCGTGCCCATGTGAGCTATTAGGTGCAGCTCACAATCGTAAAGAGGAAAGCGATCTACAATAATACCTCTACCAGCCATCTCATCGATTAAAATTTTTTTTAAACTTTCCTATTCTAGCATCGAAATTTAGGGCTTTACACTGTAACCCTTCAATGTGGTAGGTATAGGTTACGTGGCAGGTAGTTCCGTCGCGCCTATGGTTAACAACTATTTTATGGTCCGAACCCCCGTATCGTGCTATCAACTTCATTGGGGCAGACTTTAATAATTTATTATTCGCCATCAATGTAAATACGACCCTGTGATAGCTAATACTTTTATGTCTTTGTTGCGTGTCATTATCTCATCTCAGGTCAGGTCAGTTTCTTATATCGAGAAAAGTACTATACCGTGAGACAATTACATTTGTTGCAATTGCAGTTTTTTAATAGAATATTTTGCGCAATAGGTCTGGATGCGTTATAGATAGTACGATTTCAAATTTTAAAACGGTCTTGAAAAGTATAAATAATTAGATCAACAAAACGAATATTTTCGATTTGTGATTAAATTATCAAAAATACCAAAGAGCATAGCCGAATATAACTGGTCAGACCGTGCACTAGCACGATCGCATGCATCTCCTTCTGTGCTTCGGAGGGTTGGATGAGAGAGGCTGGAAGTGATTCACCCCTAATCGCTCATACAAGTCTCCGTAGAGGGGTTGTCCTACCCGACACGGCGCGCCCCAATGGCTGATAGGGTGTCTCCAGAGTTGGTGGTCAGGGGACTCGTGCTCTTCGAGTTGTAAGGGCCTCCATGACCGACCAACCCTCGGGATAAGCAATAAATAAGGCTCCAGTATGGAAACCCGAATAGTTGCTCGCGGATCAAAGGGAATAGAGCAGTAAACCTCGATAAAAAAAAACAGCAGCATAGGGGAGGCAGCTATGTTGTGTGATTGTAGGCAGCGGAGGCCACTGCGTCCGGAGGCAACCGTGACAGAAAGCCTAGAGGAGTAAACCTCGATAAAACAATCCGTAATCTACATTGTTAGCAACCGTGACAATGGATGTATGGCTGCGCGAAAGTTAGTCATTATCGGTCCTCCGGGATACCTGGTGACCTCCCGGAGTACCCAGCCTTACTACCACAAGCGGGGCTCTGTGGTGGTGGACATTCAATTTCCTAGCTACTCGTGGGATGTAGTATGGAGTATGCAAGAAAAGCGGAAAAGGAAGCAGTGGAGGAAGAGAGAGAAGGAAATGGAATTTTTGGAGAATCGAGGCTGGTGAAACGAACACCTGATAAGGCGGGAGAGACAAGTGAGTGGAGCGATACTATGGTAAATAGGAAGGAGGTATCGCCTCTGGAGAATGAGGAGCAGAAGAGGAAACAAAAGGAGGAAGGAAGGGAGGTAGTGAAGACTGGAAAAGAGGAAGAGAGGAAAAGTGTAAAGAGATTGAAGGAGATGGTAAGGCGACTGGAGAAGAGGATGAAAAGTCTGGAAGAGCAGAAGTCAGTGGCTGAGGAGCGGGTCAGGGAATAAGAGAGATTGAGGAGAGGCGAAGGTAGGAAGGAGAGAATGCAAACACGATGGAGATTAGAGATAAGTACTGGGAGGATGAAAAGAGGAAGGTAATAGAGGTGCAGGTGGGAAATCCAATGTTAGGGGATGAAAAGATGAAAGTGGTATGGGTGACTAAGGAAGACAGTGGAATGGGGAATGGGATACAGAAGATGTTTAGGGATAGGTACCCGATGCTAGTTGAAAAAGGAGAGTAAATGTAGTGGGTTAAGGAGGTACGCACTACGGAAAGAAAAGGTACAAGGGCGAACGCGGAGGAGTTGATCTGTCGGATGGAGGGTATTTGTAGGAATGAGAAGAAGGTGTTTGATATGATGAGTCGATTGCATGAGGAAGTGGGGAGCAAGGTCAGCGTTGGGCTACACAAGCTTTAGTATGTGGAGATGGAGGTGCTGAGGAAGATGATCGCGTGGTTGAGAGCAGATGGGATTAAGGTGGCAATTTATACAGTTAGGGAAAAGGAAATGGAGGTCAGGTATGAGGCGGTAATCCTGAAGGATATTGGAGAAGTCAATCAGGAGGGGTAGAAAGGATTAAGAAGGGTTTGAGAGAGATAGAAGGAAAGTGGGTGGATAGACTTAGAGTCTCAAGGAACAGGAAGGAGGTAATAGAGGCAAAGGAAGGGTTCGAGGTCAGAGGAATTCTGTGGGATGTGGAAAGGGTAACAGGAGCTAGAGCGGTGGAGGCGGGAAGGACAACAAAAACCATTAAGATGGTGAGGATAGATCCGTGGAGTGAAGATTAAGTGGTGAGGAAGAAAATAGAGGAATTGATTGGGTGATGAAAGTGGTGAGAGAGAGGAACGGCATGAAAATGGCGGAATAGCGAAACGGGACATTAAGCTGGACCTAAATAGGGTGAATATTATAGAGGGGAGAGAGGAGGGCAGATTGGATGTAGAGTGGAGGGGCCACCAGGTAGCGGGATGTAAGACAAGGAGAGTGGAGAAGATTAGGGAATGCTGGCTATGTAAGAGCGTGGGGAGCATGGCCAGAGACTGTCGGCAAGCCTTCCTTCGTAGAGTATGCGGGGAAAGGGGACACAAGCCAGGGGAGGCAGAGTGTAGTAGGGGACGGAAGGGAGTAGATGTAGACGGATATGGAAAGAATGGGAGGTACCCTCTGGACCCCTTAGAGGGGACGAGTCTGAGCAAGTAGGAGGAAGGAGAAAGAAGACAGCGGGAAGAAAAAAATGTAGAGAATAGATGGAGGGTGTTACAGATGAGTCTAGTGGAGAGCATGATTGTGAAAAAGGAGGCATGTGAGAGGTAGGAGTGATGACGGAGAGTGTGTGAGGGACCACCGCCCGCATTGAGGTATGCTAGAGTAGTGATTCCGAGGCAGGAGTAACGGCGAGCTTGAGGTGGGTTTGGTTGGTAGGCATTCCCTTGGGGATGAGTCCAACACTATCTGGGTTCTGGTAAGGTCCAATTCGAACATGAGTTTCCCATCTCAGCCCGATAAAAAAAATGCCTCTCCTTGATACCATTACGATTCCTTGAGAAGTTATTAACAAAAAAAATGATGTTTTTTTCGCTTTAAATGTTTATAAAAATTTCGTGAGCAACATTTGCGAGTCGAAGATTTATCAGGTTCATACTACTGTCTTCTACTAGGGTTTTTGTCAAAAACTGCTCTATTGCTTGGCTATTAGGCTCCCGCCAGCATAAAACAAAAAAAAAACAGTTTTGGTTTTTTGAAATTTTTATTTATATCATTCTAATTATCCACTGAATTTTTTGTGAATTCCATATAAAGTAAATGTACCAAAAATTGACACTTCCTATGTCTCTAAAAGTGATGAGCAGCTACGCATAGACATACGTATGCAAATTTGGAAAACACTTTCATAGTATCTCACTGCACGTGAATACGAGATACTAAAAGACATTTAAGGCTCCTTAAACTGCGCATGTTCAGAATTTTTCATGTGAATTTTTCAAAAAAGGGAAGGAAAAATAACCTTCAAACAGGTGGAGGGTGGTTATTTTTCCTTCCTTCCTTTTCTTGCCAGCTGTTGTTGATTAGTTCACAGTTATTCAGTTCAACACGTAAACGTGCTACGAGGTTGGCGGCAACTGTTGCGATTGAGACACGCTAGTATTTCTTGTCATACTTATCTGGATTTGACAATTATTTGTGTTACGCAACATGGTACGTTTACCTTATTTGTTAATATAGCTTATCATAAGTATAGAGTACGAGGAATCTTCTTTGGTTACATGAAGTTTAACACATTGTCCAAGAGACAACCCAGATAGCACCGTTATATGGTCGTCGACTTAAGATCCATTTTGATGGACTGATAATGGATGTACTATGTAGATCCTTTGTACGACTGCTAGTGGACGTCGATGCCGGATGCAGTGTCAATTTTAAGCACATCCTGTTAGAAAAAAGGAGTAATACACTGAATTTATACTTGTTTCTTTTTAACACGCTTATGGCGTCCAAGTAACTACAACCACAGATTATAAAGAGAACAGATACGAAAGCTTGACAGAGAACAGTAAAAAGAGAGAGAGATGGGACATACCCATTTAAATGCCCATCGTCTTATGTCGACTCCGTTCGGGCTGCTTCGCGAAATTTGTCAACAGGTTTGTCAATTTGCATAATATTTCCTTCAATTTACGATCATAGGTCAAATATTTTATAAGCATTTTTTATGTGTGATACAAATATTCGATGATTACTTGTTTAAAATCAATTTTATTAACATTAAAAGACTTATAAAATTAAAAAGATTATAATGTATAAAAATCATATCATATGACGGCTAACCTAACCTAACATAATCAAAACGTCAAAACATGCTCAAAATCACTTGTAATCTGTTCTCAAAATTCATAACGCCATTTTTGTTTGCTTAATTGTTTGGAGGTGTTCAATCGGCGATAATAATTGTGTTATTTGACTAATCTATTGTGCGTTGTGGTAATATTAACTATAAAAATATAGTGGTATAGATTATTATTCTTATAAAATAGATAAACATCACGGCGGAGTGTATTGTTCATTCAGAGACTGTCCAAATGAATTTTATTCGGAAAGGAAAATAAAGTTCTTTCGATTTCCAAGGGATGAGAGTAAGTATTTAATTTAGGTAATATCCTGGCCTATGATAAAAGGAATTTTAAAGTTTTTGATATTAACTTTGGTGCTACAAATTATCATCAAAGGTGTATATTGTATTCCCTTTGATAATAAATAAATTGAGAATTATTTGTACCTTAAATTTGGTTGATTTTTGTAATTATTTGTGTTATCTAAAAATGTATTTATCAATTAATCTCCCAAGAGTAATGACTAATCATATGAATGTACATAAAGGTATTAAATAAATACATAAATATATATTCGATTATGATTATTGTTTTAATTCATGGCGCAGTTTTAAAGATTTAGTGGAAACTTCCAAAAAAATCTAGATCCGGCACTAGAAATTGTTATTGTCCCCGAGTCAACACTGCAATTTGGTGAGAAATTCACAAAATATTTTAAACTGGCAACATCGCGGCAATACCGAGTTAAAGGTCCAAGGTCATTGAGGACGGAGCTGAAAATCGTTTGATGTTTTACCGGGATTCGTATCTGTTCTCTTTATAATCTGTGCTACAACTACAAAATATTCCTCGTACTGTATATTATATCTAATAAGTTAATTTGTTAGTACGAATCTATAAAATACACTTGTCAAAATTTTATTTACAAACAACAAATATTGCACGACACTACTTTATACGATAGTTATATTTTTTTTGTTAACTCTAGCGATTACAAGACCTTCCGAATTAATTCCGCAATAAATAACTATCAAGCAACAAATAAAAATAAATAAATACAAACAAAATATAGCCATTATGGCTAATTGATGACGTCAGTCGGACGATTGATCGCTTATAGTAACCGTCGAATTTTTATCGTAATTTCTATCGTTTTGCGATTCTCTACTTTTGCTTTTTCTCGGTTTATTTTTCTTTGTAGTCGATTCTTCTAAGTAAGCCGCGTCACTTTCTTCGGAAAAAACGTCTTCTAATTTTCGCCTCCCCCTTGTATCTTTATCCGAACGTTTCAGTTTTTGTCTCATCATTCTTCTCGTTTCTCTATCAATGTTATCTAAGGATGGATTGGACGGGGGTATGTGGAAGCTTGTTTGGGAACTAGCTGTTGAATATCCCGTATCCTTTCTAGTATTTGATTTCCTGTAATTTTATTTTAAATTAAAAACTACAGAAATAAGTAACCAAATGACTAAATGTGTACGTCAGTTTGAACATATATTATGGTACTAGATATGGTACTAGATGTGGTCAATAGACATACAAATAATCAAAGTGAAATAGGAAATACCGGATGTCCCAAGTTATCATATACAGACAATATCTCGCTTATTTGACAAGATAATCAATAAATAAAAAAACTGCATTAAATGGTATTAAAGTACCTTCCTAATGACTTATAAAAAAGCTTTTACATTTGACATCCCTGTGGTAGCTACCCCTCACTTTTTATTTTCAAATGGCACCCCCTGTATATTGTCACTGAAAATTGCGTGTCGTTCTATTTGGAATACAACGATAGCACATGCTTGGTATTTTTTTCAATTAATAATAACAAAAGTATCTAACGTCTACTTAAGTTGGAACCATATGGAAAACTTTTTTATTAGTGGTTTTATGAAAAAAAGTTATTCTTGATAGAAAGTTCTGCATGGTCCAAAAGTTGAAATGCAACCATCAGATATCAATTTTTTAAGCAGTATACGAAGTTTGTCAAAAATTTTGAATTTTGTGCTAGAGTAAAGTATCTTTATTTTTAACAATTTTAAGTAACCCCATAAAAAAAGTCAAGGGAAGTCAAATCAGCAGACCTAGGAGGCCCAAAAAGATCTGAATACCTGTGAATCACCTTTCCATTAACATTAAACATATTTTCAAGGAGTACTCTAACGTTTAATGTACTGATGGAAGCACCGTCTTGATGGAACCAAATTGTCATACGTTCTTGTAACGGAAGGTCGTGCAAACAATCACTTACTTGATTTTCTAATAATTGTAAGTAATGTACGGCATTTAATGAATGTCGAAAAAAAAAGGTCCAACTGATTTATTTTTGTACACACCACACCATACGTTAGTTTTAAAAGAATATTGGTTACGTTTTTATTACAAAATTTGGATTACTGTTAGACCACCAGCGACAATTTTGTGATGAGACGGTTCCGTTTGATGAAAATGTTGCCTCATCGGAAAATATTATATTTCTAGTAAAAATGGGTCTTGAACCAACTTTCCTTGGATCAGAGCACAGAATTCAAAACGAATATCGTAATCCCTTGGTAGTAACGTGTGTACAAATTGCGGTTTGTATGCATGATATTTATTTTTTTTCAAAATATTTACTTACTGAAGTAGTTTGGATTGCAGAGGCCCTTTTTCTTAATGACATTTTTGGGTCTTCTACAACAGAAAGCACCACTTCAAATTCAGTGTCGTCATTCGCAACCCGTTTTCGGCGTTTATTCTCAAATTTATTTTCTATACTTCCACTAGCCTCAAATTTATTTAAAATGTTTGTTACTGCTGAATGCATAAAGTTTCTATGCGGATGTCTATTATATTTGCGGCCTCTCTATATGTTTTGTAATTGTCTCCAACAATTAACACAAGTTCTATTTTTTCTTCACGATTTAGTGAATTTGCTGTTTTTATTGTATAAACAACAACTCACTCTGGCATTCACTGTCACATACTTTATGTCATGGCATCCTAGATTGCGTTAAAGTGTATCCAGCCAGAATAATAAATATGGAATTATTGGTAAATAATCACAAAACCTGAATTTTCATAGTAAATGGCTGTAATTGCATATTTGAATATAGCTTTTAATTCAAAACAACTTTACTCTATAGCATTTTTCTGAATTGTGAAAAATAAAGATACTTTACTCTTGCAAAAAATTCAAATTTTTTGACAAACCTCGTATACTGCTTAATCAAATTGATATCTGATGGTTGCATTTCAACTTTTGGACCATGCAGAACTTTCTATCAAGAATACCTTTTTTTCATAAAATCACTAATAAAAAAGTTTTCCATATGGTTCCAACTTAAGTAGACACACTGTATATATCACGAAGTATGAATTTTAACTAAAATACCTCTGATGCAATTCAAAAAGCGAACAAAACATTACAGCAAGTGTTCAAAATTATTTCCTGCAAAATCCTTGCAAGCTGCAAAACGTGTTGAAAGTTGAGCAGGCCCCGTCTGAATAATAGCTGGTGTAATGCTACGAGATGCTTCACGAATGCGTTCATTAAGATCCTCTAAATCAAAAAGCACCTTAAACGTAGAATTGTAACTCTTACGTTGTCAGCAGTGACTACTGACTACTGTTTTAAAAGCCATCTGAAGTTTGGCCACAGGAACTATAAATTTCAGTGGGACTTTTAAATAACAAATTACCAAAATAACACAAAATGCAGCTGTTTATTAAAAAATATAAATCGTGGCTGATAGAATTTCGCCAAATCTTGCGTCAACAAAAATGTTTCCAAATATTCTCTTAATTATGTTCAGCTCTGATGCAAGATTAAAATTCTAGGTTGAAGTATTTTATGATTTAGATGATCTTAAAGAACGCAAATGTGAAGGGCGGATGTAATTTGGGCGCTAAAAGATTGATGCACATTTTACAACATGTAAACAGGGCGCCAAGACCGAAGGGTCATTTTAATCCTATGTGTATTTTGGGTGCTAACCTACCTACCTAAAAATCTATCAACCCTCCCACTAAACTTAAAACTAAAAAAATCAAAGAAACCCAGGCCCAAACCCGGTTGATCAAAGTGTAACTATGTATAAAAATATCAAAAAATAAGAAATAGAAAACTGGAAAAAAAACAAGAAAACCCAGGCCCAAACCCGGTTGATCAAAGTGTAACTATGTATAAAAATATCAGAAAATAAGAAATAGAAAACTATTGGGTTTTTCCAAATATTGGTGGTTAAATTATTGAGATAAGAGTTATTTTATGACTCGATCTACCTGCACTTCTTA
Source organism: Galerucella pusilla (assembly GCA_910591695.1). Classification (NCBI taxonomy): domain Eukaryota; kingdom Metazoa; phylum Arthropoda; class Insecta; order Coleoptera; family Chrysomelidae; genus Galerucella; species Galerucella pusilla. The sequence goes on from CAJUYI010000064.1 coordinate 261,135, forward strand.
GCGCCCAAAATACATGTCGGATTATCTACCCTTCTTGATCAGACAGGTAAAGAAGGATGGTTAGCGCCCAAATTACACCCGCCGTTGTGAAGAATGTCGTAGCGTTTCACGAGTTATGAATCAGACATCCTGCACAAGAAAGCTTATAACACGTTCTGCAACTTGCATGGATTCTGCAGGAAATAATTTTGAACACTTGCTGTGCTCGTTTTTTGAATTGCTTCAGAGGTATTTCAGTTGAAATTCATACTTCATGAAATATTGATGCTTTTGTTATTATTAATTGAAAAAAATACCATGTATGTGCTATCGTTGTATTCCAAATAGAATGACACGCAATTTTCAATGACAATATACAGGGGGTGTCATTTGAAAAAAAAGTGAGGGGTAGCTACCACAGGGCTGTCAAATGTAAAACATTTTTTTATAAGTCACTATTCACCATTCAATGCAGTTTTTTTATTTATTAATTATCTCGTCAAATAAGCGAGATATTGCCTGTATACGATAACTTGGGACATCCGGTATATAGTTTGGCCGCTCTTAGTTTAGCACTTTCGGATTAGAAAGCCATAGCGATAAGATGTTCTGTAATACCGAATAAGCAATAATGCTTCGTTACTTCCTGCATGTACTACAACATATTGTCTTCTATAGCTACTAAGAATGTTTACGAATAAAATGTTCAATATAATTTCCATTATCCATACACACCAAATATTGCAATTTAAAATACATTAACAAGTAAAAATTATTCATTTTCTAAATCGTCTTATACTTAATTAAAGTTAATTACTTCTTGAATTAGATATATTAAATATATATTGTTTCTGTAATTGTTTATCGGTAATTCTCAAATTAAATTATTGTCTGCTAAGTACTTTCCTAAGTACATAGATTAGGAATTTCTCAAAATATCCAGACACATTTATTTAATAACGAATTTCATAGTAAAAAGTTACATTATAAAATATATTGGGTATACTTGACGTAAGGGATATTGTGTGAACGTAAAGTTGCCGGCTTTTTGTTTGACTGTAACTGTCAACTGTAAAACGGCTCAGTTCACGTCTGGTATCCCGTTTAAACCGGAAGTCCTTTTATCAATTGTATGAAATAAAATATAGAATTATATTTGGTAAGTAGACAAAAATAATATTAATACCTTTCAGAGTTTAGCTCCGCAATATAACTTAAAGGGGATTTACGATAAGGCAGCTGCATTAAAATAATTACGTCGATTATTTTTTTCACTTGTCAAAATCTGACATTTTGGTGGTTTTAACCAATAGCAATACATTATTCTAGCCAATCATTCGGTATTATACTGATAATTCTGCTTCCTCGTCGATAAAACCTTGTTTACATCGAAACGTCAAAATTTTACTTTGAATTTGTCATTATTGACAATTAAAAGTGCTTCGAAGTTTATTGAAAAATGAACACAAACCGATTGAGTGCCATCACCCAAGAGAATATTGAATATTCAGGTAATACAAAATGTTTAATTGTTGAAAAAAATAATCTTCTCAAATACAACTCGCTCTTCAAATTTTATCACATAATTTTTTATTTTCATCTCTCCAACTTGTTTATTTGATGCAAAAACATTCAAACAAACCGAATTTAGATAAAATCTCTCGTCCTAACGGACTCGTGATTTTATCAATCGGTTTGTTTTCATATTTTTGCCAAATAAACAAGTTTTCGTGGAAAAGAAAAAATTATCGATAAAATTTGAAGCACTCGTGGTATTACCTTTGATTATACCATTCAGAAAATACCATGGATATAATTGAAATCCTTCAAATGAATGAATTTTTCTATCTCATTAATTACTAAAAAGTACGTTTGAGTTTTTGCTAACATTTCCCAAAAACAGAACAAGAATAAAGCACTGTGTAACATGCTGTTTTTCGTCTGAAAAACTATTTCATTTAGTGAATTTTTTGGCTCATTAGTCACTTCCTCCCAAATTTCTACTAAATTTCTAAACATGCCGTTTCCTTGACGCATTAGCCACTCCGAAATAAAACATTAATTTTTATCAAATTCCCCTTCCATTTTTGTCTGTCGATGTTCGAAATTTCTTTCTTTCTTTCTTTCCTCCAACTGCCACATTGAAGGCAACTGCTATTTATATTTTCTTTTTAATTTTTGGTGAACAATTTTCTATTGTCTGGTTGGTAAGTTAATTATTGTATTTTCCCTAGGCTATTTTCTAGTGCTTACAGCTTATTTATATTTATTGCTCATTTGCTGATTTACATTTCTTTGTGTATTTGAGGAACAAAACGAATAGAATAAAACAGATCACTGTTATAAAACACGTGGAGTTCGGGTTTTGTATGCGCTATAGCACAAGCTCCTTTTTTACCTGATCTGTTCTATTTGTTCGTTCCTTCCTAATGTTTCTTTTCTAGTTCCTTATCCCTGTTTTCTCCTTTTTCCGCAGCTCTGCAGCCGGCAAGTTCCATTCTCAAGGCAAGTTTACGGCAATTTCATTTAAGTTTCACCTCAGAAGGCAAACACTAGGGCATCTTCAGTCCACTTCGTACCTGTCCCGTGCACGAGGTCCACAGCCTGTCGAAGATATTACCGCCACTGCCGCCATCGCGCTAAGAGCTGCAAACATCCTCAGCCCTCTAAGATAAGTCTTATCTATAGCGTGTGTAAGATTTGGATTTGGCGTGCTAATTACAATTAGTATTCTCATCGTTCAATTCTTGAAATATTCAATTTATGTTGAGTTTCAAATAATTATTATTTCATTCTTTGTATTGATTATTCAATAATCATTGAGTAGTACATTTATTTTATTTATTTTCTTGTAACTTAACTTCAATTTCCTACAAGGTGTTCCCAGCTTTCCACCTTTTGCTTCTGGTTTTAATTGCTTCGTTTCGATTAAAAAACTGGTGGCGTCCAATTTAATATGAACTGTACACCCCATCCCAGTGATAGTGTATAAAATAGTTTAATTGGTGCCGAATTCTACTCCCTGAAGTGGAGTGCTCTAGCCTGGGGCAGTTTTAGGTTACAACTGTGAACAGTATTGTGTAAAAACAAATCACTTTCAGCTAAAGACAGAGCCAGGTGAATATAAAGTTTGAGTACTGAAATTTCCGATGAACTGAACTCCTTATCGGCATAGAGTGGCAAACTAAGAGCGACCCAGCTTAAATATTTGACGTTATTTGAGTTAAACGGTTTTATTGAAAATAAAGTTGATAATGATGAGGATATAAAAGCTGCATTCGTTATTTGTGTATGATCGTTTCAGTCTGAATCATTCTCTTATTACACTTCGGCAAATACAGGAAGTAGTATAGACAAAAGCGCTCTTATCGTGCGGGTTCAAAGGTCACTAACCATATGTATCAAATCAGAAGACACAGAGATTACCAAAATGTGAGATTACAAATATACCCGGAGAAAATGATGATGGTTGATGTTTCCTGCACACTGGTTGACAATTTCACTTTTTCATTCATTCTCGAAATAATCTATCAGATTAAGTACCATTTTTTTTGCTTGAGGATGTAAAAAAAACGGAAAATTGCTTCTTATTATTCATATTGCCACTTTGAATTGTCAAAGTCACAAAACTGACATTTAAATAAAAACTTCGCTGGTAGAAGTCTTTTTAGAATCGCTGAAAACTAAATACACATCCTTTTTTCTCCCGTCAAAATAGGGTATTTGACAATTTTTTTTAAACACCATTAGAAGATTGTCTGGCCTCAGTTAAGTACTCCAAATTTTTTACTAAGCGGGCAAGTTGCCAAAACCAACTTTAAAAATTTTATATTTAAATAGCGCGCCAAAACGCGCTGATTTTTTATGACGTCAGTGATCTTGTCGCTCCGCCTACCGCATCCCGAGCGACAAGATCACTGACCAGCCGAATCGGAACCATCGGCTCGACCTGCGGCCGCCCACCTGAGCTGGCCTATAAGAAACAAGCAAGCAGCGAGACCTCTTACGTCACAATAAACTCACATATTTTCCCGCGCTGAGTAAATATTTGAAAATTACCATTTTTGTTAAGTTAATAAAAAATCACTGGTTTAATTTATTTGTGTGAAATATTGATTTCTGGCATAATAGTACCACAAAGTACCTGCTCCGACTCTTTTTTAATTTTTTCCGCTCATAGGAAAATACCCTATTGCATAAGTATGTCTTATTCATCTTACGGATTTTATTTGGAAGCTATGATTAAACACAATAAAAGAAAACAAAAACGGTGAGTATGTCTCTGTTTAGTCGTATGACTCGCATGATAAGACTGCATTTGACTAATAGTCTAAGCCAAGTCAGCTTCTAATTTTTTTCACTTATTTCATTTGATCAAACGCACATACTTTACCTTTCTCTTCTAGTACTACTGATTCTACTTCCTTCGCTATCACTGGAATCTCCAGTATCAACACTTCTTCGACTATTTGTACTTTTATTACTCTTAACAGTACTTTGACTTCTCATACTGGATTGTTGTATTCGAGTGGGTCTCCTTCTTCTTTTCGGTTCAAAAGTTAGATCACTTCTGGATAAGTTAGAGATAATAGAAACCGTTGAAGCCAGTTCCACGTCGTCGGGCTAAAAATAACCAAAAAATAGATAAATTGTTTAAAAAATATAAAATACAATTTTTACTAACTTTCCCTTTGTTATTTTCCGTGTAAACGACGTAGAGTCTATAAATTTGTAGTAGAATTACCAGGGTGTTTTTGCAGGTGAAGAAAATGTTCATGTACGTGATAATTTTGTAATGACAGATGAGAAGGAGTCTGAACGCGAGGTAGGGGGCGTCTTGTAGCGTTATGTTTAGTAAAATACTGCAGACGTCTATTGTACAACAGCTATCCGATCTGGAATTAATAAAATCTATTAAATATTATGTATCATATTTGTTAAAATACAAGGTGTCCATCTATAAATTGACACATTTTAACAACTTATAACTCGAGAACGGAAAAAGATATCGACATGCGGTTTTCACTAAACTTCCTAAATTTACTTCTAGTTTCTGTTGACGTTGTTGCCGCATGTAATCTTTTTCTGGAAATTGACGAAAAAAAAATTAAGGTTTTTGAATCAAAATTGTGATATTAGATTAAATAGGACACCCTGTAATTCCTAAAACCTTTGAAAAGACCATTTCTTCTTCTATCCAAAAATGTATACATTGTTGGCATTCACCCACGTTTTTAGGGAATAATTTACTTTTTCATGAAACCACTTCCAAATCTAAAGGACCACATTCTATCAACTTAAAACTATAGAATGAGATAAGGTATTGAAAACAGGTTTTACTGAAATTCTTTAAAATGTTTTAATTTGTATCTAACGTGGTTGCAAGTCTCAAACGTCTGAAAGTCCTATTTCTAATAATTATTTGCAAGCCTTCATCCATAAATTATCATTTAAAGGATTATCGTAAGCATCAGTACACATTTTTTATTTAATGTTCTCATTTTTGTAAATTGACTTACCCAGCTGAGCATAGAATATGAATGACTTAATAAATGATATTAATTTATCAAGGGTGCTGTGTAACGCAAATCGAGTTGACAGAAGTGTCAGATTAGCAATAATTTTAGTGCAAGAGAAAGCTGGTACTAAAAAAAATGTTTACCAAAACCGAAAAAGCCCGGTGTGCGTTTTAGTGTTTAATGGAAGTAAATCAATTACGCATACACAAAGAAGATTAAGAAACATTTTTGAAAAAAATCCGCCTTCTAGAAATTCTATTATAAGCTGGGTAAGTCAGTTTACAGAAACACAGTTAAGAGAGATTTTAGAAAGAAACAATAATAAAATATCTATTAGAAAAATCGCGCATAAGCTTTTAAAGATAATCAAGTTTAAAGCATATAGGATTCAGACTTTCCAAAAAATTGAGAATCATGCAATCGAAAAGAGATTGTTTATGTGTGAGACGTTATTAGATTTGTTTAGAAATCAACCAAACGTAAATCTAATAATGTCAGATGAAGCAACATTTCACTTAAATGGCCGCGTAAACAAACATAACTGTAGGATTTGGGGTGATGAAAATCCTAGAGCATTCAACAAGTTTGAAAGAGATTCCCCCAAGGTAAATGTGTGGTGTGGTGTCTCCAAAGCAAAAATTTATGGACCATTTTTTCTCCAGACTTGACTGTACCGGATTTTTTTGTATGGGGGTACATTAAGGACAGATGCTACGATCCAACACCTTCAAATTTAGCAGAACTGAGGAATAACAAAATCAATGTGTTTAATTACTCCAGAAATGCCTCAAAATGCATTTAAACATTTTTTATTGCGCTTACATACATGTATTGAACAAAATGGAGGTCATATTCAACAATTACTTTATTAATGTATGTTTTGTTTTTTATTTTTGAGTAAAACCTGTTTTCAATACCTTGTCTCATTCTATAGTTTTAAGTTGTTAGAATGTGGTCCTTTAGATTTGGAAGTGGTTTCATGAAAAAGTAAATTATTCCCTAAAAACGTGGGTGAATGCCAACAATGTATACATTTTTGGATAGAAGAAGAAAGGGTCTTTTCAAAGGTTTTAAGAATTACAGGGTGTCCTATTTAATCTAAGATCACAATTTTGGTTCAAAAACCTTAATTTTTTTTTCGTCAGTTTCCAGAAAAAAATAACATGCGGCAACAATGTCAACAGAAACTAGAAGTAAATTTAGGAAGTTTAGTGAAAACCGCATGTCGATATCTTTTTCCGTTCTCGAGTTAAAAGTTGTTAAAATGTTCTTTTTTTGTAATTTTTTGGGAAATTAAACCACAATATTTTTAAATTCTTGTCTAGTTGTTAAATTTTTTCTGTTGTGTCAGGGATAAAAATTAATTTCTACTCATTTTTTCTTGACAACGGTAGCTGGAACGCTACCGAAACGTTGAAGTAAAGAATTTAAAAATATTGTGGTTTAATTTCCCAAAAAATTAAAAAAAAGAATGAATAATATACCACAAGGAACATACAGAAGATATTGTTAAAATGTGTCAATTTATAGATGGACACCTTGTAATTATAATATATATAGTGATGCCCACGAGATTTTGGTTTGCGCCTTATTAAACCAGTTTACTTGGACTGTTTTTCTTGGTGTAGATACCGTGAATTTTGACGAACTCTTTGGCCTGCCTCATTCTTGATGCCTTGCTTCACCATTCTGGTGACTGATTTTTTATCCAAGTTCTGCTATTAGTTTTTTGCGGAGCTTTCACTATACCACAGAAAGGTTATGTGCCAATTAATGGAAGCAAACCGTGCCCTTCTCGATCTGGTGAGTCTACCTCTTCATTGTTGTTGAAACTTCACTTTCAATAATTTGTAGATTTATGTACAGGGTGATCCAAATTGGTGTGTTTTGCAGTGTATCTCGTAAACTAGAAGAGATAGAAGAGATAGAAGAAATAGCAACTCCCTGCTGCAGTTGGAAGATACAGGGCGATTATTGAAAGCTGTCGAGAACTGCAAGGTACTGTAACTTCTTAATTGAGAAAAATAAAAGAAAACGTTAAAGAAACTTTTGGTAGATATAATATTAAAGGGTTCAGTGGCGTACAGAATTTTTTAGTTAGGGGGCACACTAAGGAAATATAATGCAACTTATGTTGTCTTAAATGGGACCAATTTGTAATATCAGGTGAATGGGAATTAAAAAAGAAACCAATTTGGGACACCCTGTACATTTATTTTCTTTGTTCTTCAATTGCTATTCGAAATTTCTACATGCGCGCCACTGCCTCCAAAAACTCGTTCAAATCATGATTTCTCTGTGATTATTTGGCGCCAGGCGAGATCTGTAGTTCTCCCTCATTGCTTGCGAGGTTAATCAAATTTGATGTTGAACCCAAAACTCAAACGGTCACCCAGCTTCCTTTCTCGGTATAAAACCGAAATTTTCATACCAAATGGGTCAAATACCATAGTAATTAATTTTAATTCTTTTATTTTCCTTCATAGTAAGTGCATTTTTTATAGAACCAAAGTTTATGATGATTGTATAGTGATTCAAGCCTAAAAATCAAAGTTTCACAATGAATAGTGCTTTGAAAACTACAAGTAATAATTCCCATTTCAAACTGATAGGATTGTCTATGTCTATATTCATAGTTGCTATATGTACTTTCGATGCTCGTTAGGGTTATTCAGGTTTACTGAAACATTGACGAATTGCAGCGTATTATTTGATGCCAGAACCAGCTCTTATGGAAATACAGTCTTGTCTTTGTGTTCTGGATGGCCTGGTACCCGGATATGGCTTTGAATTTAAATCTCGACATCATTGATTTTCCAGTCTGGGAGATACAGGAGTCTCTCAATGCATATGGATCTCCTCTTAGCTTCAACATTTTATAAGATATTCAAGTTTCATTGCAAACGATTATGTTTCCATAAATCTTTCAAAAACATCTGACAGATCTGTTGTAGGACGAGCTTTTGTTGACTCTAAATTTTTGACTTCAATGTCCATCATGTAATTTTTTCATCTCTTTATCTTTTTATGTCAATTTCATTTATTTTGAACACTGTTTCCAGGGCCAACCTGGACGTTGGACATCTTTGATCATCTCTCGGCCGTCAGAAAACCATTTATAGGTAAATATTTTTGAAAAAAATTCTAGTAGAAAAAAGATTATGCTATCATATCAAAGACATTGCGTGGTATCATTTTGTCTATTTTAATATGTTTTGAACACGCAAATGTTGTTCAGTCATTTGCTATGAACATTTGAATGAAAAAAACCTTTTTTTTATTTTGTTTCATATAGCGTGAAACGTATGGAAACAATTTCAATGGTATGTATGGATAAATTGTAGATATAATTAAAATACGAACAAAATGATTGGTCGAGCAAGTCAATCGGATAATTAGGAACAGAGAAAATCGGGATAAAGCGGAATATTCGTCATTTTTTGAAAATTCATATCTCAGTCATTTTTCATTTGCAAGAGCTGAAACTTGGTGCAAAAGAAGTTCTTCGTATGCCCTTTGTATGCGCGAAGAGCAAACGCCAAGCGACAGTTTTATCGCAATTGCAATTTTATTTTTTTCATACGATAATTATCAACGTACCTAGATGCGTGGTCGATTGTCCGCTTTTACATTTTAAAACTGTTTTGAAAAGTATAGACGTAGAGTAACAAAAGGTATATTTACGATTTCTACTAAAATAATGTGAAGTCGGCCAAAAACGACCGAGAACCCCTCTAAAAATGACCGAGCGTCAGAAAGTAACGGAAAAGAGGGGTAGCGGGGATTAAGTAGAGGCATACCATATAGATATACAAACACGCTGGCGCCATAAAATACTTCAACCTAGAATTGTAACTGAGATTGGAGAGAATGTTTTAAGTTACGATGCGGCTAAACTGCAGAGGGCACTGATCATCAATAATCGTAATGTCAATAATGTCAATAATGTCCAATAATGAAAGCAGCTATATCAAATTTTGTTCTAAAAATTGCTTTCAAAGTAGAAGACATTATAGAAATGAGTATAGGTACTTCATACGTGACCCTCCTTGTTGAATTGTTTAGAACCAGATGCCAAACCACATGGATAAAAAAATAATGAAAATAGCAGAATATTGGGAAATAATCTAGTTAAGTAGTAGGTATGTGTGTTAAAAATGTTATTATCACTAAATTAATATTTAATTCCCCAAAGTCTTTTTATTTAAAGTATTCGTCGTCCACCATATACTTTTTCCTAGACACACAAATTATATATTGCAAACTTCACCTTCTGCAAAAATGTTGCATTACGCTGCTTTTACTCTTACTCTGCTGCACAAGTTTTTTAGAAATAAATTGACTTTTTACCAAAAGAACACAAAATGCAGCTTTTATGAAAACATATAAATTATAACTGATAGTATTTCACCAAATCTTGCATCAACAAGAGTTTGGCAAATATTCTCTTATGTTCAGCTCTGATGCAAGATTTGGCGAAATATTATCAGTTATCATTTATATATTTTTATAAGCAGCTGAATTTTGTGTTCTTTAGGTAAACAGTCGATTTATTTTTTAAAAAGATAAAATTCTCCATCAACTTGATATTTGAAAAACCCGCTGTATTTTATAGTTCCTGCGGCCAAACTTTAGATGGCAGTTAAAACAGTAGTCACTGCTGAAAACATAGGAGTTACAATTCTAGGTTGAAGTATTTTATGGCTGCCGCACGGCGTAATCGTCCATTTTAAGCGGTGCTTTTGGCCAACTTCGCATTATTTCATTACAAATCTAAAATACAAATTTTGGTGCTTTACCTTGACACTTTTCAAAACAGTATTAAAATTCAAAATCGGACAATCGACAACGCATCCAGACACTTTGAAAATGATCGTATGCAAAAATTGGAATTGCATTCGCGATAAAACTAACCGTCGCTTGGTGTCTGCTTTTCGCGCATATAAAGGGCATACGAAGAACTTCTTTTGTACCAAGTTGCAACTCCTGCAAATGAAAAATGACGAAAATATGAATTTTCAAAAAAATGACTAATTCTCCGTTTTTTCCTGATTTTCTCTGTTCCTTATTATCCGATTGACTTGCTCGACCTCTCATTTTGTTCATTTTAATTATCTAGAATTTATCCATACAACAAACATACAACAAACTAAAAAAAGGTTTTTTTCGTCTTAAATGTTCATAGCAAGTGACTAAACAACATTTGCGTGTTCAAAACATATTAAAATAGACAAAATGATACTACGCAATGTCTTTGATATAATGGCATCATCCGTTTTCAACTGGGATTTTTGTCAAAAATTACTATACTCGCATGCTCCGTTGCTTGGCCTATTACACTATTCGAAAAAGCGCGCACAAGATATAGAATCGTCCCCATAGATCTCTTTCAACAACATATACCGCTCCTTCAGTGGAGGAACACTCCAAAGCAGGTACACAGTAAAACCTTCATAGACACATGTGTAAAACAGGCCGAAGAACTACTGAATATCAGTAGGAATAAGCTAAGAATTATTACAGGTTATTTCACGGGTCATACCCCGGTAAAAGATCACCTGCATTGAATAGTGTTATATAACGGGGGCCTCAGCTGCAGACTTTGTGGCATGGAGACCGAGACCGTAACCCATATCTTATCTGACTTTGAGGCACTGGACTCAAGGAGCCAAACAATCTTCGAAGAAGCCAATGTGCCACCCGAAGTATATGGCACACATCCAATGGACCTATATTGTCTACTCGAAGGTACGGGGATAACTGGATGGGTGGAATAAATGTGGGAGTAGAGTACAATAAGCCAGCAGGCTGCAGTGCTCCCGGCATCAGAACGGCTCCCAAACACAAAAAAAAATAACGCTCCTATAAATTTCAAATTCATCCTTTGCCTGTGTTCCTAGCCACTATAGAAAAAATGCTTCTCCAGCGACAAAAACGGATTTTCGTAGTTAGTGGAATAGTACCTATACTGTATTTGAAAATCAAGAGAGAGTAAATTCCCAGAAATGTTTTACAGTTATCAGTGTTAAAGGCAGTAAACCATAGACGTGCGTTTTCAAAATTAAATTAATATGGAAATAGAAATATTTAATTTGTTTTAGTTATTTATACCTAGATTACCAATTTTAGATAGATAAACATAATTCGTAAGTAGTAATTTAATTTGGGTAAAACGAAGAAAAAGTCAATATTATTTTAGGCATTTTGTTTTAGGCATATGTTTATTTACAAAATATGTATATAATATGTACAGATAATTACAATTATTTATAAATTAATATGAGGAGCTAAAAAAACAATTAAGTAGGTATATGAGAAAAAAAAACCAACCGCAAGGATAAAATTTGACGAGCAACATGCAAAAAATACGACAATATTAAATCTTAAAAAATAAAAATCTAAAAATAAAATTAAAGTACATAAATTAATAATTTTAAAGTTATGGTTCCTCGCACTCTGTGTCAAAAGATTCACCATCTGATTCTAGAGAAATTACAATGGGCTCTATAGTAATATCAATTATGTTATCTAGCTCCCACATTTTTTTTTCTATTTCTGTAACGTGTCTAATACATTTTTGCCAATTTTCACTTGTTACTTCAGATATTGCCTTATTGAAGAGATTTTTAACATCTGATAATTTAAAAGTAGTGTTATTTCTGGCAACATAACCTTTAACTTCAGCCCATATCAATTCTATCGGATTCAGCTCACAATGGTAGGGTGGTAAACGAAGGATTTCAATTTCTCGTTTTTTGGCTATCTCCTCAATATTATATTTTTTATAATTTTGCTTATGTTTTTTAGCAATAGTTAATAATTCTGCCCTCAGCATTGTATTGTCAAAGGCTAAATTTTTAGAAGATAACCATTTTGCAATTTCATCCTTTTTCCATTTAGTGGTTGGTAAAGTTTCAAGTAATCTGGAGTGGTAACTTGCATTGTCCATTACAATAACCGATCCTTTTGGTATGAATTGAATCATCTGTTCAAAATATTCCTCAAACACGTCTCCATTCATTTCTTCGTGATAATCAACGGTTTTTTTTTATTCAAATAAGAGTAAACGTTTCGGTTCCGGTTTCGGCTTTGGTGAGGTTACTCCACCTGATTTTTCCTCCTTTAGAACTGTATATATTGTAGATTTTCCATATCCCATTGCCTTAGATGTTGTTTCAACTACACTGTCAATAGTGTTTGAGGGATTTTGATGTTTAAAATAGTGGTACCTACACATTCACTACAGCACTCTTTTCATTGAGCGATAAATGGTCTAGTTTTAATTTTTTCACTGGCGTATACTTACAAACTGCTTCCATTTTTAGTCACTACTATTTGTCACGTTTATCGAAAATCAAATAACTGCATTTCTAGAAACTTAAGCACTATTTAAGTCAAAATATCTGTCATTAGAAGCTGTTGCCATTCGGAGGTCGTTAAATAACAATTATCCTTTTCTAATCTGGTTACGCCTATGACGCATTAACGTGCGTTAATCCTCTTAGGCCTACTGTAGTAACAATGAAAGATCATAGAATAATGTGATAGTCCAAGAAATTTAATACATTTTTGTATTGAAATTAACAAAAACAATTTAGAATGCATTACAAATATTGAAGTTTTACCGCACGTACTGTACTATAGTTTTGCATACCGAATTAGTTTTTATTCTGGGAATTTACTCTCTCTTGATTTTCAAATACAGTATACACACTTTATCAGTGACTATATAGTCACTGCCTCTATCCAACGCTGCATTCCTTCTTCCCCTTCCTCTTATTTTAGGACGTTTTCTGCGTTATTTAATAGCCAGATCTCGTATGCCAAACTTTGCGTTAAATAAATACCAACTATCATCTTGTACTAGCATACTTACTTTTCGATAGTCGAAGCAGTCGTAGCAAGTCTGGACTTTCTGGCTTTAGTTGCTGTTAAAACTACAGTAAATTGCATCAAACTCCACGACCAAATAGCCAAGGTAAGTAGAACTAGAACCGGCTCAGATGCGATTTTATCATCTTTGAACGAATCGAAGAATTCAAGTATATCGGCAGCGGTTCCTAAAATATAAACGAAATATTTTGAAACGGTCTTTACTTACTTTTCAAGATTATTCATGAAAGTGTGAATAAACTTTATAACTATATCAATATTTATGTTGGCATTATTACAAAAAAAGATTTCCTATGAAATTTAAATAACATACGAACCGATATAGACGAGCAAAAGCTGGCTGAGTTGGTCTCTAGTGAGATCACCTTTTGGCAACATCCATCTACCTATTATGAGAATTAACATGAGAAATTGTTCGATTAGGGTTATCCATGTTTCCGTGCTCAGTGAAATTTCGGGAAGTTTAATATCGACCTACAATAAATTAAATTCGAATTCAAAAATTGTAACCATTTTTGGTATAATATTAAATGCTA
>CAJUYI010000064.1:280061-321506 GCA_910591695.1 Galerucella pusilla
TTCGAATTCAAAAATTGTAACCATTTTTGGTATAATATTAAATGCTAAATGGAAATATACTTTTTCCCCGATCGTGGGAAAAGTAACACTATTTTGACCTGTTTTCCATACGCAAAGCTCAACATTCCAGAATAGTGGGCAGTTTATTTATTTATTTACGGGTAACACCCAGTATTTTATAAAAACAAGTACAAAATAGGTTAAACGTGCAAAATAAAATTTAAGCTTTATATAAATAAAAACAATTATGACAAGGAGCTCAGTGAACAGTAACAACAAAAATTAATAATCACACTACAATATTAAAATATCATTTTGAAATAATGCAATCCCAATCCCATACCAAGATTTCATATCTCGTAGGAATGGGCTCATTTACATATATTTTTTTATTTTACCATTAGGAAGAGCATATCATTTTGAGGTTCTGTGCAAAAAATTAGACGTCAGCGAGACTCCTAAGTCGCCTAAAAAAATTATAAACATCAAACAGCGCTCCTCTTCGAATTTCAGGCGTGACGTCATCGCATATGAAATCTCTCCAGAGAGCGGATACCGCGCCGATCGGTTTTCGATTAGATGACTACTTAGCTAGTAACAGTATTTTGCTTGCTTATATGCTTATTATTATACGTTTCAGCAAACTCTAAACAGTGTTGTGTTTGTGAAATAAAAACGTTTAAAAATATTTAAAAATATTCGACACAATGGACCAGAACCAGAGTAAAACATTTTGCGGTTCCAGAATGTAAAAGTACTACGATTAAAACATCTAACTCAAAACTCAATGCATTCACTGATAAGTCAACATTCTTTGTTTGTGTATTTTTAGGATTTCATTTTTCTTCAATCAGAATCGTTATAAATTACCTTATAAAATACGTTGTGAATCCATATTGAGAGGGTTATTGAAAACCACACGCTTGTATTAATCTATTTTTTTTTAAATACGTAGATAATATTGTTCTCATAGCTTGTGGTGTTATTAAATAGGTAATCTTTTTCAGTAGATCATCAACAAAACTGGCGTATATTATATATCATTTGATTTGATTCAAAGTCCGGATCAGCTCTAACAAATATCGCTTTTTTTTACCAGTGAGGTGCATGTGCATCTGAATCTGATGTAAACATTTGGAACTAATATTACCTGCTTCATCAAAATAAGTTTTTCTTGTTCTTTTCAACAATGGTGATTTAATTTCAACTACACATTCATCATAAATAGCATTTGGAGAAGCTCCTTCAATTGGGCAGTCTGCAGTTAAAAAAATTTTTTACTGAGTAACATATAGCGTTATCTCCGTAACTTTGTCCACCAAACCAGAAATAAAATAAAACATCTGGAATCACCCTGTATCCCATTTAAGAGAGCATGTATTTATGGAAATATTGACATTTTCAATCATTCTGGCCGGAAAACAGCCAAAAACGATGTGTCACATAGTATAAAATTATAATTTAATAAACTTGTGTTTTTTACTAAAAAACTTCATAATCATTAGCAAGTCCACTCCTGGAAGATTTAATGAGACTTTTTTTTAAATTAGGTCCACACATTTTATTTTATTAACACAAAAATTTTGTAAGTAATTCAAAATAAATAAATTCTACGCGAGGCACGTTACAGTCAGAAGTGTAATGTTTGTGCACATTAACTTTCATATGCAGTGACGTCCGCATCAGTAGACATACACGATGTCCGTCACTGTTCTCGGGGTGTTTATTGGTGTGGAGGGGGTGAAGAACCAACCCGGCGCGTCTCCAGGTGGCGGATAGGAGGGCCTCTGACAATGATCTATGTGAGGAAGAGGTTGTGGGGATTTATGGGGGCTCGTTGAGCATAAAACCTCAACTGGCAGCCCTCAACCCTGCCGCGGACCAACTTCACCTATCCCAGCTGTAGTATCGTGGCTAAGGGACTGCACATAGGGTTTACGATGCCAGGTGAAACTTCGAGGTTACCTCGGAATCACCTGTTATACCAACGTTCCCTGGTCGTCTGTGGTCATGTCTCGCGGACCAGAGGGATGGGGGGGGGTCTTGACTTGACTGTCCGGACCAAGAGGATACAACCTCATCAAAAATCCTGAATCCTTCGGTGGGATGACCGGGCCTACAGGATGCGAAGTCGAACAGAAGATCGGCACCTACTGGTCATCACCTTGGGAAAATGGGCGAAACCCCATTGTAGGTAGCCTTACCTCCGCATGCGGGGCTCTGAGGAGGTGGACCAAGATTTCCCTTGCTACTCGTGGGATCTACATGGATCCATTAAGTGATAGAGAAGAGGGGAGGGCTCAGGAGAAAGGGACCTCGGAGGAGACTCTAGAGATGGGCGACCTGTATAGGGCCCTTACGAAAGAGGCTCCTGAGAGGTGCCCTGAAACCGGGCCCCACGAAGAAGACGTTCAGATGATGGGAGCGGTGAGGGCCCAGGCAATGCCGGGAACAACTGCCCCATCACCTGAAAGACTGAAGAGGCATCGCAAGTCTATTTGCGGTGCCGAGAAACGAAGGAGGAGAGCCGCAAGGGCGACAGAAGGGATACCGAAAGGTGGCCCAACTGGCCCTTGCAAAGAGGTGACACCAGCACCGCCCAGCCGGGACATGCATGATAATGCTGGTCCCAGCGGGGTCAAGCTTGACGTCACCAAAGGGGGAGCTAAGAGGCCTCGGGTGCACAACACGCCACCAGAGGCCAGGCAAGCTCCAAAGAAGGTGTGCACGGTCCCTGGTGAGCACAAGTCGTACGGGGAAGCTGCAAGCAGCGACCTCAAGGTGGCCATCATCCGCGATGGCTACCCAGACAATCTGCTCACCAAGGAGCAGTACGCGCATATCCTCACGCAACTGCATGAGGATATGTACAGGACTGGCGCCTCATTTGTGCCGAGCTTTGAGGGACACTCGTTTGCCCGGGGAGCCGTTATGGTGACCTGTGCGGATGGGGGCTCTCTGGCTTGGCTCAAAGAGGCTATAGGTAAAATTAAAAACGAGGGACTGGCGCTCAAAATCATTGAGCAGTCGATCCTCGAACAGCTTAAGAAGGCAATGGTTTGGGTGCCAGCGCCGATCGAGTCTCCTCCCCAAGAGGTCCTCAGGAGGATCCGGATTGGTAATCCGACCCTGAGGACTGAAGGGTGGGTGATTCGGGCCTCCCGATGGGATGCTGCCTCTCTGAGGCAGAACATTGTATTGGGGCTCGATCCTCGATCGGATGTGGCACTCAACCATACGAAGGGGGAAATCTGGTATGGGCTCGGGAAGGTTAGAATTATCTTCCCGGGAACTACGGAGACTCCGGAGTAAATTATTAATGGGTAAGGAGGTACCTCTAAAGATATCCAATGTCTGTTGAAGGGGCCTTAAAATTTACCCAGGTTAACTTGCAGCATTGCCGTGCCGCTGCAGGAGTATTCGCGCAGAGGATGGCAAAGCTGCAGACAGGCATATGCCTCATACAAGAACCATGGGTGTATAAAGGGCATGTGCGAGGCTTAGGCACACCCGGGCGTAGCTTATTCTATGCAGTGGGTGAACCTAACCCTAGAGCGTGCATTTCTACGCACGCAAGTGTAAGTGCAATACTGATAAAGGAACTTTGTTTCAGGGATCTAGTAGCGGTGAGAGTGGACTTCCTGGGCAGGAATAGTACGAGGCATAGTTTAGTGGTATGCTCTGCTTACCTGCCCTATGATTCACCAGAGTTACCACCTACTGAGGAGTTCCGCAAGGCGGTGGAATACTGCATGGTCAGGAAACTGCCTCTTCTTATTGGCTGCGATGCCAATGCGCACCACACTATGTGGGGCAGCACAGGCGTCAATAGCAGGGGAGAGGCTTTGCTTGACTATCTAGGTACCACTGACTTGCAACTACTCAACCGAGGGACGAAACCAACATTCCGAAATAGGATTCGGGCTGAAGTCCTGGATGTGACGCTTGCGTCAAGTAGCGTTGTAAGTATGGTAAGGGACTGGCATGTTAGTGATGATCCGTCATTGTCGGATCACAGTTACATTTGTTTCAGTTACAGGGTTGCTGTTAAAAAACAATCAATCAAGTATGGGGACCCCAAGACTACCAACTGGGAACGGTATAAACTGGATCTCGCAAGGAGGCTTGGCGGCTTTCCTAGAAACTTTAGCAATAATGATGAGATCGATTGGGCCATAGCGGAGCTGGGCTCGATTATTGTCTCGTCATATGAAGAAAACTGCGCCGAAAAAACGAGGAAGGAGGGTAAGGGCCACAAATGGTGGAACAAGTCTTTGGATTCGCTACGGCAACATACCCGACGCCTATTTAATAGGGCTAGGAAGACAAAGTCGGATCTGGATTTCGAGCAATACCGCCAGAAACGAAATGAGTACAAGAGTGCGGTCAGGTTGGCTCGAAGAGATGCCTGGCGGGCCTTCTGTGAGAATATCGTCTCGGTACCTCAAATGTCAAGGCTGCGCCGTATCTTAACGAAATCACCGGACAGCGCTCTAGGCTGCATGGAAGCCGCACCGGGTGTTTTCACCGAAACCCCGGGGAATACCTTACAGCATCTACTGGAGACACACTTCCCCGGTTGTGAGGGAATCGAGCGGGAGTGTCCTGACATGGGATATGTAGGTATACAGCGACCATGTAAAGAGGACTATCTTCTAGCAAAGGAAATAGTCACATACGAGCGGAGTACTTGGGCAATACGGTCATTCAGACCATACAAGTCTCCGGGGAAAGACCAAATCTTCCCGGCTTTGCTTCAACAAGGCTGGGAGGCCGTTGGCACAATTCTGGTGCATATCTTTCGGGCCTGTTTGGCACGCAGGTATGTCCCTGAACAGTGGAGGCAGGTGAAAGTCGTCTTCATACCCAAGCCGGGTCGTACCACATATACGGTGGCTAAATCCTTTAGACCCATTAGCCTAACATCCTTTGTACTGCAAACACTGGAGAGGGTGGCTGATCGATACATAAAGGAAAAGGTTGGGCTTAGGTATCCTTTGCACAACAACCAACATGCTTTTAGGTGTGGCAAGTCAACTGGTAACTCAGGTGGAGAAGGCGCTGGAAAATGGCATGATCGCCCTGGGAGCTTTCTTGGATATACAAGGGGCGTTTGACAGCACCCCTGTAGGATCCATGTGTAGGGCTGCGGCAAATCATGGAATAGAGCCAATGATCACTCACTGGCTTGGGGCCATGTTGTGCAACCGTACAGTAGAGGCCACATGGAAAGACCATGTGGCAAAAGTAATCGTCGCTAGGGGATGTCCGCAAGGGGGTGTTCTTTCACCCACATTGTGGAACCTAGTCATTGACGAGCTAATAACCCTTTTAAACGGTGAGGGCTTTCTAACGATTGGGTATGCCGATGATATCGTTGTCCTTGTTGTTGGAAGGCACATTACTGTTCTCAGGGACCTCATGCAAAGGGCTCTGAATAGGGTACATGGGTGGTGTAACGAACACGGACTTGCAGTTAATCCTGCCAAGGCTGAGATAGTTGCTTTCACCAAAAAGAGAGGTATAAGACCTGAGGGTCTAAATCTTGATGGAGTACCACTGCCGGTGGTTGAACATGTGAAGTATCTAGGAGTGATCCTTGATAAATCACTGACATGGAAGGCTCATCTTGATAGTCGCCTAAGCAAGGTGAAAAACACGTATTGGGCCTGTAGGAGAGCCATTGGTCCGAGGTGGGGACTGACCCCCAAAACGATCATATGGTTCTATAGAGTGATTATGCTGCCTATGCTCACATATGCGGCCCTGGTCTGGTGGCCGAGGGTAACCTTGGTCACGGCTAGATCGCAACTGGCACGCCTTCAAAGGGTGGTCAGTTTGGGGGCAACTGGCTGCATGAGAACTACACCAACTGTTGCGATGGAGGTGATCCTTGGTCTTCGGCCTCTTCACCATGTGATCGAGGCTGAGGCGGGGAGGGCTTTCCTGCGCTTGAAACGGCTGGGATACGTGCGAAGAGGGGAAGAGTGCAGTCACGTCAAGAAGCTCCGGCTCCTGGAAGATATTCCAGTTCTGGCTCGAGCGGCTGATGAATGCCTGCGTAAGTACTACTTCGCTACCCCATATAGGGCCATGATACGGGATAGAGAGTCTTGGGAAAAAGAGAGAAATACACAGCCTAATGGGACCGTCTGGTACACAGATGGCTCATGCTCCGGTGATAGAGCATGGGCTGGAATTTACTCCAGGAACCCAAGAACACAGGTTTGTGTACCATTGGGTGAGGGTGTATCTGCATATCAGGCCGAGATATATGCTATCTTGGAATGTGCGCAGATAAACCTAGACAGAGGTTATGTGAATCGACGCATAACCATATACTCCGACAGTCAGGCAGCAATTAAAGCCCTGAGTGGGTATACCAGCAACTCAGGACTTGCTAACGAATGTCGAGAACTACTTGCTAATCTTGCAAGGCGGAACGTGGTGCGGCTAGAATGGATTCCAGCCCACTCAGGTTTTGAAGGCAACGAGATGGCGGATGCACTGGCTGCGGAAGGGGCGGCAGCTCCTTTCTGCGGCCCGGGCCCGACCCTGGGCCTAACAAAACAAAGAATACGCAAGGAGACGAAGAAGTGGCTGAGGAATCAGCACCTCGCTCATTGGAATGCTCTGCAGGGTCCTAGACAATCCAAACTTCTACTGAAGGGATGGACTGATGGACACGCCAGGGCAGCCACTGAACTACCAAGGAGTAGGCTAAGGAAGATAGCAGGACTCCTAACAGGGCACTGCTGTATGAGGAAGCACCTCTACAATCTAGGAGTAGAGAAAAGTTCCCTATGTAGGGGTTGCGGCATGACTGATGAAACGTCAGTTCATGTTCTCTTAGAGTGTCCACACTGGGCTGTATTACGCAGGCGAATCTTCGGAGTCACTGTCATGGCTCCTGAAGACACAAGCAGGCATCCACTGAAAAAGGTTGTGGCCTTTATTGAAGGGCTCGGCTTCATGGATGACTAGGTAGCAGGATTGGCACAATGGGCCCGCCAGTGGCCTCAGTGTCGGAACCTTGGCTTGAGTTGTCCAGGACAAGGCTCGCCTGCACATTAAGTAGTAGTAGTAGTAGTAGTAGACGTCACAGTCATAGTCTTCGCCCCGCCCCGTATTAGAAGAACGACATATTCTATTGACATGAAATTTTCAGAATCATATTTTTATCCATAGTACTTTGTTTTGCAACAGTTAATAATGATTTAAAAATTTTAGTAAACGAGCCCATTGCCTAAGAGAGTACCCAGATATGTTGAAAAAATCCAGATCCAACCTGTTTGCACTGGATAAAATTCTGCTTATTGCAGCAAACCTCCCATAATTACATCTATGTAATGGAGCTGCAAAAGTATGATTATTTCTTGTGGACCTATAAGGGACATGGAAACCAATGCACGATAGTAATTGCGGACAGTCTATATTATAACAGAGTAAGTTATGGAGAAATTTGATATCAACTTGAGATCTACGAATTAAGAGTTTGTCTAGACTGAGACAGTCTCTTATTTCTTGATATGTATTAGTTGATACAGGCATTCCGATTTTAAACGACATGTACTTAATGAATTTATTCTGAACTTTCCCCAAGCTGTTTACATGAATCTGGTCAGATAGTGACCAGACTGGTGAACAATATTCCATCAATGACCTGACTAATGTAAAATACATTGACTTGAGTGCCAAAACGTTCTTAAAGTCCTTAACAGTTCGCAACACAAATCCCAACATTTTCATAGACTTATTAATGATGTGATCATAATGAAGGTGGAAATCAAGTATGATTTAATATTACACCAAGATCCCGAACAGAGAGAACGTTATTTAAATCATTATCATCTATTGAATATGTGAATGATACATTCCCAATTTTCCTAGAGAAACAAATGGTACCACATTTACTAATATTAATTTCCATTAATTTTAAGTTGCACCAGTCATTGAAAGCATTGACATCTTCTTGCAGCTTCTCACAATCCGTTATTGATTGTATGGATTTAAATAACTTAAGGTCATCAGCAGTTGCTAAGCAATTAGAGAATAACAGTGTGGTAATATTCTTACCACTGCAGCTTGCGGTAATGTTACAAATGGATTATTACAATAAAAAGGAACAAAGTATGGTTTTAATTTTTATATTGATAAAGTTGTTATATAAGAAACATCTACAATACTTTATAACGATATTCTTGATCACAAATTGATTGTTTTTAATATTTACATTCATTGTACAGTTTGTACAATTTGTAAATTGTACTGGGGGGGCAACGAGAATTTATAGACGTTGAAGCTGCAAGACTAAGTGTTTGGTTTATCTCGTTTATATCATTTTCATTTGAAGTCGAGGCAGGGGTGTTGAATATTTTATCAGCCACTTCTTCTTTATTATTAAGTGATTCATCAATATATTCGATCAGGGAAAAATTATTTTACTTTTGTCATAACAAAGTAATTTCCATGGTTACCACTTATTTCATATTTCAATATGAAAATAGAGAAACCTTTCTAAACTTACTTGTTTACATCTTGAATGAAATATTTTTTAATTAATTTTTTGAATGTAAATCAACGATCGAAGAAAAAATAGTATGTATAATTCGTGGGAAAAGCATATTCACAAACTCCTGTGTTACCAGACTTGTCGCTAAGCTCCCCCAACTAGCAAAATGGAACTCTAAGAGGACTGAATTGTTGTATAACTGTCGAATAGCGCTGTTTTAAGGACTGTTTGTTTTTATTAAGCCTTTTGTTGGGATAATTTTGTTTTTTAAAGAAAATTGTTGTATTAAATGATTCTATAGTGACTTTTACAATATACCCAGCAAACATGAATGAGCGGTAAATAGACGGGCCATAGCTGTTAACTGCGGTTAGATGTCGGCAGCGGCACAGCGATGTCGGTAAATAATTGGAATGATATCAGTTTTGCCGCCTTGGCTGAACATACGCATATTTATGGTGGATGTTTGTAATTTAGCCAGAAATTACCCGTTGAAAATTTGCCATAGTCGCGCCGATGTCGTTTTGACACTGTAATGAGAATAAAACATTGGCATTACTGAATATCACGTTGGCGGTTGGCACTACTGCTGATTTGCTAGCCGTTGTGTTGAAGATCAACCTAACCTAGTTGTGTTGTGTCTCGTGGTATGGTAAGGCATAATTAATCACTTTAGTTGACTGTAGCGACCATTTTATTAGATTTGTGTGTTATATCTAATTTATTCGGAGCAAAGGAACGAGCAGATATGTCCGAAAACACAGAAAAGTAAGTACATACATCATTTGTTGCATCACATACCATCATAATATATGTTTCCTCTAGAAAACCCCTGCATCATATCTCAAAGAGCACTCGTCAAAAACAGCACAACATATTTATATATAATTGTATATGTAATATTTTTTTATTTATCATTATATTTCTTAGTTTTAGTCATCATATATGTCTCATTGTTACAAGTTAGTATATATAGCTTATAAAACTTATAAAACTATACTATTGGTGAACATATTTTTTTATATTTATATATATTGCAGGTATATGGAATATTTTTTTCATTTTTCATTATATTTCTTTGTTTTATTCATCATGTGTTTCATTCTTAAACCTATAAGTATATATATAGCCTGTAGATTTGCATAAATCATTGATTAAGTCCCAACAGTGGGATGCCGGCGGTTGATTAGTAGAATACCCGCAATCGCACCATAATCTGTACAATGCAATATCAGTTCACCCTAACTTTGTCAATCCGCTAAAGTACCGCTATGTAACGAAGCGGGTGGTAGTCTGGAGGCCTACTGGTGGCCATCGCGACACGGGCTAGCCGGGCCGACGACGTATCATGATTGTGGCCCACTTGTGTTGTCCGTCGGTTGTTTTTAAAGTGCCTCTAGAGGCCCACGTGTAACATGTTTGCTGGGTATGCTATAACGCATTATAAGATCATTGCTTTCAAAATGATATATATATAATACCTTATAAGCAACCTCATACAATATCAAAAATATCATTTTATAAGACTTTTACACCTATTGTATAAGAGTTCTATAATATACTATATAACTAACAGCTACAACATTATAAAATAGTAATTTAAGCTTGTCTTATTGAAGCTTTTTAGTTGTAAAGTGCCTAAATATTCTTCGTTAT
The DNA here is from genome assembly GCA_910591695.1 of Galerucella pusilla. Classification (NCBI taxonomy): domain Eukaryota; kingdom Metazoa; phylum Arthropoda; class Insecta; order Coleoptera; family Chrysomelidae; genus Galerucella; species Galerucella pusilla. The sequence goes on from CAJUYI010000064.1 coordinate 290,230, forward strand.
AAAACAGTTATCGTATACCGTTCCATTTTACAATAAAATATTGTTTAAGGCATTTCTTTGGGATGAAACTGTTGTATTATAAATCGCCATGTTTAAATAAGCAATTATTGTACCGCTATCGCCGCCATTATGAGCGATTGAGTTTGGAAACATGAAACTATATTGAAAAATGTGACTTAATCATTATTTAGAGAATAATATTGTGAAAGAATATCCATATAAAGTGATAAACTATTAAAATCATGAAAAAAGTATTTTAGGATTTTCTATTTTATTATTTTTTTCAAATATCTATGTGAAACTTAACCAGAATTGAAGCGCTCCATTTTCTTGCCAAATATATACCTATAATCTATCAGTAAAATTTGCGCTATTAAACCATCCAAATGATATTATAATTTTTACTATCGATGTCCGCTCAAGCGGCCCAAGTCGTTTTGATATGTCTCCATTTCTACAAATGAAATGTAGGATGCACGTTCCAATTGAAATATAATTTGGTTCTGATATTCTTCACTAAAAAATAAAATGCTTTTATAAACTGCTACATGACAAAATGTTTCCATTGTGCTCGAAATAACAGCATTATAAAAAAATATATTGCATTATACAACCATTTTGTAAGACCTTCATAGTGCCGCTTCAATCCCATTTTACAGATGTGACTACATGACACACTATACAATCATTTTATAGTAGCTGTATAAATGATTATAAAACAGTCGATTAAGAGTTGTATAAATGTGTATTAAACAGTCATATAAGAATTGTATAAACTTTTAATAGAACTGTTATACAACCAAACAGTTGTATAAAAATGGGCCCTTTTTAGTTGTATTTATCTTGTAGCTGTTTATACAAGCCTTATAAAATTTAAATTGCTACTTGGGGCGCCTCGTCTGGTAATTATCACAGTCGTTTGGAAATATGCTTTTCCCACTGTGATTTTCCAGAAAATCATTGAGAATTTGTTTTTTGTTATTTCACTCTAATTGTTTATGAACATTTGGCTAACGGGCCGTTCGCGCGTAATCACAAATTGACTACCACTGAAATTACTTTTGTGTGTGTGTGTGTGGAAGCAGGGATGGCCTCAGCTGAAGACTATTGGCCACAGAACTTTTTTATTGCTCTCTATTAAATGTGTCTAGGTTAAAGATTTATTTTTGCTTGTTTAATGAAGTTTATTATAGAATCTAAAGTAGCTTTTTCTGTGCATCCCAGGAGAGAACTAATATTCAGTGGAAGAGGAAAGTTATGGTCCATTAAAGAGATATATAAATTAGATATAGCCGCTTCATTTTTCTTACACTCAAGAAATATATGATTAGTATCACCGATCGATACGTTGTCGCAGTTGCAAAATGGAGATTTTAGAATGCCCAATTTATGAAGGTGCACCGGAAAGCAACCATGGTTTAGTTTCAGTCGTGTTATAGTTGCTGTATATTTTCTACTGTAATCAAACTTTGTTATGTGTGGTATATTATTTGGTAGTTTTGTATGAAGCTTGAAGTAGAAGCTTTTTGATGTTTTGCTTAGGTTGTTGTAAGCTTACTTACTTTTATCTCGTAAACTTTTCAATTTACAGAAAAACTTTTCCTACAAAATTTGAACATTTGTAGATAAATGCATCAGCAGCAAATTTTGATTTGGAAGTTTTTCTATATATTTATTATTTAAACAAGTAGAGCGAAAAAACAAAAGTTTTCACTAGATGATTTTCTCCTGTTAAGCACAACGCTTTTAAATACTCAATTTTGAGTTTTCAAGATTTTTGTATTTTTTGTAAGGTTTGTAAGGTCTGTTCATACATAATATGTCTAATTTTACCCATTTGAAAATAAAAGGTTGGATTTCAAATATCTACTTTAGTACTTAATATATTATTGTGAAAAACTTTTTAAAAACAAGCTTTTATTTAAGAAGAAGATAAACTCTAAATTGAATCAAATAAACTCTCTTCAGAAACTAAGTATAGAAGTAAGGGACACAATAGATCTTTTAGGTCTCAGTGAATGTCACACCTATGTAAATACATACATTGTCATACAGGAATATTTTTAACAATACATAAAACAGGAGATGCTAGAGAGTGCAGTAATTACAGGGTGATAATGTTTTCCTGTCCAGCCATGAAGGTGCATGAATAAATTATTGATAAGAGATACACGACCATATTTTTACAGTTGAGCAAATCATAGAAGAAACACAAAATAGCAAAAGTTCGCATTTATAGACTTGAAGAGGGCTTTTGACAGAGTAGGTAGAAAGAAAATATGGGACATACTAGAAGGTAAAGGTGGACATTACCAGGATACCAAGGACTGAGTAAGTGGAAACTTAAGATGATGATAATAATAATAGTAGCGGAATTTATTGGCTGTACATCAATCTTGATCAAAAATTGTTTTTTTAACATACATCATATTCAATATCTAATAGTTGAAATTTGGGTTATAGAATATGAAATACTTTATAAAAAGAATATGTAACTAGCTTAAGAAGACACACTGTATATAAAATATATTATTTAAATTTGATTTAAGTGATTGAATTCTAAGAAAAAATATGGACAAGTAATTCAAATTTAGAACTTGCACGGATATCTCTTAACAGTTAACTAGTTAATCACTTCACCATATGTATGAACAGACTTTATGTACCTAACAAATAAACATTGAGACTAAAATATTTACCCCAATTCCAATAAGATCACGAATTTCGGTAAACTGAGCACCCGTTGTTAAATTCATCGGAAGTCCCTCCAATATTTTCAATCGTTTGTCTACTTTGTCTAACTCCAAGAGCCATATCGCTGGTACGACACTGGCTAAATACAGGAATACAGAGGGACAAAACCTGTAAATAATAAATTTATTGAAAAATCCTGATATAAAAATGAAATAAAAGAGTCGACTTAGTCGAAGTTTACTTCACAATTTTCATTAAAGGTAATTTAATTTTTGTAGGGACTGTTTAAGAGGTGTATCAGTTGTCAATAATATACCATCATCACGAATAGACTCGATGATGATACGATATGATGATATGATAAATGATAAATAATCAAGTGAAAAAATATAATATGGATACATTGTTGGTCACTTAATTGACTCTCACGTTCCAAAACATCTTCTTGTACGGAAAAAAGAATCACAGTTATTCTTATTGACATTTTTAATAATTTTTGTGAATTTTCCTGAGATGTCAATTAAATTTTTAGCTCCAAAAAAAACCATGGGTATAGTCGAGTCCAATGGAGAGGAATCATACGTCATCGTTTTGCGTGCCTATATTTGCGCGATCTCCTGATCTGACGCCATTAGACTACTTTTTGTGGGGATATGTCAAAAGTATTGTATACAAAACTAAACCCCTCAACAAAAAATGAATAATATACAGGGGACTGCATTTAAATTAAGAAAGTTGATATAGGTAAGTAGTGGCCCTCAAGTTTCAGTGAATACGATATATTTTAGATAACCCCAAAGAAAGAATCTAACGGGCTAAGATCCGGAGAACAAGCAGGCCACTCTATGAATCCTCTACGTCCAATCCATCAATTTGGAAAATTCGCATCCAGAAAATCCCTAACCCGTCTATCATAGTGGGGAGGTGCTCCATCTTGTTGAAACCAAACATTTTGTGGTAATTGCCCATTCTGTTGAAGTGCAGGAATAATTTCGTTATCTAGTAGATCCAAATACTTGCCACCAACCAAGTTTCCGTCGATAAAAAATGGGCCTATAAGGCATGATGACAGTCACTAAGAATCACTAAAATATTGATTTTATATAATTATATAAGATACAGAGATTCTGAAGAAATCACTTATTTTTATTTTTCATGTGTGATTACATTTATTTTAGTAAAAATATAAGCACAAAATTGAACCATTCGCCATCTTATCTCAAACACCAATCAGAAGAGAGTGACGTCGTACTTTCGCAAATATCTATGATCCGAACATCTGTTTTAAATTTCCTTTGTTTGTTGGCTTTGCTTGGTTCATATGTCAAGTTTTTGAAGTTTGACTCATAGAGAAATATAATCTGTCTATGGTTTGACATTGACGATTTTACCAACAGATTATAGATAACCTATCGACACAGATCTCCTATAAATGGTATTTACGAATTGATGATATCATAGACAGACGCCATTACGATTCTAGCGTTTTGGCGCATAATTTGAAATGTGTTTTTTAAAGTTGAATTTTTCCTTTGAAAACTTTTTTTTTAGAGAAATAACATTTATTGTAGATAAAGTATATACGTGAGAACATCGTGGAGCAGTTTTTCAAAATCAGTCATCATGCCTATTCCCATTCAAACATTTAACTTCTGTGGATGCTGGGTATGTGCTTCATGAATCCAATGAGGATTCTCATTTGACCAATACCTTGAGTTATGTCGTTGAGTGAAAATTCAACGGTTATGTCGATTAACTGTTCCATTTTAACAAAAAGTTGCCTCATGAGAAAAAACTATGCTAGAAGCAAAATTTTCGTCGACATTACAGATGTCCATTAGCAAAATACCAACCGTCGGTCAAAATCATCGTCTGACAATTATTGAACCAACGGTACTCTATACGGATGATACTTTTCACTTTTTAATATCTTTCCTACAGAACGTCGACTGATACCATGGCTTAGTGCCAAATTTGTGGTGGAAGTTTGGGGTGATTCTTCTAAATTGCAATATTTTGTTTCGTTGCAGTCCGCGATCTTCCAGGTTTTAGCAAATTCTTTACCATCCCATAGTTGTATTAAAACGTTGTTATGTTTTAGTTACTGTTGAGCGTGTTATAGGATTTCTCTCCGGATGCAAATTATTAAAAATATGACACACTTCTTCATGAGTTGATGAATTCTAACACGATCACCATAACCGATCATCATTAAAATTTCAATACGCTGTTATTCACTTAATTGAACTATTCTAAATTGTAAAATTTATTTCCGTCAATCAGAATTTGACACTTGGAGAGCAAAAGACGTACTAAACAGTACTCGTTTATTTAATAACCACAGTATAAGAACGAATCAGTAGTATAACTCTTATAAATTTCATTAATAAAATGCCAGAGCTTTTGATGACCTTGAACGGATCGCTTTACGATTCATCTTACCATACGCGTAGGTTTAATAAGTTTTAAAATGACTCGAACGTGTTAAATGTTTTTTCTTAAATATTGTAGGACAGTACACTGATGAGTGAATAAAACAATAGTCTTATACCAAATATTTATTGGTTTTTCCATATTACAATTTTCATTTTGTTATAATTTTAAAAATTTTTATTGACAAATTTTAATGTGTAATATAGTCGTACCCTGAAGAAAAGTTTCATTAAATATTTTAATGCAAAATCAACACAAGGATGTACAAACTCTGTTGTTTGACTAATATTTATGAGTGATTCAACAATAATATCTTCCGTAGCAACTTTCTCAAAAGTCATTTGGAATAATGTTTCTAATAATGAGATGTATTGTACAAAATTTTCATGCGGCATATTCAAGTTTCCAAAAGTATCCTTATTCGTATTTTCATAAGCTCTAAGGTATAAAGACGAATCGTCTAAATTCTGATACGCTTGTGAATACGTCTCACATACGCTGCATGTATGAATTTCCAAACATGTTTCAATTAAATAACCACAAAAGTAGCCAACAAAATTCTTTTCCAATAAATCATTTGTCCGAAAGTATTTAGGCATTGCAGTATTTGATGAAAGGAATATTGTTGGAATAGCCTTTTTTAAAAGAAGTCTTCTTTTATGAGGTTGCATAATCATGTCTGGTTAAAAATGAGCACCACATAAACGATGACTACTATTGTATAGAGTTTATAGTTTTGGCATCAAGTCAGGCCTATCGCATGCTTCGAGGCAAACTTTAGCTTTGAAACAAAAACAACAAATTAAATCAATGCATGAAACTAAGGCTCATAAATTTAATATGAAGATCAAATAATAAAGTATTATACTAACAGTTTCTCACCTTTCTGAATCCTTTGGAAAAAGGTATAATTTTCCATCCCAATTATAATATTTATTGTTACATCCACGAACTACACACACAATACCCGTTTTCTTCTTTTTAATTGTATCCATTGCAAAAGAATGCTTATAAACTAGAAAAATAACCCTGTAAAAATATAAGCTGTAATAAATAATTTTATTCGCAAACTGACCACTGGCACTTTAGTTGGATCGCAGCACAGCACTGGCCGCCGGATGAGATACTCATCCGAACGACGTTGTAGGTCACAGAGAGCTCGGCAGTGTAACGTCACGAGATAACATACTGGTTCGTTCCTATACTGTGTAATAACAATAACTATACAAACAACTTCAATTAGTTTATCTAAAAAGTTTTTTGCTCTAATGCAAAAAACTCAAAAGAGGTTGATTAAAGTGCTATATTCCTTGTTTTTACGAATTTTTTTACACTAAACTCAGTATGTATGATTTCAAAATAACAAGCTCTTTCAAAATCTGTAAAAATATATAGGGTGTCCCATTTAAATTAAAGAAGTTGATAGCATTTTCGGTTAAACCTGAAGTATATTATTAAGAAAAAAATGTAGGTACATCAGATGCATTTTGTTCCATTGCACTTACCGGCAAATTTTCATAAATATCGTTCTTTTCGCTTAAAAGATATTTACTTGGTTCCATACTTTATCCCAACCCTGTATATATATAACAGCTCGACAGGCCATGAAGGCCTAAGGCTTGATTGGCTATTTTCCTCCATTATCTTTTATGTTTCGCAACCTCTTCCTATCTGCGTATGTTCAACAGCTCTAGGTCCTTTTCTACTGCTTCTATCCACTTCTTTTTTGGTCTTCACCTCTTTCATTTACATCCAGCTCCTTTTCTAAGTACTTCTTTTGTTGCTCTGCTATTTGCCAGTCTCTCTATGTGCCCTAAATACTCGACATATTCTCCTGTTAATTGGATACATTCATTACAGCAAACCTGCAACGTCTCTAGACCTTTCAAAAAAAATGTTTCTCTTTGCTCTGCAAACCAGACCTCCACAGCTTTTATTACCTTCTCCTTGGGAGAAATTTGCGACCTTTCAAACTTTTTTTCAGTTGAGGAAAGAGATGATAGTCGGACGGAGCCAAATCTGGTGAATAAGGAGGGTGTTCTAGTAATTCAAACTCTAAATCACGAATTTTTTGCATGGCAATATGAGATTTGTGTGCAGGGGCGTTGTCCTGCAAAAACAAAACACCTTTGGATAGCTTTCCGCGTCTTTTCTCTTTCATTTTTTCCCGTAGAATGGTCAGTAATGTCGAATAGTAATCTCCGGTTATTGTTCTACCCTTATCCAAAAAAATCAATCATGATTACTCCATGGCAATCCCAAAAAATTGAAACAAGAACTTTTCCAGCAGATTTTTGGACACGAAACTTCTTAGGTCTTGGAGAGGACGAAGGACATTGATCACCAAGGGTATTAAGCATATCTTCATAAATCTGCTTACCTCTTAACCCTTTTAAATACAGGTACTTGATGATGGCTGTATACTCCAGTTTTTCGATTTCCACAATTTCGGTGGACATCTTTTTTCTTTCAATTTATTGCGTAACTCAGGTTTACTTTTTGCAGCTTCACACTGACACTTCTAATGAGTTATTGTTCGTTGCTATGGTAACGCAATATTTTGTTTATGCATGGAACTGGTCCAGGCTAACTAGATATCAATATATCCTTAATTCCATGAGCTCCTCATTTGTTCTTCTGATCCAGATATCCTCTACTTTTCTTCTCCCATATATTCTTCTGAGTATTTTTCTCTCCCATATAGGTATCTCGTAATTTCTCTTCTTTTTTATTCATGATCCACAGCTCTGCTCCATATAATACTGTTGGTCTTATAACTAGGTATTTGATAGATTCTTTTTTTGGTTTTTCTTGATACATACTCTTTTAATCCAGTTTAAAGCAAACAGACTATAATAGAAGGATAAAATTTTTAGAAACTGTGCTTGTAAAAACTCCAGGAACACACTGTATATACCGTATGATATCGTTTTTATTTTAATTTTTGTCCATAAATTCCGCTCATTGCATTCAATACTTCCAAATTTGTTCAGTTCCTTCCGAGAGCCATTTTATTTTTAAAAATATGAAAAACATACTTTAAATGATTCATTCAATCTTCGGTCTTACGTCATTCGAAAGAATTCATGTGCGTTTCGTAGTATGCAACAAACAATATGAAAGGTATGCATCAACAAACCAATCCGGTTCGCCATTCATAAAATTGAAAAGAGGAACGACACACGTGCCGGCTATTATTACAACTTGTTTATTTCCTATCTATTTTCAGATTTTTCTATCTTTACATCCCGATCTATAAATATAACCGAAAAGTAACAATAGATCTCGCTGGATTTTTGTAAAAATTCTATGCAAATTAATTTAAACTACGTGTATACAATTTCAATGAATCTAATGTTTTGTTCAAAAAAACTCAGTGCCAGTGACCACACCCTCCGAATTAAATAATTGGTGATTTTTATCGCTGACCAACTGACTTCTTATTGGCAAGCGCGTGCGTGTGATCTTCCATCTCACTTCGTCAAATCACTGATATTGATTTATCCAGTGGCGTTGGTATTGTCAGTGACCTTTGTATTTTCAATTTTACTTGGTAAAATAGGTACCGTACGTTTATGACAGAAATGTGCCATGTTTCTTCCCCTCTTACCGATGCCGCGTAGCTTCATATAAACTTGCCAAACTATACACAAGAGCTCATGCAGTGCTCCTGATAATCCTTTGTCATTGTAGCAGTACCAAGTAACAAAAATAATGACAACTGATTCAATTTTGACAGCTATCTGCACTGCCTATTAAAATAATCCAATAAATACACGGCCCACTTGGGAATAACTTTTACAGATAAACACATTTGGCAACAGCTGACTGCGCACAATTATTCTTCTCTCTCTTTCAAGTGTTCTTCTCATATCTCATATTTTCCTTGTCACACTTGTGTAAATCGCATGGCTCGAATAGACTTTTCGTAATCTGTATAGTCTCCATGAAAAAATTGTTCGTCTGTATCAACTGCATGATTCCTTGAAAAACGTTAACAAACCATCATAAATTCAGAACCTTAGTCCAGTTCTGTATACACTAAGTGGCAGAAGCACTCGGGTTTCATTTCCGGTTAATTTACAATATTATTGTGTGAAGATTTTCCACAAAATCGACCTGATTTTTATCGTCATTTAGCGGCTTTTAGGGCGAGTTTCTGTTATGTCAAGAGGGTGCCGGTAACAAGGGAATTATGTTTATGAGAGAAACATCCTTTATTATATCCACTTTAATTTCATAAAGTCCCATTTTAGTAAAAGGAAATTTGATTTGATATGGACAACGTCTACAAAATATATTTTCTTTGATTTGTACATCGACAAAAATTTCCTACTATTCAAAAATCATCTATTTGTAACTAAAAGCTATAGATGTGGATACAGAATGTCCCAAGAGCTCTTACCAAAAAACTTGAATTAATCGCAACTTTCAGAAAAATTTAATGAAGAAAACAACAAAAACAAATGAGAAGTAATACTAAACGAATTGTACTCGACTCCGGAACTGTGGATGCTTTGATCCGATACTTCTGGTAGGTACGGTTTTGCAAGTCGAAGACGACAAATAGGTACCCATACCTACTAGGTATGCCGTATATGTGGTATATCAAGAAACATCGTCTGTAGTGGCTAAAAATAATAATATAGCAATTCATACAGTGTGGAAACCACTTATGGAATAAAATTATTTACGTCATTATTTTAGAAAATTATAAAAAATGCGAGACACGTCAACTTTTGAATTGAGTTGTGCGTTATGTGAACATAAATTTAAATGTACAGGGTGATTCACGCAAGTATGCCATAGTCGGTGTTGTTTTTTTTAATGAAACGCCCTGTATATTCGCATATTTTTGAAATCCTCTTAATGAACCGATGCCAACAAACGAAATAATGTATGGTCAATTATGAATTATACAGGGTGAAATTTTAAAATTATTTATTTATCACACTTGAAATATTGGTAATTTTTTAAATTAGCTATCAAGAATCTAAACTAACTAATTATTAGACGTATTTGTATATTAAACAAAACCTGCTACGCCCATGAATTTTATCATAAATACCTAAAAATTGCCCAAAAACACCAATAATTAGACAAAATCGGTAAATAATGTGGATTGTTTTCCATTCTGTCAGTTGTTGATGTGTTGACAGTTTATACTGAAAAAGTAAAACATTTGTCAAACACTCTTCCCTTGTCGACATAACAATGGAATATTTAACTGAGACTCACCGAATTGAGATTTTAATGATGATCGGGTACGGGGATAACTGCAGAAGTCAAGATGAAGTGACAAACTTATTTAATCACAGGTATCCCGAATTGCCTATTATTTCACAAAGTACTGTGTCTAAAATTCATGCACAATTCAGAGAACTTGGACATGTCAAACCATTGAAAAGAAACCCACACTCCGTTGAAGATGATGTGAAAGTGGATATTTTGTTAAGTGTCGAAGAGAATCCAACTTCAAGTACACGTCAAATTGCCCGTGTGAATAATGTGTTAGTCATACAACTGTTCTAAGATGTCTTCATAAAGAAATACTTCATCCCTACAAATTAACTTTTGTGCAGGAGTTAACAGAAGACGATCCAGATCGTAGAATGGATTTCTGCGAAAGATTGATGAATAAGCTGAACAGAAATGAGATAGCTCTTGGTACCATTCTTTTTTCTGACGAATCAACATTCACATTGAATGGAGAGGTAAACCGACAGAACTGTAGATATTGGTCAGCAAAGAATCCTAATTGGATGCGAGAGACACATACTCACTACCCTCAAAAAGGTGAACGTTTGGGCCGGTATCATAGGCGACCATATTATTGGTCCTATATTTATAGATGAAAATTTGACAGCTGAAAAATATTTAAATATGCTTAGAAATGAAGTTACTCCTGCGCTGGCAAACTTATATCCCAAACGCAATAGATCCTAGCTTACCGAATGAAAATGTTTGGTTCCAGCAAGACGGGGAAAATCCCCATTATGCTTTAATGGTAAGAACTTATTTAGATGAAATCTTCCCCAATAAATGGATTGGACGAAGAGGTACTATTGAATGGCCAGCTAGATCGCCAGACCTTACGCCGTTAGATTTTTTTCTGTGGGGTTATCTCAAGAACAAAGTATATGCAACACAACCAACTATCATTGTAGACCTCAAAGACAGGATAGCTACAGAAATACGGAATATTTCACCTCAAACTTTGAACAAAGTTAAGGAGGAGCTCTATAGGAGCTATTGCCAACAACTGGGTGGAGAACATTTTGAGCATTTATTTTAATGTATTAAAATCAAATACATCAGGTATTTTATGTATGTGTTTAATAACTGTAAAAATAAAAATTTCACCCTGTATAATTCATAATTGACCATACATAATTTAGTTTGTTGGAATCGGTTCACTAAGAGGATTTCAAAAATATGTAAATATACAGGGTGTTTCATTAAAAAAAACAAAGACTATGGCATACTTGCGTGAATCACTCTGTACATTTACATTTATGTTTACATAACGCACAACTCAATTCAAAAGTTGACGTAACTCGTCATTTTTTATAATTTTCTAAAATAATGACATAAAGAATTTTATTCCATAAGTGGTTTCCACACTGTATAAAAATGTTATATTACTTCTTTCATCAACGAAGTATATGCGTCTAAAGGTAGAAATGAAAAGTACCTAATTTTCCATTCATTTATAGCTGTCTAATTGAAAATCTATCAAAATTTTATAAATGAAACACCCTATATATTATTACTAAATTGTATTCTACAAAGTTTGAATTAAATCTGTTTGTTTTAGGGTGGAATCGGCTACAACATATTTCTACAAGTGAAGCTAATATAATTTTTCCACTACTAGCTGTGGAGTTGACAATTACTGCTTCTTCTAGCCAACTGAGAAGTTGAATTTCTCTATTAGTTGATAATAATTTTGTATTATTAACCGGGGTCAATAATGGACAAATTCAAATATTTTAAGAATTAAAGGAGAGTAGTTCAACAAAGACTTGTGCAGCATAATTTTGTATACCCAGGAGATTGTCTTTAACATAGTTGCTGCTTGAAATTACCTATCAAGATGAAATTATTTGAATAAAAATGCCATTAAGCTGCATTTACATTCAATTCCAAGTCAAATTTGTTTTGAAATTGGCGTGTTTGTCATATGGGGGCAGCACAGTATCATTTACATTGGAAAAAATTCGAAGCTGACTTCAAAGTGCACTTCGAAGTGGGACAAACAGTTTGCTGATGGCAAATAAAAATTTAAGAAATGTCTAATTTTGAGGTTAAGCTGCAGGTCATCAGTCTTGTCATTATTTGTTTACAGCAGAACTTCCAAGAAGCACTATTTTCTTATTAGTGTCCATTTCATTTAATTACACAGGTAGGTAAATAACATACAAATTTTAATTACTGGACAAATATAAACCACGGACATAACCTATAAATTTGAAAATGATAAATTATCGAATGTCAAACTGGGCTTGGACTTCGAAGTGAATGTAAATGCAGCTTTAGCTTCAAATTCCCGCTCAACCAAAAATGAATGATGACATAACGAGTACGTTCATAATATATCATAAACTGACAGTGTACTTGTCAGTCAAACGATGGAGTAAGCGCTTCTCGTGGTGCGTTTGTAAATTATTTTTTCTACGAGCGGGCGGAAAATTGAATTTTCCCCACACATTTTAATGTGGAAAATTAATTCTCCCGCTCCGTGTGGAAATAATTTTCCGCACCGTGTGGAAATAATTCTCCACTTCAATATATATCAAGTGAATCCTCATTAAAAATGAATATTTGTCTCGAGAGAATCGATGAAAATACAAGCGAGGGAGTTCCCGATGAGATTCTTCTGGCAGCAGAAAATGTGAAAACGGACCTTTTACCAGAAAAATCAAAGAGAAGATATGAAAAAGAATACGAGATTTTTTGCAAATGGAGCGTAAGGAAGGGCATTACAAGTTTTGATGAAGAAGATATTTACTTAGTGTATTTTCCGAATTATCTGCATCCTGTCAACCATCTACACTCTGGTCAAAATATTCAATGCAGAAAACCATGCTCAAGCTCAAGAAAAATATCAACATAAGCAGATATTTCAAGGTAATTGCCCTCGTAGAAAAAATATTGTACCTAACACTTGCGGAAAATGTTTTTCCGCACTCGGCTGCTCCACCGAACTCCGCTACGCGTTAGGTAAATAGCTATTTAATGTTTGTCTGGTAGTGGAAAAAATTGTATATACACCATGGTGTTGAAGACATTTATAAACCTAGCACCTTATTCCGCTCGGGTCAAAGCCCCTCGCGTGATAATCTTGGTGCTAGGTCAATAATAATTGTCTCCACCACGTTGGTGTATAATTTACTATTATTTAGCTGATTGATTTCACCTTTGTGATTCATATTCATAACTCCGCTTAGTTTGTATATAACAAATTTAAAAAAAAAAAAAACATGACACCGCGACAAGATTCGAGCTCGCGATCTCTTTTTTTACCAAAGAGATGCTTTAACCAACCAAGCCACACCACCAATTAGTGAATTTGCTCTATTAGAACGTTTCAAGCAAAAACTATAATATACCTGAATTTTTATATACAATAAGTTCAAGATTTGATAATACGCTATGTTTTATTACTATTTTATATTGTCATCGGTCTTTATGACGAATGTGCAAAATTTCGAATCAATTTGTTCCTTTCAAGTGGGTCAAAATCGAGTCCAAAAGAGTCGGCTATCATCAAACATACATACAAGTGAAGCTGATATAAACATGTTAAAAAGTCCACTTTCTTGAGTAATTCGAGTATACTCGAAAGCGCCCTTATCGTGCGGGTTCAAAGGTCACTAACCATATGTATCAAATAGGAAGACACCGAGGTTACCAACATGTGAGATTACAAATATACCCGGAGAAAATAATGATGGTTGATGTTTCCTGCGCACTAGTTGACGAATTTCCACTTGTTCATTCATTCTCGAAATAATCTAAGTACCATTTTTTTTGCTTGAGGATGCAAATACCGGAAAATTACTTCTTATTAATCATATTGTCACTTTCACAAAACTTACATTTAAATAAAAACTTTGTTGGTGAAAGACTTTTTAGAATCGCTGAAAACTAAATACATATCCTTTTTTTTCTCCCGTCAAAATTGTATAAGTCTGTCTTATTCATCTTACGGATTTTAATTAAAGGCAATAAAAGAGAACAAAAGCTGTGAGTATGTCTTTGTTGAATTGCATGACCCGCATGATAAGACTGCATTTGACTATACCAAGTACCTCATTATTTTGATCAGTGCAGTTCAATATGTCTGATGTTGGATTTTGGCTCTAACTGGAATTGTCTGGCGGTGTACAGATGACATTCATTCATTTCCATTCATACGTTTGCAATGGGTTCGGCACGACAGCCCAGGCTCTTGAACTGAATCTTTGTACCATTACCCATGTTATCTACCTACTTCCATTCCAGAAGCTTCGTGCCTTCTATATAGATAGGCCACCAGTTTATCTGTAGGAAGCTTCAGTAGTAGATGACATTCGATAGCAGATCTATTACTAGATGCCTTTTAAAACTGTTGACTTTGTAATTCGCAATCTACTGACGATAATAATTTCTATTCTAGACAGGCCGAGAAAGGTGGATCTTTTAGATCCCAGGACACAACGCAGATGTTGGAAGAGTTTTTCCCTTGATAGGTCAGCAATGGTCAAAAGAATTCAACAGATTACTTGTTGACACTGTACCTAAAATGTTGGTTGTAGCATATAATTTAAAACATATGACGTGTAAGGATTTTTACAACTGCATTTTCAAAAAAAGAAATTGGTTTAAAAAAAATAATTTATACCTGAACAGGTAATTCAGAGTCATGGAAAAAATATAGGTAGTATTCTACTCGCATATAATGGCTATTATTATACGTCAAAAGTCCGGAACCGCACAACTATCGAAGAAAATATACATTTTGTGGAAAATCTTTTTATACCACAAATTTCACCCCAACTTAAACTATAATAAAGAAATATTTTGAAATATACAGAGTGTTCCAATAAATCGAACACCCTATATGTCACTCTATATGTCACTGCAATACGTAAACATGTCCAAAAAATTATTTTTACTTAAGTTTGTCATAAGTTTAAAGTCCTCATCATCAAAATTGTCTTCAGAGTCAAATTGATTTTTTACAGCATCAAAGGAAGCATTTCTTAATGCTCGAAACCATTGTGATGTCTGTGATAGGAGATATGACTACGTTGCGAGGATTAGCACGCAGTGCTCCGATTAAATCTGACGACAACCACCCTTCATCATTAAAATGATCAATACAGCAAATGAACCTTTTGGGACGTATATTTCTCCTTTTAAATATATATCTATTCTGGCTTCAAAAGAAATTGTCTGGAGATTTCTATTACCATCGCAAACAAAACAGATATTGCGTCTTTGCGGTACACAATTAAACATACAAGAAGTCTCATCATTTCCTACATGATCCCTTTCAATGTCGGCCATAACCTGTCTATAACAATTAATATGAATAACCTCACCATTTTCCATATTTCTTTGATGCAAATTATCATTTCCTCTGCGATGGTGGGCGGCGATCTGTCGTTTAATTCCTCACAACGCCGAAATCCTCTAGGACGAACTCTATGTTCACAAACGTAACACTGCATTTTCTTAGTTTTTAAATACTTGACCTTAAAAAATCTCTAAATTGAATACGCACACTTCTAGCACACAGAGCGATTATTTATTAAAACTGATCATTTGTAGTTAAAACTTGTTAGTCTACAATTAGATGGATACGCCCTTTTCTTTCATACTCCTTTTCGGAGTTGGTAATTTGGTCCCCAAAGATGACGTCACGAAATTTCAAAAGGTAATTTGGTCCCCATGGCTGACAGGTATAAATTCCCTACAAGTAATTTCGTCCCCGCAATCAGGTATATGCTTTCGGTTCAAAGAAGAAATAAAATCAAAACATGAAAATAGTTTAAAGGTTTTAATTTCAGCTCTATGGCATGAACATATAAATAATTTTCACACAAATGAGAATTCCAAAATTTTACACATTTAAATGAAATACATGTTAAAAAATGAGTTCTATCTATTTCAGAGTTTTTGTATTTTTCTATAAGGTTTTCAATAAATTTTTGACGATTTCTAATTTTAGGGTCTCTAACATAATGTTTCAAATGACAACTTTGCAACTTGATATAAGTTTCGATTTGGAATTCATTTAATTTCTCAAGAAATGTTATTATATTTGGATGTTCTTTGTAAAATGAATCGTTAAAAGTTCTGTGAAAAGCTTCGCAAGCGTTTGTTGTTCGCGTGAGATCAGACGAATTTTTGGCCCAAATTGTCGGTGGAAACAGAGATTCTTCATCAACATAATTCTCGATTAGATAATCAGCGTACTTCTCCAATCTCATGTCATTTGGTCTATTTTCGAATAGTTCGAACGCAACGCAATCACCCACTTCATTAGGATCTAAATAAGTAAGATCAAAAGTCAAGTGCAACCACCGACCAATATCACTGCTCGCATCGTTATATTCCACAACTAGACCGATAGTTTTAATTTTCCAGAACCATGCCTGGGCGAGATGAAATCTGCATCCGATGATTTGGGTGGAAGGCCAAACTTTTCGAACAGCTTTATGTATGGCCATTTCAAAATCACACACTATTTCCTTAAAATCGAAGTTAATATTTTTCGTATGTTTCCGATTTTTTATTGGGTAGAAGACATACCATTGAAGGTATGTAATGTCCGTGTAAAAAACCGTGAATTGTAAACATTTGTGTGAAATATTTGGCACAATAATCAAATGTGCCGTCGACGTAGATTCGTTGCGTTTTCCCCAGAGCTTCAAGCTTTGAAAGACACGTAAACACAAGGATATTATTTAACACACAATTAATAAAAAGGAATTGTTCATCACGCGAAGTTTTTACGTCAATCGAATTCAAAATTTCATGTACATCGTTAATATTTTTCGGAAGCGCTGGTATATACTTACGTCGACTATTATACATATTCTTCCTAACGTACTCGACGTCCCTGGTTGTTAGTGTCGCTGGTAAATTTTCTTTCAATGCCATACGTATAATTTTTGACGGTTTTTCAGAAATATCGTCAACAGCTTTTCTCTTGCAAACTACAGAAACTGTTTGCCTATTTAACGTTGAAATGTCCGCAAGATGACAGTGTTCGGATGAAGCTTTAGTCACGAATGTTGCACTTGATACACCTAATGTATAGATACAGGCCTTACATTTTCTGTTGGTACATTTCCAACAAGTTTCTTCTGAAGTTTTCAGTTTTTTGTGGAAATTAAACTTGTAACCGTTAACTACAAGTAAATCCTTGCAACGATTACTTTTAATAATTTTCACCTCCATAATTTGCTTTCTCACAACAATTCACACGTACTCAAACTAAGTAATAATTCAAATGATTGCAAATTATAATAATATAAGGGTTTTATATCCGTCTAAACACCTATTATTCCTAAAAATTTCCAAGAAGCAGAAATAATTATATTTTAGTTTGGGGTGATATTACCAGCCGGATTATCGAAGTGCCTGGCTACCAAAGGATTAACACAGGTAGCGGGGACCAAATTACCCATCCCCCTCCTATTACCTGTCGGGGATTTGTCAGGTATAAATATTTGCAATCTATAATCTATCATATCTTCATACAACTGAAAAATATAATCCTATTTTTTGTTTCGACGAAACGGGTATTTATCGTATGTACAACTATATTCATAAGTCCGACTCTGTTTCACCGCAGCAGGTGGTGTCTTATGTAATCGAATCGGAAATTTCTGACAAATAAACTGATTTTGTGGGTTTATTAATTACAACATTGGCGCAATGTTATCAAATGTTCTATTTCTCAAGACGAATAGGTTGGTATCAAAATATCCGCATTTGAGTGGTCTTTTATTTTCCATAAGCTGGAAGCATAGTCCTTAAGAGAGAATTGCAGATGTTTTAAAATCGATTTAGCATACAATTTAAGAAAATTGTAAATTGCACGAAATTATTGAAACCCTGTATATTTCAAAATATTTTCAAATTATGGCTTAAGTTGGAGTAAAATTTGTGGTATAGAAAGATTTTCCAAAAAGTTTATATTTCCTTCGATATTTGTCCGGTCCCGGACTTTTGCCGAACTCCGAATGCTTGTTGAATAATATACTATTATGAACAGTTAAATTTTGATTCGTTCAAAAACAGTTTAATAATTATCAATAAAATGAGCAATTTTCAAATTTTTATCCTTTTAAAAGAAGTACAATCGTTATTTTCAGCCCTTCTTTAATCTTGGTCTGAACTTCTGTGACCCCTGTATACAAATAAATACCAATGCTAGGTACCTAGCATCACATTAACATTAGTTACACTATATAGTGTAACTAATGCTAATGTGATGACCTAGAATTGTATTACAAATTTTATGCAGGTTAATTAATAATTTGAATTAAATTTGAAAAACATTACTTCACAATATTCGAAATTTTTAAAAAAAATTGTGCACGTCATTGGGCGGCTTTTTCCTTCAAAGGGATTAAAAATATGGGTCATCACATTAACAATAGTTACACTATACGTATTAGTGTCTAATAAAGTACATATTTTTCCAATTAGTTTCATTTAGCTTGAGATTCAAATAAAATCGATAAGATTAAATAAATTTTATCTATAATAACGTGATATAATAAACCCAAATCTGTTTTAAATCCAATTAAACAAACACTTAACGAAGGACGTTATTTGTAAGAGGAAGAGGAGCAAAAACTACCATCATTTAAAACAAACAAAAAAGTAAACATTCAATATTTGGATAGTTTTATTCGGGTTTGATTGCATAAAAAATTCGAATTGAATTTTGCAACTAAGAAAAATTTAATAACGAAGTTAGAACCATTTTCAAGTGGCTTTGTTCATTGTATCATGGTAAGTGTCCGTCTGTAAACTTTTAAATGTTCTAAACATCTAATCTTAAATTGATTTTGATATTTTTTCATTCCTTTCTTTCCGATGTTTCTAACAAGTCCAAATGTTAAAATTAATAGTTAAATTTTAAGATTTGTTTGTAATACCTACGTACCAAGACCATTCAAGGTTCTTTCTCAAAGTCAACGTTACAACAGTTTCTAACACCATAAAAAGTAAAGGGCAACACAAATACCACCACCACCTGTCATTTTTCATATAAGACACTTGTCCTATAGCTATTAACGAATGGATTATAAACACTGTACGAATAAATATTGCACGGCACACTCTATGTTTACCCATTTTTGTTTGGACTGTGCATTTTTTTTCGAGTTGTCAATTTGAGATTCGTCAAGATACTGAGGATGATACATACTTTACAATTTGTTTGAACAATGTTACTTGCTTATCTAGATGTAGAGGTAATCCTTTACATAAAACAATTTGATGTTAATAGTCCAGGAGCCATACCAATCCTGAAATATCCGTTTTTAATGTTTTCCAAGACCTTTCTTTTGGAGTCATCTTTCTCCTACCTCTGCCTTCTACCTTACATCTTATTCGTCTAAGTGTTGACTTTTGATGTTTATTAAAAATTTTATTTTAACCTTAATACGGAGCTTTCAGGATTTATGGCTCCACGCCTATAACATGTTAACATTGTGTGACCAAAATCTGTAGCAAAAAAATTTACTATCACAAGAAAATGTTGATAATCATATATTTGAATAACTCGGAAGCATATCTTATCATACACTTTATAAACATTATTTTGGCTATCTTTATGTTAATAGTACAAAAAATTTATTAGAAGTTTGTAAAGTATGTCAAAAGATTAGGTACTCACTGAAAGCACCGCACAAGCTTTATTTTTAATAATTGTTTTTCACTTTTAAATCAAATTACGTGCTTTCTAATATTTAAAAAGGCAAATGTAAAAGGTTCCTATTAAATTTTCACATTTCTCAAAGGTTTAAAATTACAAAAAAGAAGCCAAAACAACACCATCATTATATTAAGGTGAAGGGACTTTCTGTATACAAACTTTTCCCCCAACCAAAATTATTTTAAAACACAATATAATAAATATGCTGAATTGTTACAAAAATTGATTCCATTACTCACCACTTCCATTCTTGATTTTGTTTAATAGTAAGAGTGAAAATCCCTTCAAAAAACAACAACAAAATTGGCGAACTTAAATACCAATAAAAATAATTCTTTTTAAAAATAGTCACTTGCCAAATAGCGAGAAACCCGTGCGATGAAAAAACCAATCGAGTTATGATGGCTTTGATAGTGGCTATTATTTTTGCCATTTTTCATACAGCGTTCAAAAGAGTTGGATATCAAACGCGGCCCTTGTATTTTACTATGAGAACCTTGAGCGCAACTTAAAAAATATTGGAGCAAGGTTGGTTGGTTCTGAAATGCGCATCGGGGTTGTTTTTTTATTGATAGGATACTTTATATGATTCAAAAATTGGCAGTTGTATCCATCCAGTAGTATCTAGTTATATTCTAGCTAACTCTGATAACTGTTTATAGGATAGAATGAAAATTAGTTGAACATAGGTATATATTGATATGAAAATATAAACAACTACGGATTGGTAGCTAAAAATCTTCAGTTCAGTGAATTGTATATTAAAACTCCAATAAATAATCCCGTGAATCAATCAACTCCGTAATTTGAAAACCATTTTTTACATCGCAAAATATTTATTTAACAACTCTTATTATTGTAGTGTCATCTATTAAACAAATTTAGAACTTCTAAGTCAACTGATTTTGAATAGATATACTAGATGGCAGAACTCAAGTGTCACAGGAGCTTTCTTTTGTTACTAGCCCAAGTACACTTTTAGCAAATTATTTCCATTATTAAACAATAAATTGTGAATTCATCCATACTGTAGAAAGATACATTCTTGAATGAGCTGTTGATATTGATAGCTCAAAATAAGTAAGGTTGGATATAGTAATGGTAACAGGCAGGATAATATCTAACTGGAATACTGGGTATAGTTCTGTGGTAGGAGCAAAGAAGATGAACAGAGTCTTAGATAAGGACAGACGAATCATTTCTCTTCTAATTCTTTTTATACGTCTAGAATGGCGGCCAACACAGATTCTTTGGTTAACGCGCTAGTTTTTGATTTTTTAAGTAAAAAGAATAAACAAATAGCTGTATCGTTTCAAAAAGAAACAAAGGCCGTAAGTAACTTTTGCAATTATTAATAATCAGACGGATCAGTGGTGTAATGCTGTTTGTTTGGTTAATACCATTACCACGTGTTCTTTCCTCGTGTTTAAAACATGCTTTTTTATTTTAGTCTGCTTTGAAAAAAGGATCAGCTCAACTTGGTGAACTACTATCCTCTTATTTAAAATTGGGACCTAAAACAAAACCAGTAGTATTAGCTGCTACGACAAACGGAATTGCAAAGAATGATGGATCAAGTAGTGAAGAGAGCTCAGAAGAAGAAACTATCAAGAAACCTATTGCTAAACAACCTGTAAAACCAGCTCAAAAGAAAAAAGAAAGTTCTGATTCAGAGGTAAGTAATTTCAATTTGATTTCACATATTATTAAGGGTTATGAGGTTATACTACTATTCAGTGTAAAATTATTTTACACTAGCCAAAACCAAAATTCACCTAAATAATAGCAGATATCACTATAAGTTTGATGTATTATGCTTTTTTTGTCCATGACTATTTGATAATGTTTACATTTTATGTGTGCTTTTTCAAGTATAATGATATACATTCACTAGTGAATAAAAAGTGTGTA
Organism: Galerucella pusilla; assembly: GCA_910591695.1. NCBI lineage: Eukaryota > Metazoa > Arthropoda > Insecta > Coleoptera > Chrysomelidae > Galerucella > Galerucella pusilla. The sequence goes on from CAJUYI010000064.1 coordinate 312,215, forward strand.
TAATAAACAGGTCATGACATGGATAAATAGGAACTATATTAAGAGTTATTTATTTACAAATGTCATATTATAATATGACATAATGAATTGAAAATATCACTGTGACTAGGATTTAAATCCTAACTTGTCTAGCACTTTGGGTTTGGGATAAAGGAGTTATTTGTTATATACATGCAACAACAGAACTTTATGGTTTATATGGAAACAAGTATGAGTACTGACAGAGACCATAAAGTTGAGAGTCAAGGTTGAAATAAAATTTTGTAACAATAGACCTAGTCTAGGATATAGACATGTATAGTATAATTCGTGGCGAGATCTCAGCTCACATCGATAATGTGCGCATTCTTTTTGATATACTCACTTCGAAGTGAGCTGAGATTTTTCTCCCCCTTCACCGATGCTGAATGTGATGTAAGGGGGTATCAGTTGGACTTAAGTCGGAAATAAAGTGGGGAGGATGAAGAAATATTTGATTTTGTTTACATATAAACACACATAACCTAATTTTCTTTTGTTACAAATTATCAATTGACTGAATAAAAGAGAAATAATTATGGATACAATAACATTATTATATGCTGATACGAATTTATATGTTTTATGTCTCTTCTTCACGCATGCCTCGGCAGATCGCGCGTTTCAATTAAGTAGTTCGTTCTTTTTGGTGCTTACTCACATCACTTTATCTCAGATCACTCTAACTGAGGTGAGCTGAGATCTCAGTCAAAAAGAACACACCTAATATTAGACAAAAAAGCCATTGAATGCTTATCATTGTAAAATAGTAGGACATGGCATGGCAACATCTGTTGAATCCAGCAAAATAAATGAACTTGGACATTGTTTACGTTGGCATCAGATAATAAGTCTGTTTATTAATCTAGTATGTTCATTGTTCAGCTGTGAAAGTGGCATCCATTCAAAAAGTCCATAGCTGACATTTATAATAATTGACATTTTTTAAATACAATTTTGACAAATATAACAACCAAATCCACAATTATTCCCTTGGAATGTTGCATTTAATGGCCTAACGGAGCTTCTAAAACTTTTTTCTTACAATTTTTGTGAAAATTTCATAAAAACAGGAAGTTGTAAAAAAATTTTCTTTTACTAGGATTCTTCTGAAGATGAACAACCAACAAAACCATTACCCCCTAAGCCCCAACCAGCAAAAGCAAAAAAAAGTAGTGACGATAGTTCATCTGAAGACGAACAACCAAAAAAATCTGTGCCTGTCAAAGCTGTCAAACCTACCGCACCAGTTCAAGTTGCAAAACGAAAAGCAGAAAGCAGTTCAGATGATTCATCTGATGAGAAACCTCCAGCTAAGAAACAAGCTGCTGCTGCTCCAGCTAAAAAACCAGTAGCTGATAGCAAAAAGGCAAAAGAAAGTAGTTCTGATGACAGCAGTGAAGAGGAGACTAAACCTGTAGCAGCAGCCAAAAAACAAGCAGTAGCACCTCCGAAAAAACCTGCAGCCAAAAAAGAAAGTAGCTCTGATGATTCTAGTGATGAGGAGGAAACTCCTGCTGCTAAAAAACCGGTTACTGCTCCACAAAAAAAACCTGCAGCCAAAAAAGAAAGTAGTTCAGATGATTCTAGTGATGAGGAGTCAACTCCAGCTGCTAAAAAACCAGTTACTGTTCCTCAGAAAAAACCTGCAGCCAAAAAAGACAGTAGTTCAGATGATTCTAGTGACGAAGAGGAAGCTCCAGCCGCCAAAAAACCTGCTGCTGTACAAAAAAAACCTGTTGCGGTACAAAAAAAACCAGCCGCCAAGAAAGATAGTAGTTCAGATGACTCCAGTGAAGATTCGAGTGAAGATGAGACACCAGCAGCAAAGAAACTAGCTGTAACTCCTACACCTAAAAAACAAGCTGCTGCTATCCCTGCTAAAAAAGCAAAAGACAGTAGTTCCGAAGATAGCAGTGAGGAAGAAACTAAACCAGCTGCGGTAGCTAAAAAACCAGCAGTACAATCTACGAAAAAACCAGCTGCCAAAAAAGACAGTAGCTCTGACGATTCTAGTGACGAAGAAGAAACACCGGCTGTTAAAAAACCCGCTGTAGCTGTACAAAAAAAACCGGTAGCTAAAAAAGAAAGTAGCTCGGAGGATTCCAGTGACGAAGACGAGAAACCTAAAGCGAAAGCAAAAGCTCCAGTTACTAAGAAAAAAGAAAGTTCTTCAGAAGAAGAGTCGAGTGAAGATGAAGCACCAAAGAAACCAGCAGTAACTCCGAAAAAGGAAAAAGTAAGATTTATTTTAAAAGTTTCAAGTTACAATGGCTAAAATAATATCCTATTGTAGTTAGAAATTAATTGTCAACTTGGTCAGGAACGATCAAGCCGACAAAAATGACTTTTAAGATCTACAGGTTACGTAATAACGATTGTCTTTTTTAATTTCATCAACACCCTCACTCCATCCATGTTGGGAACATACTGAATACCACCAACTAGTTAATTCCCTTTCTCTCTGTAAAGGACAATCAACATTCGGCCAGCCCCTGGAGGTACATGCCTCGATGCTATTTAATTGCTCTGATCATTGTTTATGGAGCAACTAATTTTTCACGGATATCTCGGACGTTTTTGAGTGTCCGGAAAAATTAGTCGGTCAAAACTCACTTTTCTGCTATTATTTAATTGTTCTGATCATTGTTCATGGAGCAACTAATTAGCAACTAATTCTTGGGGTGTTTTTGTAAGATTTTACGTTGTAATAATATATGACAAGGCTAACTTTAAAAAAAAGTTAGCATAGTCATCATTTTCTCGGTTGCTATATGAGCAAAAAATTTTCGATTAGGGCAACTAATTAGCACATAAAAAGCACTAAATTTGTAGGTATTTTAAATCTGATTGGGATGGGTTGTTGATGCTAATTTTATGGACGTGTGTATTTGTTATAGTAATTATTTTATTTGTGAAATTTTCATGAACATTTCATTGAATTGTAAAAATTTCTCTTAATCATGGATGTACGATGATATATTTTATATTTGAACAGGCTGCAGCTAAAAAAGAATCCTCGTCCGAGGAAGAATCTTCTGAAGACGAGAAAAAACCTGCACCTAAGAAACAACAAAATGAAGATGATGAAGAAGACGATTCCGAACTTAAGATAAAGAAACCGAAATATGACAATTTCGTAAAAGCCGGAAAAAATAACAGTTTTAATGGAAACGATAAGGTTAGTTTTCTTCTTTATTAGTTAATTTATCTTGCAATTGTATGCATTGATTTTATTTATTTAATTCTAAATAGTTTTTATTTAATTTAGCAAACCTTTTGATTGTTTATTAAAAATTTTTTTTAATGTAATTTAGCAAAAGAATACTCCTTTTCGTCGTGTCAAGGACGATGAAGTCAACATTGATCCACGTCTAACCGACAATTCATTCGATGCTAAGGTAAAGTGCAAATCTCATGGAAAGTACAACCGACATGGCAAGCGAAGGATTTCGAATTCATGTCTTGTCTGATTAAACCATTTTTTTGAAGATTTTTAACAATTTAAATTCGGTGAGATTTGCACATTATCCTTCCAATATTGTTTGCCATTTCTGTTGTACTTACATATTTTTTCTTTCTTTTTCATATATTGATGCGCCTCTCTCTCTCTGTATTGAACAAATTAAAATTCGCAACGTACAGGGTGAAGGAAATAATTCGTTCGGAGGACGTGGTGGAGGACGCGGTGGTCGTGGAGGAAATTTCCGCGGCGGTCGTGGTGGCAACAGAGGAGGTTTTAACAGAAATTCCGATGGCGGTGAAAGGAAAAGTTGGGGAGACGGCGGTGAAAGAAAAAGTTGGGGAGATAACCGCGGACGAGGCGGTTTTAGAGGAGGAAACCGCGGTGGCGGTGATGGAGGTTTTAGGGGAGGAAACCGCGGAGGTGGTGGTTTTAGAGGAGGTAATCGAGGCGGTGGCGATGGAGGTTTTAGAAAATCTTTCGGTGGAAACGATAGAGGAGGAAGGGGTGGTCGAGGCGGGGGTGGTTTCGGAAATAATTCGTTCAATCAGAGAGAAAGTTTTGGATCGAAGCCTGCGGAAAATAAGAAAATTACTTTCGACGAGTAGAGTGCTGGTTTTTATATAATATTAGATGTAAGTATATTTCAGAAATTTTGTTGAAAAGGCGACAGTTCAAAAATAAAAAAAAATGACAAGGGGGATACTTATTAGGGTGCTGTGGTTTTCTTTCGGATTTGATTTCAATTATTGATAGCAGTTGTTTTAAAAATTGAAGAAAATTCGATAAAAAATTAGGGTAGGGGGTGAAAATTCAGGTGCTCTTTATCGAAAAAAATACGTGCAGTTCTGTAAAATATTAGTAAAAAAATAGATTTATATCTCTTGAAAAAATAAATAAAAAAATCGTTGAAAAATTCGAATTGTAGATATGGGCTAGTTAACATGGGTCATTTTAGACCAAAAGTACAAGTAATTAGCAATACAGCTGATTTTTTTTATAAATACCTTGAAGTATGTAGATTAACATAAAAAAAAGGTTTACTAGCCTATCGATTTCCCAAATTATAAAAAAAATGAAAAACTTCTTTGTTTTAAATTCTTTGATATTTCACGTTAGGAGGAAGGTAGAGAAGAATAAAAAAATACCACGGTGTAGGGGAAGTGTTTTGCAATAAAAAAGGTCTCTGGCGTTTTTTTCTTCCGATCAATGATTTGACCGGAAAAAATTCGGTACACTAAGTATGTGTTCCGCATCCGCGCGACTCTGCTGCACGGCGCAAGACGTACTTTCTGAAAAGAGTCAAGGTTGTGAATAATAAATGAAAGGTAAGGGGGCATCCATTAATTACGTGAGCTCTTCTTCGGTCAGTTTAGACTCCTCCCCCCCTTGGGTGAGATTTGTCAAGACCCCTCCCCCCTCACCTTACGCGAGATTTACGCTAAAAATATTTTAAACGTAATTTATTTTTATTACTCGGGAAAATATTTATTTTTTCAGGTATATTCTTGATTTATTCAAATTTAATGAAATTCAAAATAAAAACAGATAAAAACAACACTTTTTTTAAATTTTTAATCGATCCATGGAGACTCGTGTACTTTTTCGATCGAAATAATTGGACACATGACATCTGGAATTTCTGGTAGTACAGGAAGACAGTCCCTGGAAACGTCTACGTTTTCTTCGTCTATCCACTCCAAACTTTCGTCCACAACGCTCTTTATATTACTCTCGTACTAAATAATATGAATAGCCATGAAATTTATTTTAGCGGGTAAAATTAACACTCGAAATTTTTTTTTTTAATATCTAATATTTTATATTTTTTGAAGTTGACGTGAGATTTTCAATTTTCCCCCCCTCGGTTTAAATGAGATTTGGTGAGATTTCATTGGACCCACCCCCTCTATTCTGAGCTCACTTAATTAATGAATGCCCCCTAATACATTAATTTTTACATATTTTTATTGGAAAAATAAATGCAAAAAATTATATCTTGGAATTATATTGATCATCTTCTATAACTTATCACTATTTACATTTTGTTCGTTGAATATTAATCTTTAAATTACAGGAGTATCAAATTTTATTTTGAAAAAATAAAGAAGATTCCTACTCGAATCTATAAAAATTTCTATTTTCGCTTATAATACAAAAATTCATCGAATTCAAAACTGTATGTGAATTAATTAATTTTGTAATTATATTCTTGATCTTAGTTTTTCCCAACATTTCTACGCAAACCCCTTTTAAATTACTCCAGTTTTATCAAAGTTACAATACAGATATTGAAAGGTGCCATATTTCGTAATAAGGAAAAATTAATTATCCGTAAATTTTATTCATTGAACCTCGTAAATAACAGTTTCCATTCTTCGAAAAATTGTTCCAATGCCACCTTATTATATCATATATTTTTTACACTCCCCTAGGTGGTATTTTTTATTTTTATCTACCTTCCTCCCAGCGCGAAATATTTAAAAATTCCGAAAAAAAAAAGTTTTTTGATTTTTTTTTTCTAATTTGGGAAATCGATAGACTGGTACTTTTTTTTTATATTAATCGATATGCTTTGAGGTACTTATAAAAAAAATCTGCCGTATTGCTAATTACTTGTATATAATGGATAATCGATTATAATTTTTGTAATCGCCCAGCCCTAGTTGTTAGAGCACTATCGTCTGGCCTATAGGGGGGGTGACAGGTTTAAATCTCTAAAAAATAAATGAAAAATCGTTGGAAATATTGAGTTGTAACTGTTTTTATAAAAAAATTCAACATTTTCACTTGAATATTTTTACCAATTTTTTTTTCTTATAATTTTTCACGATTTTCTTGATAATTCTAAACGGTTAATCTTTACAGTCTTCTGCTCGTTTTACATACTAGGACTTTTTTCAGTTTAACGCAAGAGGATCCTGGGGCGAGAGGGCCAATATAGATTTGAAACATACAAGAGGAAAGTCATTCAGACACGAGAAAACAAAGAAAAAACGAGGATCCTACCGCGGAGGCACCATCGACGTCTCTGTTAATTCCATTAAATTTGACTAGATACTTTTTATCGAATTATTTTATTTTTTAAACGATCCAAAAGTAGTTTTTAAACGTGTTCAATTTTTTTTATACTGAATAATACCGTATAATAATTTTTTAAGGATAAAGCAATTGAAGAATTAAACATTGCTATTTATTTAAAATAGTTGGATGGTGCCTCTTCTTCACATATTTGTTGAATATTTTCTTATTTTAGATATTAACGTATATAATAATTATGTAAAGTAAAAAGTATTACTGTGATTATTCGGATTATCATAATTGAACAGTAAATGCAGTGCAGTGCTCGACTAAGTTTTTCTTGGAAAATAAGTCTTGAATTTTTGTATATACTGGAAGTTTCCTTTACTATGAAAAAGAAACGTTCACATTGTTCGTGTTGAGAAAATGTTTGTTTTTCTAGTAACAACTTGTCCAAATACGTCTGTTTATTTTTTAATAAAGTTTCTATACTGTCAAGATTTTTATTTATTTTTAAAAACTTCTTTGGGTACGTCCAGCGTGTTTTTGGATGTAGAAAAAAAAACATTGATTTGGCGTTATCGTCACGCTCTTATGAAACACACAATACTTTCGGGTATGGGCCTTTTCAGTATTTTTTTTATTGGTTTAAATTGAAGTATTTTCTGAAAAAATGTCCCTTCATTACCCTAGTACAAATGTGCATGCGAAAAAAGTTACAACCCTTCGAAGTTACCGAATGAAAATAGATTTTTTCAAATATTTCGACAGTTCGACATATTATAATGAAAGTTGACAAGTGGCTTTCTTTCTTATTGTAGCACTACTATTCAAACACATTATTTTTGAAACTTTTTTACCACATAGTATTTTTTGCAAGTATCAGTTTTTATCTTCAAGCTTCAAAAATTTCGAGTGATAAAAATTAAAGTCAATGAAAGCGCATTTGCGGCGCCGAAGCCAAAAGGAGGAAGAGAGCGAAGGAATCAGGGGTGGCAGCAGCTACAAGTGCACCCCCCTCTTCCCCCACTCCACCACCAACAACAAAGGCACTTCCTGCGGCCGGCGGCAAGAGCTCCGCTTTGAATAAAGGCAGGGAACCGGCTGCCCCTGCAGGAAAGCGCCCTCACTTGAGCACCTCCACGGAGGGGACTCCAAGAAGGCCGAAGAAGCCGCGCAGCGACAGAAATGTCGCCGCGCCTTTCAAAACCTTTTCGGATGCCGCCTTTTGAGACACCTCAAGGTTGCTATTATAGATGAGACTAACCCGTACGGTAAGGTTACCGCAGAACGGGAAAGAATCATTAAAAATCAACTGCTAGAGGAACTGGACAAGATTATCTTCTCCGCCTCCAACAGCAAAGCGCCCACGTTTAAGTCGTGGACATACTCCGGTGAAATCATCAGAGTGGTGTCTGCGATGACGACGGGACGCTAGAGTGGCTGAAAAAAGCCACAAAAAACCTCAAGCCGTGGGAGGATGCATCGCTGGCGATCGTTAGTGTGGATAGGCTCCCTAAGCTGACCAAGGCCTCGCTCTGGATCCCGGAGGACGTCCACAAGACGACATCCGGTGAAAAGAGAGGGTTCTTGGTCGGCTTAGGGCGCAGAACCCTGATTTGACGGTGGCAAGGTGGTGCACTTTCCACCACGAGGTAAAGGTGAACCCAGAAGGACACCTCTTCGTCTTCGGAATTGGAGACGAGGATATGGCTGTCCTCAAGAAGAAGTCGATGAGGATGAGCTATGCGTTCACCTCATTGACTATTAGGGTAACAAGGAAGGAAGCAGGGGGCACCTCTGAAGACCCGAGGTCCTTGGTAGTCGAGCCACCTAAAGTGGACATTGACCCCAAGGCCACCATGGGTCCCGAAAAGGACGTCGAAACAGTCGATGACCTGACGGAGGAGGCACCCGAAGACAGCGAGGTCGTCTCTCCCCTAGCGGAGGAGCAGATGGACCTCTAAAGAGAACCCAATTCCATGCAACCTACTCATGGGCAAGGACGTTGGAAAAAAGGTGAATATTATACAATGCAACCTCCAACACAAAAAGGGGGCAACGGCAACACTATGTCGCCGCCTTGATGTATTGGAGGATGCAATAGCTTTGATCCAGGAGCCCTGGATAATAAAGACCAAAATTACTGGTTTCAGTAGCCTAACGGGTCAAATTTTCAGCCTACCAAGCAATCAGCAACCTAGGACATCTATTTACGTCCCAAGGAAATACAGAGTCTCCGATGGCACAATTCTGCACCTCAGACCTTACTGCGGTTAAAGTGGAATGTCCAGATGGAAGAGGCAAATATACGGCGTTGGTACTCGCATCGGTGTACTTACCTTCAGATGCAGCCACCCTACCACCGACTAAAGAGATGGAGGTACCAGTGGATCACTGCCTCAACCACAGAGTGGAGCTTATATTGGGTTGCGACTCAAACTCACACCACTTGAGCTGGGGCAGCAAGGATATCAACGCCCGAGGTAAGTCTCTTTATGAATATATAATTAGGAAAGATCTAACAATCTTAAACAGAGGCACGGAGCCGACATTTATTAACGCCCGTAGCCAAATATTAATAGATATTACGCTGGCGACAGCCAAAATATCAAACAAAATTCAGAACTGGCAGGTGTCGGAACTGGTGGTGCCCTGAACTGGAACACCTCAGAAAGACACCGAGAACGACCTTTAACAAGGCAAAACGCACAAAACTCAAAGAGGACTGGGGAATGTATAAGGCCAACCTCAAAGAGTTCAAAAAAGTCTGCAGACAAAAGCAAAGAG
>CAJUYI010000064.1:332604-367613 GCA_910591695.1 Galerucella pusilla
ATGATTTTTTTAGTTTCTAGTTGGATTTTGTCATTTTCAGCTCATGAAGTTTGTTATCGATTGAATTTTGATCCTTTTCAGTTGATTTTGTTCGTTTTCGGTCGAATTTTATTTTCCTCAGTTAGTTCCTAGTGACATTGGGTCCTTTTCAATTGATTATGTCCGTTTCTAGTCGGATTTTCGTCCTTTACAGTTAACTGAATTGGTTTGCAGTAAAAGAACACACTACTAATATGTAAATTATTTCTCGAAGCCTAGCATGTGACAGGAAAGGGATATGCAACGTATGTCGATTGCTCATCGCATGGTTCAATTTAATAGCGAGTAGTAAGAATAAGCTTTCTTCTTCCTGTGAACCATGAAACGATAAGGTCAACACTTTCAATTTCTTGTGAGAGGTTTACCTCAAACTTTTTTTTTCTAAAGTGCATATCAATGTGAATGGTAAGTTGCATTTACGTATATGCTTTTCATTTCTGATTCTTGTTTTTTTTTTCCTCCTAGTGATAAGCGCTAGATACACACATACAGCGATATTGTTTTTTTATCTTGTTCTTTGGTATAGTTTTTCTAGTTTTTCTTATACAGTTGATAAAAGGTTCACATGTTTATAGTTGAAGTCTTTAAAATTATGTATATTTAATTAATCAATTAATTCAATCTAATTACCAATCTAGAATATTATATTTCCGGATTACATTTTTTTCGCCTTCTGTGATTGAAATTTACTACAGATATCCTGAATTTTACATAAAAAAAATGTAACTATTGTTGATACACTGTATCTTTCCTAGCCCTTTGTACCTGCCACTTTGTTCCTGCCAATTTGTACGTGACATTCCGAATGAAGAGCTTTCTATGAGGTAGTTTCCATGAACTAAATTCCCATGGATTAACATCAGACACCTAGGACCTGTCCGCAGAAACTAAGGAAAGTAAAACAACGTAAAACAACAAACAACGTAAACAACATAAAACAACATTCATTCTCTGTGATATTAGTTTTAAAATCACTATACAACTTGTAAATTTAACAACGTTGTTCATATTCCTTCCCTTCCAGCATTTCCAGGTTTGTTGATAGAGAGTTGTGAGGTGAAAAACAAGTCGACTGATATTATTCAGGGTGGCGCCCACTTACCTTTCTTGATTAACTTTAATTACATTCCTTAACTTGATTTATTAACTTATTAAATTCATTTGGTTTCTTAACTTCATCTATTATCTCATTAACTTCAATAACTTGAATAAAGTAGGATTACCCACGAACCGGTAAGACTACTCCCTGAATTGATATTAGTTTGGTCCGAATTCACACCTGAGGTGCTCTAAACATTGATTCGCCGTTACAATTTATTTTGCCTTATTATTTTAAATAAATAATAGGTTACATTCTTTTCAGTTGATTATGTTCGTTTCCAGTTAGATTTTGGTAGTTTTCACTTCATTTTGTTCGTTTCCAGTTGGAATTTGATCATTTTCAGTTAAATATGTTCCGTACCAGTTGAATTTCAGCTTTTCAGTTAGAGCTTCACGCGAGAGCGAGATTTTTCTCGTCTCGAAACAGCGAGACACAAAAAAAATTTAGGCGAAACCGAGGGTCATAACATTTCGTGGAGTACACTACCTTACAGGTGGCGTGGAAATGTGACTATTAAAATAGCGATATTTCAAAAATGGTGATTCTTAGAAGAAAATTATAACGACCATTTTTGTAGATAATTTTAAAATCTATTACTTCAGTCTGAGATACTTTTTTGATAAAAAGTTTTCGAAAAAAATCCAAAAAACATTTTGACCTTTAGCCCCGAATACTTTTTTAGCACATATGGAAACAATGAGGACTTTTGACCATTTATTTCTAATCCGAAGTCTCCACCAAAATTAGACTCTCCCAGAATTTTTGTCATTTCAAATATTGACCGAACTATTCGAATAATCGTAGAAATAAGTTCTTGCATATTTAGGCCCGGTCTTTCCAAGTACGAATAAAATGGCCAATAACTAACTGAAAGATAAATTTATTAGGAAGTCTTATTCAACAAATAAAGTGTAAATGTCTTTCAAACTGACTTTAACCAGTGATTTATTATTCGGTGAATTAACATAACCAAAATAATTATTTCAACGTTGGCTGCAATGAAATTACAATAACTAACTTCATATTATGTGTAGAGAAAGATAGTTTCATGCACAATGTGTATATAATAGAAAGTGATAAACAATTGTTATGTTTCGCGGACACGTTGTAAGCTGCGAAATCGATTTTAGGCTAGCTGTCACCTGCTTGACAGCACTGAAATCAGGATTTCTTGTAAATATTCAAATAATTGCTGAAATTGTGTATTAACAACAGAAGTAATTTTACAGAAAGAACCAAAATAATAACAACAATTATAAAAAAAAGCAAAAAAATATAATCATAAACACTGCAAACCCTAATTAAATTAACCGATCTGTATATCCGATGTTGTAGTTGGGGTCCTATCTCCTCCAATAAGTTAATCACAGTTTCTTTAGGTAATCGAAAACGGCGTAAGAATTCTTCATCATCCCATCTTTCAAAGTGATCAATACGTTCTCTAACGGTACTATATGGGTGACGTTCTGGGCTTACAAAATCTACAATTTCTTGTATCTCTTGCTCTTCGAGCTCCTCGAAATCATTAAAAATATCCATTTAAAAATAAATGTGACAGTTTTTATTCAAACTAGGTTAGAATCGCCAACACTTTGAAAAGAGAATAACTCAATTCGTAGTTAATCGGCATCAGTCGGTTGTTATTCACAACCCGAACAATTTTATTTCGAACTTATACCTCCTAATAACTTAACTGTAGAATAATGCTATATATTCTGCGAATATAAATTATCCGATATTGGAAAGACGAATCTAGTGCTTATTTGATAAATATATATTATTTACAACTTTATTCAGACTTGGAAAGACCGGGCCTTAGCGAGACGGGAAAATACAACTGGTTACGGGACGAGACGAAGATTTGAACGAGACTCATTTTTTTTCAGAATTGATAAGACCGAGAAGAGATTTTTGAAACTCTCACCCTATATCGTCTCGTTTGAAGCCATATTTTCAGTTCATGAAGTTTGGCATTTGATTCTTTCAAGTTGATTTTGTTCGTTTCTAGTGGGATTTTGTCCTTTTCAGCTCATGACGTTCATTTTTAGTTGGATTTCTATCATTTTCGTTGATTTTGTTCGTTTCCAATCAGGTTTTGGTCCTCTAGTTATTTTCAAATGATTTCGGTTATATTCGATTGATTTCAGTTAGATTTTGTCTACTACTACGTCAACTTAAAATTTAATCTACAGTAGGCATAATGTACCACACAATATTTTCAACTGTCAACGTGACAAATCATTTCATTTCAAAGAAAATCACAAGTCATCATAAATCTCACATCAAACTTTGTGTGTGTTACACCTACCTATAAAAATGAAATTCTAAGTCTTTAAATCCAAATGACTCATCCTGATGACGAAGAAAATAGAAGAAAAGCCGAACCGAAAATACTACCTTTGTATCGAGATGAGGATTTGAATAATGGCGGTAGTATATGGACGAAAATACCTCTGGTAATTCCGTTTTGTATACCGGTATTCTTAAGACGGAAAAAATAATCAATTTTAGTAACAAAACTATTATAAAACAATCTGAATTCTATCGACATAGCTAAAGACAAAACATTAGTACCATTTTAAATAACAAGCATTTTACATCACCCTGTATATTGATATGAACGGATTAAAAGTTTAAATTATTCTAAATTTATTAAATATTACCTCTTCAATTGAAGCACCGACTTTACAAGCTTCCGGAAACCTGACAGGTTTCGGATGAAACACTTTAGTTAGGCCTCCAACTACTTCATCTACTGTATTAATAAGATGTTCCGGCATGTTTTTAATAGTTTTCATTCCAGATTTGAGTGGATTAACCAAAGTATCAATCTAAAAATAACATTATTAAAAATTATCACCAAATACCAATGGGCTAAGCCAAAACCTGACCAAACAAGGAAATTTCTAACTTGAACTTTACAGCCAATAACTCACTAAAAAGTAGGAAGTTTTGGTATTTCGATGCTAACTGTTCTTTTTTAGGTCTAGAACTTCACTTTTTTAATTTTTGGATATTAAAACTACAACCCACTTTTCATTGGCCACTAGCATTACCGCAATCGGAGTGTATTGAAATACTGATGAATGATGCATGTATTTTAGGGTGACATTCACTGAGACCTAAAAGATTTATTGTGTCCCCTTACTTCTATCTAGTTTTTGAAGAGAGTCTCAGAAACTAGTAGCTACTTTAGTCCTATTTCCAGGAGGAATTTAAGGATATCTGCAGGCAGGTAAATGTTCCTCTTCTATCCAGTAACCTACCAGGTGCCCTAGGATTCTGAAGTGCTGTGCAGTTAGAAAGTATATGGATGGAGGCTTCTTCTTCCATGTTACAAAATCTACATTCTTCTCCCTCCACTATTTGGAGCTTTTTTAGGTGTCAATTCAGGCGACAATGTCCCGTTAGGATCCCTGTTAAAACTCTTACCGCAGTTTTACTTTGACTTATGCATTCATTTGATCTCAACAGGTTGTAGTCACCCAAAAGAATCTTTGATTGTCCAAGCCCTACTAGATCTTTCATATGGAGATATTTTCTTTTTCTCGGCTTTACCTGTTTCTTCCAATATTACATTGGAGCTGATTCCACAAAAGGGTATTTCATGACTGGTATATAACTAAATACCATAACTGACTTTCTCTACTGTCGATATACCTAGAGACATCCCCCCTCAAAAAAAAACCGTAAGTAGGTACCAACTGTAAAGCCCAATAAATCTCTAAAAAGTAAGAAGTTTTGACATTTCCATACTGGCTAGTAATTTTCAGGTTTAAGTCACACCCACTTTCTTCACCAGTAGCATTATCACTTCTCGAAACTATCTATCTATGTGATAGGGGTTTAACATTGGGCCAAGCCTAAACCTGACTTTCTCCAATATCTCCTTGGCTGAATAAATCCCCCAAAAACCGTAGTTTCAGTGACCAAATCCTTTGGAATAATAGCGACTGGTAATTCAAATGTGATCGAGATTTCCTGACCTTACTTTCTACAATATTGGCATGCATATGGAAATCCCTCCAAAACCAATGAATCTCTAAAAGTAAGAGAATTTGACATTTATATGCTGAATGCTCATTTCCACTTTAAAGACTTATTGTTTCACACCTTGTATATTTATACAACAAGTCTATAGAGATATTTTCTTACGAGGCTTGATAGTCGAAAAATTAACACTAAAACCCTACTTCTTTGGCCAGCATTAGAATCTATTGAAATTGTGGCAGCTAGTAGTTCAAATGGCTAACTAATGAGCAAAGCCCAAAACCGACTTTCTCCAATATCGGCATACCTAAGGAAATCTCCAAAAAACCGTAATTACTTACCAACTTTAAAACCTAATAACTCTCTAGAAAGTAAGAATATTTGACATTTCAATACTGGTTGCTCATTTTCACCAGCAAGACTTTTATTATTGGCACACCCTTCATATTTAAACAACGGATCTTGCAAGATACTTTCTTACGAGGCTTGATAATCAAAAAACCCTCCCTCTTTGACCTATAATATTGAAATAATGGTAACTGGTAGATCAAATGTGTTAGGCATTTACCAATGGGCCGAGCACAAAGCTGACTCTCCTACATTGGAATACCTTTAGAAATCCCCAAAAACCGTAATTAACAACTTAAAAGCCCAATAACTCTCTATAAAGCAAGAAGTTTTGACATTTCAATACTAGCTGCTCATTTTCATCTCCATGAATTATTATTGGTACACCCTGTCTACACGAATGTCTCAAGATATTTTCTCACAAGGCTTTATAGTCAAAAATGTATCACTAAAGCCTCCCTTTTTGGCTAGTACTAGAATTTATTGAAATAGTAACAACTGGTAGTTCAAATGTAATAGGGGTTTACCTATGGGCCAAGCACAAACCTGACTTTCTCCAATATTGGCAAACCTATAGAAATCCCAAAAAAAACGTAGTTAACAACTTAAAATCCCAATAACTCTCTAGAAAATAAGAAGCTCTGACTCATCAATACTGGCTACTCATTTTCACCTTCATGACTAGCTTATTATTGGCACACCCAGTATATTTATACAACGAATGTCTCAAGATATTTCCCCACGATGCTTGATAGTCAAAATATACAACGAATGTCTCAAGATATTTCCTCACGATGTATATCACTAAAACCCTCCTGTACTAGAATTTATTGAAATAGTAACAGCTGGTAGTTCAAATGTAATAGGGGTTTACCAATGGGTCAAGCACAAATCTTACTCTCTCCAATATTGATCTGACAGGAGTAATTTGTAACGTCAAAACTTTTATTCGAACAATATTAAACAATGTCAAATTTATAAATTACAATGGAAAGCGCCTATTGGTATTGTTTGAAATATTAATATTTCGATTTTTCAAATCTTAGGAAATGGTATTTAAATTATTACTATTGACATTCACAGAACTCAATAAGGTTGAACTTCCAAATACAAGTTAGTTTATGGTTTTCTCACTTCCATGACAACGCAAGGTATACATCAAATTCAACCATTTGACATTTAGTTCTTATTTCCATCTATGATTTCCATTTCTTGTTGTAGTGGTTATAGACCAGTATTTATAATTCCAAAGTGCACCAATAAAAAAAATAGCGTAAAGTATTCGTGGATAACTGGTCTTTAAAACACTTGCTCTATTCCGAGCACTAATATTTTAATATACTATTTTATGCAACATTCTCGGTACTGGTATCTACTAAAAAGGTGGCAAATGGTAGTTCCTATGTGATATACAGTATGCGAAAACTCTTTCGAGTCCATTCAATTTACACAAGTACGACAAGGAAAATATGAGAAAAACTGATGAAAGAGGGAGAAGAATAATTGTGGGCGTATCTAGTTCATCGAGAGCTATATCCACTTAGCGGTAATAACCAGTCGGAAACCATTTATACACTGCACTTAAGAGAGAGGTAATTTGTTGTACGGTTTGCATATATTTTAGCAACATCTGCGTAAAAAGAACATTTATTTGTTATATGCTCAGGGAGATCAGCTGTATATAACAGAAATAGCAATGGTCCCAGAACAGATTCTTGCGGAACTCCACTTAAAACAGGTTTCAGCGGAGAAAATGTTGTATTGATGCGCTCACAATGCGCTCACCTCGACCAGTTTAAAATTTATATTGCAATCGTTAATATTTTTCACGTTTTTCTTGTGTATTTGCAAAAAATAATAATAAATTAATTTTTTTTTGGTGATATGTTATTTAAAAAAATTATAATTTAGTAGTATAAGTAGTTATAAAATATAAATTAACGATTAAAACAATAACTTTGAATTGAAGTAACTTGCTTACAATTTATTTTGCACAGAAAGAGAAGCAAATCTACGAGCTATTTGTTTATGGGTTAATTGATGGGTAAACTCAGCATATTATATATATTTTTTCTTATGGGGAAAATAAAATAGATGCCTTATGCACTTATAAAAGATTTATTAATAAACAATTTTTTTTTTCAATTTCTTCAAAACCTCTATCATCTCTTGTTGTACTCACACTTTTTCTCTTCAACCATTTTTTTTCTGGGATTGATAATTATTATAATTAATCCTAATAATTGTTCGAAGTTTACAAAGAAGGATTCATACTAGCAAAAATTAAAACTTAGATTACTTTATAACTAAAACTAAGAACATATAAAAGCAAGTAAAGTAATGTACATGTTTATGCCAGAAACTGAGGCATTCTTTTTAGTTTTTGCTTATAGGTGTGTTCTTTTTGACTGAGATATCAGCTCACTTCAGTTGAAGTGATCTGAGATAAAGTGATGTGAGTAAGCACCAAAAAGAACGACCTACTCAATTGAAACGCGAGATCTTCCGTCACATGCGTGAATAAGAGACATAAAACATATAGACATAACCTATCTGGAATCTAGATCTCCAATAACCACGCTTGATTCATCCCCTCCACTTTATTTCCGACTCAAGTCCAACTGATACCCCCTTACATCACATTCAGCATCGGTGAAGGGGGAGGAAAAATCTCAGCTCACTTCGAAGTGAGTAAATCAAAAAGAACGCGCACATTACCGATGTGAGCTGAGATTAACTGAGATCTCAGTCAAAAAGAACACACCTTATATCTTAATTTCTTAAATTTTTGAATGATCATTTACATTACATCACATGGTTCTCTGTTCTAAGTTTTAGTTTTGAATTAATTTTTATTTTTGCTTCCATGAAACCACCTTTAGGATCTGAAATGTATACATTGAAACTCGAATCCAAAAATTTTGTATTTACACTGAAATAACGCATTTATAGATTTTCTTGATTGACAATTATTAGAGAAGTTTACTTACCACCTTTATTAATAAAAACACCTTCAAAATTGAAAAAATGAATAAAATAACGTCAAAACACACTTTGTAAACACACGATTAACCATAAAATTGAAAAGGTAAGGTCCAGTGATGACGTATTCGTCCGGCTTGAGCGAGGCAAACACAGAGTTAAATGGAAATAAGCAATCCTGTAGGGTGTATAATCG
The DNA here is from genome assembly GCA_910591695.1 of Galerucella pusilla. Lineage (NCBI taxonomy): Eukaryota > Metazoa > Arthropoda > Insecta > Coleoptera > Chrysomelidae > Galerucella > Galerucella pusilla. The sequence continues at coordinate 341,262 of CAJUYI010000064.1, forward strand.
TTGGGAAAAACCTACGTTTAACAGTAGGATTTCCGACTGGCCACAATCAACTAAGGAAACATCTCCATATAGTTGAAATAATACCCTTCTTGGTGTACGTCATCGATTGTTAATGTCTTTCTAACACATTACGTAGGAAGAAATAGAAAAAAAAGCAGGTCTGTGATTAATCCTAATCAAAATACCACAATAATGAACCGTTTGTAATGTGTTAACCCTAATATTTGACAAAAATTTGATTGGTTGATGTTTAGGTTACGCTCAAGCTCAACCTATCAATCGAGAGTTTAAAATACTATTAAGGCGTTACTTTCGTAGCGGCAATAAGTCTTACGTCTTTTTCTACTGTCACTCTGACAGGTCTGTACTTTGTTGTTTACGGTCAATTATTATTTATGAAAAGTGAATATTAATATTATTGTTTTATTTAGATGAAAAATACAAAAATATGCATGAGTACACGGAAAAACATCAGTATTTTGAAAGTTCTCAAGTATTTTTAGTTAGAAAAATAAGCTGGTAATTATTAATGGCATAGCCTTTTCGAATTTGGCTAAATACAATCCTGATGATTTTAATGATCAAATTTAAGGTTAGCTATATGTCAAAATAGCAAATAAAATATACGACATGCCGAGAACCCGGATATACGTCACAATCGATGACGCACACCAAGAAGGGTATTATTTTAACTATGCTATGGGGCTAGTGGACACACCTCTATGCAGGATGTGTGAACAGGAAGATGAAACTGTCAGGCATGTCTTATGCGAGTGTCCGGAGTTATCGTCAATAAGTGAGTGTGTGCTCGGTGAGTCTTGGCCTACACCTGCCGATATAAAGGAGGTGTCTCCTAGTGACCTGTCCGCCTTTCCGGGAAGGACAGGATGGACGATGACCTAGGAAGACAATGGGTCACTGCACAGTCGTCTGTCACAGACTGGATCAGGTGGGAAGAACAAAGAAGAGGAAAAGGGCCGACGCTGTGCTACAACTGCCAATGCTTCCACCACGGACAGACGACGTGTAACGTAAACACGAAATACGTGAATTGCGGAGGACCACACCGATCCAACGACTGCCCACGACCAAGACGGCCACCTGTGCAAACTGCCAGGGAGAACACCCGGCAAACTACAAAGGATACCCAAAATCCCCAAACAACCAGAAGACAAGGACAACAGCAGAAGACAGGAGTCAGCTACGCCCAAGCCAGCCAGCTAACAAGAAAACAACGACGACAACAACGAAACAACAGATCCTCGAACAGGTGACAAAGCTATTAGCTCAACTAATGGCTTAAAGTCGCTTGTAAGAGATCGGAAGAAAAGAAGACACTCTATAAGGGTGTTTTCAGCCGAAATTGCTGGCTGAGGACGCACTTTGTAGAGGCAGTGCAAACACACACAACGGAAGACCGCCGAAGAAAAAACCACCGAGGTTACACGGCCAAAGAGAAGACGGCTCGCCCCCAGCTGCTAGCCCTTTTAGCTAGGGACGAGCTGTACGCCGAAATGCGAACTACGATGATGAGACCCATCGGATAAGATGGGGGGAAGTAGTGGAAGTTCTCCCCGGAGATGTACCTCGCTTAGAGAGGAACATCCTGGGTGGGGGACGGGCTCATCTAGGTTGTGTGTGTAAGATGTCTACTAGTGACCTGTCCACCTTCCTGAGAAGGACAGGATGGACGATGACCTAGAAGGTCACATGTGGCCTAAGTGCTGTGAGCCTACAATTGCTAAATTTCAGTAAAAAAATAGAATTAATAGAGATTTAAAACTTACAGTGCTCGAGATCGGTCCCCCATTAGCTTTATCGTAATCTCCTTGTTCGAGGAAGGTTATTACCAACTCCTTGAGACCGAAATGAGTTGATATGACATTATTATGACATAATTCGTTCATGTACGAACCCAACATTTTCATTCTTCTTTCTAAAACGGCTCGGTCCATATTGTGGAATGTTTTTTTACCGGGAAATGCAAGTTTTGACAAATCAGGAAACTAAAATATATTCATAAAAATCCAAATAATGTATATAGGATTTTTTCAAAAAATTACCTTTTCTTTAACTTTGGAATAAAGATCGTGAAAATCGCTGTATCGTCGATAGATATGCCATTCTTCCTGGTATCCGGTCTCGTAAGACCGAGTCACTCGAATGGCGTAAATACCGAACGTTTTACCCTTTTCGCAAACTATTCCTGAAAATAAAAACTTTCAATTTATGGGATTCTACAAAAATAGGGAAATATTCTTACCAGTTTCGATTATGTTGACGTTAAAAGTAAAATTTCCAGTCTTTAAAACTTTTTCGTCGATTTTACCATCTTCCTCTTCAACTACATAAGCACCTTTAGTGGCTATCCTCTTTTCTTGACTAGAACTACGAGGTTTTGCTTCGGATTCATTTTTTCCTATCAACATCGATACGTCGCTCCATGATCTGACGTGTTTTACGTTTTTGGGATTTTCGGTCGATAAAAAATCCATTTTTCTACTCGTTAAGCTCACAGGTTCGGATTTTTCGACATATTCGTTGCTGGAATGGAATTTTTTTAAATAAATCAATCCACTCCTATCATTGAATGAATTTTCCTTATTTTTTTCAAATTGTTATTATTTTTCATAACTTTAAAATAGTAGTTTACCTAACTAGTGCGGAAAGTGATACTTTTCCGCACGCTATTGCAGATGGCCGAACGACGCTTTAGCTAGTTCGGCCAGCAATATTCAAATGTCAGTATACTCCCCAAAAACTTGACAAATTTACTTTTTCGCACTAGTGCGGAAAAGTGGTCCTTTCAGCACGCTAGTAGAAAAAAATGTTTTTCTTTTGAATTCCTTTGAATTTTTCATAATTTTTGTTATTTTTCAATTTTTATTTTTCATAATTTTAATCATTTTTCACAATTTACTATACTTTTTTTCAACTTTTACATAATTTCATTATAAATTATCATTTTATTTTTTATATCCATCATTTTTCCCAATGTATTTTTCATATTTCTCTGTTTTCATTATTTTTGCTTATTTATTTTCTCACCCGTCATGACTTTTTATATATTTTTTAAATTGTTCCTATTTTTCCATAATTTTCATTATTTTTTCCGAATCATTTCAATTATTTTACATTTCTTATAATTTTGTCTCAATTATTTTATTTTTTTTTTAAATTTTCAGAGTTCGGCAAATGGCCGGGACCGGACAATAATCGAAGAAAATATAATTTTTTGAAAAATCTTTTCACACAACAAATTTTACTGCAACTTAAACTATAATTTGAAAATATTTCGAAATATACAAGGTGTTCCAATAAAGTGTGGCGTATCAAAGTTATATTTTTCCTCATGGAACACCCTATATTTTTTGCATTTTCTGATTGCCCCTAAAAAATATAATACTCCTTCATAATAGTTCCCTATACCTAAATACAGAGGGTTCCGAGTTATATAATACATATATAATATAACTTTGATACGCCACACTTTATTGGAACACCCTGTATATTTCAAAATATTTTCAAATTATATTTTAAGTTGGAGTAAAATTTGTAAGATTTTCCAAAAATTTATATTTTCTTCGATATTTGTTTGGTCCCGGACTTTTGCCGAACTCTGTATAAGATATTTTCACAATATCATCACACTTTTCTGAAAGTTGCTCAGAAAAATTGGAAAAAATATACCAATTTCGATATAATTTGAAATATATTTTTTATCACCCTCATACGTTTCCCCGCCAAAAATAAAAATACTGTTATAGGGATAGGGACTAGCCACGTTACACTTACTCACGGTATGCTGCTTTCTACTCCAAATTGCGTCCGAGCCGCGCCGTTACGTCACGCAGGAAACAGAAATTTACATCCACCTCTCACCAGTCTTTCGATTCATTGTGCTTTCATGCAATACAAGGTGATGTTAGCTTTAATTTCAATTTTACTTAAGTTGATTCGTTTATATGGAATTTTATTACCCACTAATTTACTGTTATTAGTGTTATTTAATACGGTTTTATAATATAAGGCTATTTTTGTTTTGTAACGATTAAGTGAAATTGATAGGAAAATCAGTTTTCAAAACTGCCTGAAAAAACTGGACAAGAATATGTCAAAATTAACAAATTTCAATAAATGATTCTAAATATAAGCTTTTTCTACTCCTATACTATAAACTATGAATTAAATGTCAATTTTCAGTTTCATAATGATACTCATTATATCACTGGTTTTATTATGAAACTGAAAAATTGACCAATAGAAATCTAGATTTTAGAATAACCAGGTAGGCAGACCCAATATTTTCTGTAGAATGTCGAGAAGAGACCAAAATAAATGTCGAGCACCAGACCAAAAATACTTGATGACCAAGGTAAATACATATTTAAACTTATTTATTTTTGTTTACAATAATTTATTACTAAATTTTGTATAACAGTAACATACCTATATACGTTTTATATTAGTTTAATGTGGTCCCGTAGGGTGGTTCGAGACCCGGTTTGTGCATTTTTTTTATATTTTTTTTTAAATCAAATTTTTCGTAGAAAAAATAGTGTATGCAAGTTTCATGTAATGGTTATTAATACACTCGCATTAACCATACGAATCTCGCCTTTGGCTCGTTTCTCAGTGACACCTTTGTAATAAGGAGTCTTGTATAATAAATAAAATATAATGATAGAAATATGAAATTTAAAATATTTATAATATAATGGTGTGTTTTATTTTGCCCACCCATAAATATTTTTGTTTCAAATCTTTTTAAAATGTAAAAAATATACATTACCTACATATTTCTACACGTTTTGTACATTGTTAACTCCCAGCATCATTGTACTTACCAAAAAAATCTGAAAAACCTTGTCGCATTTAAATAATCATTTATTAAGTGGAAATATGCATGAAAATTGAGCACAAACAGAGTATTTCCCATATATTTAGCATTGTACATCACCGATTGAGATTCCCACATGACGTTACACGCTGTCGGCTACATGCGCAAGAACATACCGTGAGTAAGTGTATCGTGGGGACTATCGACAGAAATAAAAACATAAATAAATGATCCCCTCAAGAAAATTTATCCTACGCCCATGCTAAATATACATTTTTACAAATACATCAAATATTCAATCCTTCGTCCATCGTAAATAAATTTTTTTAGAAATAAATGAAGAAGTTTCAACTTAAACTAAAAATTTTATACCTATTAATACTGATGACATCATCTTCGGAGTTGGGTTGTTGCAAAAGATCGAACTCCTGCAACAATTTAACGTAAGATTTGCTCTTTTTGAACAACGGCAAAAAATGATTTTCCATTTTTTCGTACATAGCCTCGAGAACGGCATCGAACCACGTCTCCGAAGGGGTTTCGTTGAGATTTCTTATCTTGAAATGCAGCGCTTGTACTAGGGCGGGTTTTATTTGTACTTTTTGTTCTATTTTATCACCCAAATATTGCTCGTAAATACTCAAAGCAGTCGAACGGATGTTCTCGTAAGTCGGAGTAAAACTTTCCGTAGAACCTTTAATTAGTTTAGTTAGATGGAGATCGGATAATTGTTGTTCTACTGATACTTTCCAACCTAAAAAATACAAGAGGAATAAAAATTACACGACAGTGACAGTTTTTCCATTTTAAAATCATCCTAAACCACTTGGAGGCTTCTCTGAGGAATTGAGAAGTTGGACAAAACAAAATGTAGAAGAAAAAAAAAATGGAAATTAACGACAGGACAGGACAAATCCATCACAATTTTTCCATCTTCAATCTCATCTTTAACTAAACATTTTAAAGAAACACTGATTAGTTACCTTCGACATTTAAATAGAAGAAAAGCTCCAGCTGCTTTCCTTGACTAGAAACAAAATCGATGAAATAAGACAGTGCAATGTTATTTTTAAAAATCTGGTCTAAAGTAAGCTCAATCTTTTTGATGTTTTCAATTTGAATATAATCCAAAGTTTGTCCATCTAAAAAAAATGTAAATAAACACTTTTCAATATTGTCAAAATAATTTTATTTGTACCTAGACTATCCATATTTTCCATTTTCGATAACTTATTATCTATTATTTTTAAAACGTAATATAAGCTGCTAAGTTGTTGCTTTACCGCAAGATCACTGTCTCCTCCAGAGTCACGAGATCTCTAAATAATAAAGAATTTATTTTAAATGTTTTAAATGCATATAAAATTTAAAACAGGAAAAATTATCAGAGAGTAATATAAATAGATAAATAATTTATTTACCAAATTTTGTATTTCGAGGGAAATTAAATCTTTGGTACTTTTCAGTTCATCACAGTTATCAGTTAATCTAAGGGTAGTTAAAAATATATCAGTTGGCAACTGATTTTCTCGTAAACACTGAAAAATTTTAAAATGTATCATAGGAAAATTAATTAATATTGTACACATACCAGCCAAATCATAGCTTGATTAATATAATCTGGATCCGAAATTAAATTTAATAATGGCAAAATTACACCGTTTACAAATATTTCTCGTAGTATATAACGAAGTGGTTTACACTGAAAATCTTCGTCAGGCAGTAGGATGTACAAAATAATTTCTGTTAGTTCACACAAAAAATCTAAAATAAACATTCAGGTAATTTTAAAATAATAAACCCCAGTGCACCCAATTAGATCCATAAACATTGAAAATATTGTTTGTAATTACCTTTTTCAATATCTACATTTTTACATAAAGCATATCGTGATACCACATTATTTTCCATTTGGCATTCTAGTTTAAAAAAATAGTCTTCTAATGACATCTCTTCTTTATCACCACATAAGGAATTTCCAACTTTTTCAGCATCTACAGTACCTTTCCTAAGTTCTGGCGATCTCACATTATACCAGTTAACATCTGTTTCACTTTTATTTCTTTTATGAACACTTTTTTTTGGAGAAGTCTTGTCCTTTTGTGGGGAATTTTTCTGTTCTTTTGCTGCTTCCTGTAATTTTATTTTTGTTCTTGCCTGTTTATATAATCTGAGATGTGAAGCAGCATCATCCACAAATTTTTGTGTTAAATATGGTATCCAATCTACATCTTTAACTCTTAAAATAAATAATAATAATAATGAAGAAGATTAATAAATATACCACATACCTATTGGATATATTTATAGCAAATGTTTGAGCTGTTCTTCTAACTGTAATATCTGAAAACTCAGTATCTCTGGTTATTACAGTATACCAAGTTGAAACATAATCTCTAATAACATAACCAAGAATTTCTTGCAAGGAACTATCAATCAATTCACTTCCAGTTACTCTATTATCACGTTTTTGTGCTTTTTTTGGACTCTCCAACTGTTTTACAATCTGTTCAAGACCTCCTTCTCTAATATTGCTTGAAGTCAAAGGGTTTCCAGCACATTTTATGTAGAATTTTTCAATGTTACCCTGCTGCACATACAATAAAGATACCAAGCTAAAACACAAACAAAAAAGTGAATGCAACAGAGAAATATTGTTGTATATAGATAAAAAATATAACTTATTTCATTATTAAGAAGTGATCATATAGGTAAAAAAGATGGTGATCTTGTATTTGTTACTTACCCTACTATAAACAGTACCAAACTAATGGTAATAATCAACAGCCATGATACACCAAAACTAGTGAAACATAAAACTATAATGAGGCCAATCCATCCAGCAGTACTTGTTTCCATATCTGTAAAAATAAATCCTTAATTGACCTTCTGTTTATAATCTGCATCTGCAAACACACCTACCGTTTCAACTGGTTATATTTAGTGTATTACAGATCATATATTCGAGTAATATCATAATCGAAGATTAATGTTTACACTGATCAAACTTTGTAACATATTTTATGTTGAATATGATGTGTTGAAATCATTTTTTGAGGTTATTCACTTGTCAGATTTGAAGTGAAAACAGTAATGTCAGATTGGTTGGGATTTTGAATCATAGATGTCAGTAGGTGATAGTAAGTTAGGAAGTAAGGTCCATACAAAGACATACAGTATGGTCCAAATAGATGAAATGCATTCATTATTTCGGAAACCGTTATTTTAAAGAAAAATTCTGAGATCCAGTTCATTAATAGTTTATGGTCTATTTATGTACCTACACTTTACTTTTCAAATATTCTCATAAAAAAAAATCGAGGGGATCGGGTAATTAGAAAAATTTGATGGTTTTTAGGAAGGTTACAATTAAAAAATAATTTCTTAGGTATGAATATTTTATTTCCATTCTACTATGTTCCAATAAATCTGATAGCATTTAAAACTAAGAAAATATATAATCTCAGGTAAGTAAATAAAAATATATAAGTACCTATAATGATTTTAATATAATGGATAAATAAGTACAATGAAATGAATAGTTTTTAACATATACACACAAAAACAAATTTATATAGACAGGACATTTTCTTTCAATTCAATCACCTCCACCATCTTCTCCTTTGTTTCCAAATAAATTGGCATGAGCACTACAACTTTTTTTAAAATTTCTCAATCGATTCTTTATTGTAGTGAGCAGGCCAAACGTTATTCAATTATATAAATTACAATTTTTTCAATACATTTATCAAGAAATATAAACTTTTTACAATTATTTTCAATAATATTGAAGGAGTTTGTTAAATCCTGGGTATGGCAGGTATATTAGCAGATTCTTGATTATTGTGTCCAGCGTATTTAGGTCGACAAACGCATCCACTTTCAACTAAAACGTAATCTTGTCCCGTAAGAGTTACCGGACCCAATGGGATGACTAAAAATAAGTAAGGTACATATGTTTGTGTGCATTCTCCTCGAACTACGTCGCATTCCGAACTTTCACAAACCTAGAAACATAAAAAAATACAATTTTAAATTATCGGTTTACAATCATTTTTTTATCCGAATAGAATAAGTCCACCAACTGACAAGGAGACTAGACATAAGGAGATACAGAGGAAAGTTTATGTACATGTTACCGTTAAAGTATAGAATGCAGTTATTTCATAGAATACCTAGTTATTCCATGAAATAGCTGATCGTGTCCGTTAAAGTGTGTAGTATGTTATTAATTTGACACTTTTACTAGTTATTCTATGAAATAACTAGGTATTCTATCAATTAACTAATGAGAGACAGAGTTGAAGTGTGAAATAAACAATTTATCTAAAGATAAATTAAACTAATGATAGACAATTGTAATGAAAAAGAAGCAATTTATCTAATTCATGCAGCGTATAAATGGTATTTATGGAAACGTAGCATAAAATTATTTGTTACCACAAAGATTATTAAAATGACACTTGTAATTACAAAGATCATTATTTCTGAAACAAAAACATTTTAATGAACTGGCGCCAACACACTAAACAAGTTCTCTCCCTATGGCCTGGAAAAGTTCATAAATGCAGTAGGAGTGGAAGGTATATTTGTCGTAGGAGATATTATGATAAAGATTATTTTACACTTTAACGGGCTGCAGATCGTTATTCTATGAAAATAACTAGTTAAACCATGAAATACAAAAAAATTTTACACTATATAACGGACACGATCAGTTATTTCACGGAATAACTAGGTATACTATGAAATAAGGGATTTCATACGTTATGGACAAAACGTGATGAGTAAAAATTACTGTCACAGAAAATTCATTAGGTATTCTACAATATTAATCTCATTCAAATCTGTCCTTATATTATAGTCTCCGTGTTCAAACATTAACAAAAACGCTATGTGATTATCTACCTACTCACCTCAAAAACTACTTGTTGAAGGAGATCGGGGAATTTTTGAACAATAGTGACTGGTTGACCAGATGTTAGAGAAACACCGTACATAGGAGCTGTGGTATTATACCTTGTCTTACATAATCTAGGAGGAGTAGCTCCACAATTTGAGGACGTCATGCTAGCAGCTCTTGCTGAAAATTTAATTTAAATTGAAATGTTGTTTATATTTTACGTAGAAAAAATTAACGGCCTAACTGTTCATGTTTTTATCATATTTTTGGATTTACTATTTTTAAATAATTGAAAATTTTGTGGGCAATGAAAGAATTGACAAAAACATTGCTATAACTATAACTATAAATTATTTATAGGGAAGATTACATAAAAAATATTCTTTATTCCTTCATAATTTCAAAAGGCAAAAAATATGCAGGGGGCTTTATTTAAATAATAAATTTCATCATTAAAAGAAAAGGTTATTGAGTTGAGCTACGGTATCCGCCAAAATAAACAGTACCGAAACAGATAGTGCTGTGGAGTTGTTTATGTAATATGGATTTGTCATATTTGACTTAATTGTCATTAGTTGATATATTAATAGTACGCTGCAGTTAAATTTGATTCAAAAATGGTTTTAACAACGGAAGAAAAAGTTTTTTTGGTAGAGCATTATTTTCGTTCATACGGAAAAGGTCGTAACGATGGTCCAAGCTTAGAACAGGTGTCAATAAAATATCAACAAAAATTTAATAAAGCAGCTCCTGGTAGAAGTGTGATGTTAGCTGTTGTTGAATAATGAAGGACAAAATATTTCATTCGGAAAATCCGCCGGCGAATATTGCCGAACTACGGGAAAGAATACAAAATATTTTTCGGCAGTTACATCAACCACTTTTTACAAATATGTTTATTGACTTACAAAATCGATATGATGTTTGTTTGCGTCGAAATGGTGAACATTTTGAACACTTACATTACAGAAATTAAAAATTTTTATATTTATTTTCGGTACTGTTTATTTTGGCGGATACTGTATTTATAAGTTAACCGTTCATATTTGACACAAGCGAAAGCAAGCAGTCACTCGATACAAAGCCAAATCTAAAAAGTCACTAATAAGCTACTAGAGTTTCTCAGTGTTGCCATATAGGCAATGCGTTAAGTGGTTCTTTACAAAGAAATGCTTCTTAAAGTTAAGCATATCAAAGATCGAAAGGATCTTGAGGAAGAGAACGCACCACCACTCAGTAGAGCGAATGAACTGATCTGGTACACAGACGGATCAAAGAATGAGCTCGGCACCGGAGCGGGAATATACAGCAAGTCGAGCAAATATGGAGGAATCGTCTCGCTTGGAAAATACGCCTCGGTATTTCAAGCAGAGGTCTATGCAATACTTGCATCCGCAAGGGCAAATAACATGAGAGCCTACAACAACAGGCAGATCAGGATCTACAGTAACAGTCAAGCTGCCCTTAAAGCTCTGAACTCTAGGGTAATATCTCAGCTGGTATGGGAATGCGGCGAAGAGCTTAGAAGTCTGGCGACTCGGAACAGTGTAACACTGGAGTGGGTCCCAGGTCATAAAGGAATCGCAGGCAATGAAAAAGCTGACGAACTCGCAAGAGCAGAATCGTCAACTCTGATGTACGGACCCGAACCAGCTGTGAGCATCCCCAGATGCTTAACTAGGTCATGGTTGAAAGGGTGGGTGGAAGAGCAACACAATAAACACTGGAAGAATACGCCCAGGCAAATACATGGGAAGAAATTCATAAAAGAACCATCAGAAAAAGTAGCGAAAGAACTGCTCTTATTGAGCAGGAACAAACTATACGCACCATAACGGGGCTACTTACGGGACACTTTCCCACAAAGGAGCACCTGAACAAAATAGGGCTGTATAACGGAGACCTTACATGCAGAAGATGCAAAAAGGTTACCGAAACAGCTCTGCATATACTATGCAACTGGGAGACGCTGAACCGCAGTAGGCAGAAACTGTATGGTAGACCCCAAATGACTCCAGAAGACTTTTACAACCAACCAGCAAAGAACCTGTATGAGCTAATACAAGGAACGGATTGGCTGAATAGACTGTAGTCAGAACACTAATAGGAGTATCCACAATAAGCCCAGGAGGCTGAGGTGGTGCCGGCGAAGGGACGGCTGCTTGAAGAAATATAACTTACAAAAGGCGTGCTTAAATTTCAAACGGTGCAAACGGAAATAAGTATTTTCAAATATTCAAGCCACTACTACTAAAAATTAAAGCTATTCATAAACAGACACCCTCCGAATGAAATTTGCTAGCTTGGAGGGTGGTTTAGATAATTGTGTACACTTTGGAGGCATAAATAAAAAAATATATAATCGTCCAATTTAGTTATAATACTTACAATGTCTTACGAAGGTGTGTTTTTCATCATCCATTGTCTGTTGATGAGCAGAAAGTAAAACATTTCTTGTAACAAATGGATCTATGGTGTTTTGAGATCTTCCTGTTCTAAAATTACCTAACCACAATTTTGATGCTTTAAAATTTCTATCTATGGCAGCTCTGGAAACCAAAACAATATTCTCATTACTATCAAAAAAATGTAAGGTCACTGCAGGGTGTTTATTCACTAAGGAGTGAGAGCTCATAGGAAAGTAAACTCTCCCAGTAGCTCTCACTTCTTAGTGAATAGTCACCCTGAAGATGATTTTTATCAACAAACGCAGACTTTGTATTCGCAATAATAGATGAAGAGGGCGATATCTGTTGATATACTTTTGAAGGAGCATAACAGTGAACACGATTAATTTGCTGTGATGCTTAACTGCGGAAGGGAAAATGACACTTTCCTCTCTGGTAACACAAATAGTTATTTCACAGTAAATTGAAAAATTCTTGATATACAGATTTTGAGGTATGGAAATGATATCAGTTTCGGTGTGTTTTCTATAGAGCGTCACAAACGTTTACGAAGGATTATGAAAACCTCGATATTTTAACAAAAAAAAATTTACGATCCACAAAGCTTTACGATCTTATAAAAAATTCATTCAAAGAAAAACTTCTTGTTTCCGTTCTATTTTATTACAGTTTTGGTCATCGATCATCGTACAGTGAATAAATCAGTTTCATCTTCAATTAACAAACTTACGTAGGATATGGCATCTCATTAGGGCCTACACAATCTGCACTATCAGCTAGGGCGTCTCCCCATAAATATTTCAATCCTGCGCTTCCCGAACATGGTAGTGCCAATTTCGATAAAGCTGAATTTATTGTTGAACAAATTATAGTTGTTATCTGAAAAAAAAAACAGGAATAATATTAATGCAACCTAAAATAAAATGCACTTATCTCTTCAACGACAAAAGACTTGAAATCTAAATATGTGCTCAATATATGAGCCAAATTCGACAGGTTAATGTGAAATAGTTTTTGAATTATAAGGGGGTCAAAAGTGGCTCCAAATGGTTCGTACTGCTCACCATGATGTTACCTTGTCGCGCGTCTAGGTATAGATCAATCTTAAAGTTATTCAAGAGTGTTTTAATATGTTGAGAGATCTTTCATGAGCAAAGTTAGTTACATTCGCCTTTATAAGAGTAGTTTTATTATTATATAGGGATAAGTATGTTTAAATTACCGCCACTCTGTCTTTTATTGATTAGATTTTTATTTTGTATAAAGTTTCACAGTATAAATTATAAAATTATCAGAAAATACAGGACTGTCGGTCATTGTTAGTTGGGAAATAAGAAGCCTGTGAACACTGATGTGTTTAGGTACTGGGTGTCCTTATAAGAATTGTTCTTGGCCATATATCAGAAACCGTTTAAGAAGCTAAATTTCACAAGATTTACCCAATTGAGAAGCATAACAAAACCAATAATCGCATTCGTCTAAAAAGATAATATAGATAAATGTTTTAGATAAGTTTAATTTTGTGAAATATATTTTTGAATTTTTTTCAAATATTCAATTTCGTCCTCTAGCGGTAGGCATACGATCAATAATCTAATAAAATATGTTTCTAAATAAACTATGAGCATAATCAGATAAAAATATCTCAACTTTTGATTAGTTCTGTTGACTTTCCTCACGCTCGTAGAAAAACTATTGTACCTAACACTTGCGGAAAATCGGATGCTTCACCGAACTCATCATCTGTCAGTGTCACGCTTCTCCCTATTACGGCTAGTTTTCTTGCGATTTATAACAAATTATTGTTGGAGCTCCTTTGACTTCAAGAATTAACTTTTATAATGCTTCATTGAAATTCAATTAGTCTCAATGATTTATGGTGAGTCTTTGCTAAAATGTATTAGAAATACTTCAATTGTGATCTAAAGAACGTATATATGTTTGACGGGGATAGGAGATGTTTGAATAATGTAGTCTCAACCTTATTTAGTTGTGCCTTTAATTTGACTTTGACTGTACCTTCAATTTAAATATAACAAATAATAAGTAGATTTGCTCTATATGTGCTATTTACTTTGTCATAATAAAATGAAATGAAATATACCTCAGTTTCTTATATTCTGAATTCTGAGCGGTTGGCGATAAAATTTTGTATGTACCACGTCAGTAAAGTGTCTTTATCGGACTCGCCTGTTATTCGCCTCGCTTCACTCGTCTCATAATTTCAGAGTCGTCCGATAAAGAATCACTTTACTACCTTGGTACATAAATAACTATTAAATAAAATGCCATTAGTTTAAAGTTCGCGCTCAACCAAAAATGATTGATGACATAACGAGTACATTCATAATATATCGAAAACTGACTGTGTATAATACTTGTCAGTCCAACGACGGAGTAAACGCTTCTCGTGGTGCATTTGTGAATTATTTTTAATTTTTGTCTTAAATTTGGCTAGTAGTGTAAAAAATTGTATATAAGTTACGGTTAAAGTATTTACTTCGCTAGTACCTACCTATATAAACTATGTAGTTGGATAGTAAACAAACTATCCAACTGCCTGGTTATTTTGATGAAAAATCATATTTTCACTGAAATAGCTACGAGTAATGTCTGGTTTCTATACTATCCAGCTAGTTTATAAAATATACAAAATTTATCGCTAAAACTCAAACCACAAGAAAATTACACAAATTAGCTAGCATTTTTGGCTAGTTGGTAAGCTATCCACATTAGTTGGATAAAGTGGGAGCCTGATATTGGTAGTAATACATAATAATCAATTCTCTTGGGTTAATTTAGTTTAGGATAGTAAAATCCTTAGTCAAAAATGGTTTCTTTATTGGTACAATGTAAGATTGTTACAGGTACCTATTATTACTTTAGGAAAAGTAAAAGAAATATACCTCAAATAATACCAGGTAACAAAATATTAACAATAAAATATGTCAGGACATTAAAACCACCAAACAAAGAACAGTATTATTTGTTAGAGCAAGCTGCACTGTTGTGGCACTCACTATTACACGTATATCCAGACGCAAGACAGTTACACTTTTTATTTGCACAACTCTTCTTGCAGTGACATCGCACATATCCTTGGGTTGAACCCGATACTGAAAATTTTCCTGCAACGCTTCGTAATGCTATTTCGGTGCCGTCTTGACATTTTCCGACTTTAAAAATTGTTGCTTACATATTTCAAATTCGTTGCGGAAATAGAGCTGTTTAAGGACACCGTGAACAATTCCAATTCGGTAAAATTAATCTTCTACACTCATTATGACGCCCAATATGTTTCTATGATCTGACCGACTTCGATCTACATCTGGAATGGGTACTCTCACGGACATGCCGACAGTTCCTGGTTTAAATTTCTTGCGAGAAGTTTGTAGGTAGAAACACAACTGTACACCGTCACCACTTAACGAAACATAACCCCACTAAATTACCCAAAGAGAATTGGTTGGTTTACATACTAACCAACTCGTTGGTTATTATGTATGACTACCAATATCAGGTTCACACTTATCCAACTGATGTGGATAGTTTACAAACTAGCCAAAAATGCTAGCTAATTTGTGTAATTTCTTTGTGGTTTTAGTTTTAGCGATAAATTTTGTATAGTTTATAAACTAGCTGGATAGTATATAAACCAGCCATTACACGTAGCTAAGATTTGGTATTGCATCTAACGATTCAATTAATTTACCAATTGTACTTTTCACAACTGTAGTTTTAAATAAAAATTAATAATTTTTGATTAAAACCAATAAAGTTTGTATTGAAAAGTATTAAGCGTCAGATTGACAATCAATTTTTTGATATTTACAAAGTAAAAAATTATCTTATCGAATACTCCTCGGGTCTTGATAAATACTCAAAATTTTGTCGTAGAGAATCCTTCAAGCGTGTTGCTCAAAGATAATAGCCCTCGGCCTGCGGCCTTGGGCTATTATCAAGCAACACGCTTTCAGCATTCTCTATGACAAAATTATCTCGGTATTATCAAGACCCTAGGGGTATTACTACTGAAAATATAATTTTTCATCAAAATAACCAGGCAGTTGGATAGTTTGTATACTATCCAACTAGTTTATATACTAGCCAAGTAAATACTTTAACCGTAACATATACACCATGGTGTTGAAGACATTTATAAACCTCGCACTTTACTCCGCTCGGGGCAAAGCCCCTCTCGAAATAATTTTGGTGCTCGGTCAATAATAATAGTCTTCACCACCTTGGTGTATAAACCTAATATACTATTTCCCGCAGCTGCAGTATAAACCGTTTCTGATAAATGGCTTGGAGCCATTTTCTCATTGGGACACTCGGTACAATTAACATACAAACTAGGACATTGATTGTACTGACAAAAAAAATATAAAAAAGAGTTTTATAACTGGATGCGTTATTAATAATAATGTGAAACTAGCTGTTCACAAGAAGTAGATGGTTAATTCTAGTATATATCTTCCGATATTATCAAATTAAACAATAACTACCTACTTTGATGTTCCCGTTTCTATATACTTTTTTTGAGTTGAAGTAGTTAACTGTTATATTATACTAATCACATGAAATGGAATAATGTCGAAGAAATTGTCAGTTATGATAAAATTATTAAATAAGAACGTGGAAACTATTACGTTGAAATATACCTACAAGAAAAATGTTGGTAAACCGGATTATTTTCATACTTAGAAAGATAATTGAACTATACAAATTGAGTCATAACTATAGACTTTATACTGAAGGCAATATACCATTCCAGAACAGCAGACTTTGACATGTCGGCAATATTAGCACAGAATACACCAGCCCAACGACCGATCTAGAAATAGGATGTTATATATTTCTTAATCTGTTATTTTCTCAATTTTATTTTTTTACATTGCCTAATAATTTTCAAAACATCGCCTCTTCATTTTCCCAAAACAAACATATTTCAAATATTATATAACTCAGTGGTATTATTTTTAATCCAATCTCAACAGGTATGCATTAAAATTCTCTCGACGCAATTCAAATTTGTATAATTTATATTTTCATCATTTTAAAAAAGAAGTAAGATGTTTGTTGGGGAATTTAATAGTGCCAATATACATAGAAAAACAAAATATTACGATTTATCTAGCAGTATTATTAACTGTCATTTACCAGTATTTTGTTCCATAGTTGTCAATGACAAGACTTTTGGATTCAAAACGAAATAAACTGTCCACTGACAATACTGTATATATTTTTTTAGTTTCCTGCGTTGATCGGGATAAGAATTTTTTGACTCCAATTGACTCTAATTCCTTCTGTCAACAGATGCGGTATATCCAACGAGAAAATAATTGTTTACGGATAGTTCCCAATGCTCAAAATCACGATATGTGACATGTCCATCGATCTGTACAAACATCCATTTTAGATACAAAGAATTATAAGCCAAAGAAAAAATTATAAAGAGAAAATGTGAATTAAAAGAATTTAGGCGAAAAAAAGTAGAGTCGTGTGTCATCCCCTATAGGTATAAATGGGCAAGTTTATCTGAAGCTACGGGGCATCGGTAAGAGGCGAGGAAACATGGCGGTATCTGTCATAAACGAACAAATGGCGTACGATACCTATATTACCAAGTAAAGCTGAAAAAACAAAGGTCACTGACAATACCAACACCAGTGGATAAATCAATATCAGTCAATTGACGAAGTGAGAGGGAAGAACACACGTTCAGGGAAACAAGCACATTAAAGAATTAACGTTCAATTACCTATATTGTTAATATTGTTAGTAATGAAAAGTCCCTTTTCTAATTATTATCACCAAGTAAATAGCACCTTAGCTTTTTCATAGTTAAACGTGGCAATATCGAA
Organism: Galerucella pusilla; assembly: GCA_910591695.1. Lineage (NCBI taxonomy): Eukaryota > Metazoa > Arthropoda > Insecta > Coleoptera > Chrysomelidae > Galerucella > Galerucella pusilla. The sequence goes on from CAJUYI010000064.1 coordinate 359,280, forward strand.
TGTTTTCGACTGCATTCCTTTCACGGCTTCAGATAAACTTGCCAAAAAGTATAGTTATTGATTTATGGTCCAAATAGATGTATTGTTTATTCCATCAAAAGGTAAATTTAAAAAAAATTTGAATCATTTTTATTTTTGGAATGCTATCGGCTAAGAAAACGTTTCACTGGGTGACTGCCATTGTTGGTTGACCTGTTTTTTGATTGTAGCTACGATTGATCCGTTGACGTTTGAAATCTCCCTACCAACGAGAAATTATCGAGTCATGTGTTACTTTATTGCCAAAAACAGAAGCCAAATCAGCAAGGTATTCTTGTTGAGGCAACTGAAGAACTTTCAAACGCATTCAACTTTTTCAATAATAGATATAATAACGTTGATAAAAAAAAACAATATATTCATACAGCATTGTGGTACAGTTGACACACTATCTTCACATTTACACACCTCGTATATATCCAAAAGTTAACACAACATCAATATTTCAAACGGAGCATTTCTACAGATGAATTAATCTATAATTAACAGAAAAAATTATCAAAATCAAATGGATGGCTCAAAAGATAAACCCCTTTTTTCGTTATTTATTGAAAAACTAAACCACAATATTTTCTGTATTTTTATTCCAACGTAGAGTTCCAGCTACCAGTATCAAGAATTATGTGGTATTTATAAGTATTACCCAAGTGCAATTCAATGTCCTTCGTGGAATATAGCCAGGGAAGTAGTTGTTGCTTCTTTTAGTGAGTAGTCTTTGTTGATTGATTTCCAAAGACTTTGTAAGGCGTGATAATAGTATTAAGCTGTTACCATTGACATATACAGTGTGGAAACCACTTATGGAATAAAATTCTTTATGTCATTATTTTAGAAAATTATAAAAAATGCCGAGACACATCAACTTTTGAATTGAGTTGTGCCTTATGTGAACATAATTTTAAATGTACAGGGTGATTCACGCAAGTATGCCATAATCGGTGTTTTTTTTAATGGAACACCCTGTATATTTGCATATTTTTGAAATCCTCTTAATGAACCGATTCCAACAAACTAAATAATGTATGGTCAATTATGAATTGTACAGGGTGAAATTTTAAACTTAACAATTTATTGCACTTGAAATATTGGTACTTTTTTTTTATTGAGAAAAATTTGTCGCATCCATCAAAAGGTTATTAGCGACTGAACAATATCGGAACTATACAGTAATTGCAACTTAAAAATTAAGGAAGTACAAAATTTTGAACAATATATCAATCATATTGAACTAAACTACTAAATACAATTTAAAACATCGATATCCTTAAGGAAGTTTATTAGCCTGTCTATTGGAGAATGTTCACCAAGCAACTAATTATTAGACGTTTTTGTATATTGAACAAAACCTACTACGCCCATGAATTTTATCATAAATACCAAAAAATTGCCTAAAAACGGCAATAATTAGACAAAATCGGTAAATAATGTGGATTGTTTTCTATTCTGTCAGTTGTTGATGTGTTTACAGTTTATACTGAAAAAGTAAAATCTTTGTCAAACGCACTCTTTCCTTGTAGACATAACAATGAAATATTTAACTGAGACTCACCGAATTGAGGTTTTAATGATGATCGGGTACGGGGATAACTGCAGAAGTCAAGTTGAATTGGCAAACTTATTTATTCACAGGTATCCCGAATTGCCTGATATTTCACAAAGTACTATGTCTAAAATTCATGCACAATTCAGAGAAGTTGGACATGTCAAACCATTGAAAAGAAAACCACACTTCGTTGAAGATGATGTGAAAGCGGATATTTTGTTAAGTGTCGAAGGGAATCCAACTTCAAGTACACGTCAAATAGCCCGTGAAAATAATGTTAGTCATACAACTGTTCTAAGATGTCTTCATAAAGAAAAACTTCATCCCTACAAATTAACTTTTGTGCAGGAGTTAACAGAAGACGATGCAGATCGTAGAATGGATTTCTGCGAAAGATATATTTATAGATGGAAATTTGACAGCTGAAAAATATTTAAATATGCTTAGAAATGAAGTTATTCCTGCGTTGGTAAACTTATATCCCAAATCCCAACGCAATAGATTCTAGCTTACCGAATGAAAATGTTTGGTTCCAGCAAGACGGGGCAACACCCCATTATGCTTCCATTGTAAGAACTTATATAGATGGAATCTTCCCCAATAAATGGATTGGACGAAGAGGTACTATTGAGTGGCCAGTTAGATCGCCAGACGTTACGACGCCGTTAGATTTTTTTCTGTGGGGTTATCTCAAGAACAAAGTATATGCATTTTAGATCTCAAAGACAGGATAACTACAGAAATACGGAATATTTCACCTCAAACTTTAAACAAAGTTAAGGAGGAGTTATATAGGAGACTGTGCTATTGCCAACAAATAGGTGGAGAACATTTTGAGCATTTATTTTAATGTATTAAAATCAAATACATCAGGTATTTTATGTAGGTACCTATGTGTTTGTTGGAATCGGTTCATTAAGAGGATTTCAAAAATATGAAAATATACAGGGTGTTTCATTAAAAGAACAACACCGACTATGGCATACTTGCGTGAATCACCCTGTACATTTAAAAAAATGTTTACATAACGCACAACTCAATTCAAAAGTTGACGTGTCTCGGCATTTTTAATAATTTTCTAAAATAATGACAAAGAATTTTATTCCATAAGTGGTTTCCACACTGTATGTATTTGTGATGAAATCCTTTTAATGCACATCTTATATTAAACGCGGTTTATTAACATCAGGAAAATAATATAATACAATCATATAATATATAAATGTTGTATACCGAATGTCTGGCTAAAAATAAATTTTAATCTTCATCAAATACGGCGAAAATAATATTTAATTTAAAAAAAGTATAAGTAGCCCGTATTTTAATCCTTATTGTATAAGCAAATATCCTGAATATTTAAAAGTGCATACCATTAAATTGAAATTATAAGAGTTATTTGTTACCTACAGCTCCTTATTTTGTTTATAGTCTATTTGAAATTGATTGAAATCTCAATGTTGATGGCAACAGGTTTTCTTAGCATAAAATTATAATTATTAATTTTTTTATTTAATAACCGATCCCATTTTATAAAAATTTTTTGCTTTTGATCTAGTATAGTTTCTAAGGTGGTCCTATGTCATAAAAAAAATCAAAATGAAATAGTAGATGTATGGTGATTGGGATATTTTTAGGTACCTATATGACAAGTCCAATAGGAGATAAGTAAAGTTTGTCCAAAATCAATTACATGTCTTGAGGAAAAGGAAGTGCTTCCCCAGGGGGCGGCAAAAAATGGGAAAAATTAAATAAGATGAAGACAGTAGCTAGGAGACTTTGAACCTACAGACGTTCTAAATTTTATTTGTGAAGATGAAAACTTCGGAAACCTAACCTTTGTCCTAAGAATTCTGTTTCAGCTGCTAGTGGGGAGAGGAATTTTTCCAAGCTTAAGCATATCAAGAATTACATTCGGTCAACCATGTCACAAGAAAGGCTTGTGGGTTTGGCTACTTTATCTATAGAACAAGAGTTAGCAGAAAACCTCCAGATAAGTGAGCTTTTGTCATCGTTTGTAAAAAACAAAGCAAGAAACGCAAAAATCTAACTTAAAGGGTAGTGTAAAATGTGGCGGAGAATGATAATCTGGCTGTTTTCTTGGTAAGAAGGGGGGCAGCCATTTTAGCCTTTGTCTAGGGTGGCAAAAGTGCGTTCTTGCACCGGCCATGAGTATATGCTATTTTAATTTTTGATTAATTTTCTTTGGTTCCTAAAGTAATGCTCGTAAACAGTAAACTGGGAAACAAAAAATAAATGTTTCATACAATAACTGAATACTTATAAAAATAAAAATGTATTGTTTATCATTTAATAATTCTTTGCTTTTTAATTTAGACTTCGGTTCCAAATGAATGTCGCACTACCAAAGATTACAGAATAAAATATAATATGTTTCACTCTAGGGCGGTTTGATTCAAGTTGCTGTCCCAAACGGACGCCGCTCTCATAAATTATGTTTACGATTCGCTTTTGTTGTCCATAACGAGATCGGTAGAACAGTTCGAATAGCTATACAGGGGTAACTAGAGAAATATATATTTAAATTAATAGGATTCTTCATCACAAATGTTTATTTTTAAATGTTAATAATTTCGAAAAATGTTCGGGATATGAATTTGAAAAGGTGAGTAAAAAATAAACTTGAATTTTCAAAATGAATCAATTCACAGTTTTTATCTAGCATCTTGGTAATTTTGTGATACTTATTGATAATCTATCAGATATTCATCACAAATTGAATTAAATATACTTATTAGCCACCAGAATAATAGGGTCACTAAATCTTAAATTTTGATCTTTAAATATCGCGTATTTTTTGGATTGACAAGGTTAAAACAGTAAAAATAGAAGCAGCTGCAGGATACCTTTATTAAAAAATTTTATATATGTTGTAAAATACTAAGTTTGCAGTTTGGTTTATGTGTTAAATTTAATCTATTGTCTTTCAAATCTTTCAATATACATTAGAGAGTAAAATATATACGGACTCTGGTATAGAGACTTGCATAATATTTGAAAGGAAATTGATTACATGGATGACGAAAAGAAAATTTAGTAAATTCGTTCAAAAGGAACTGACCAATTCCCCTTTGGTTAGCTATAAAATTGAATTTTTCGATAAATATATTTTCCATCGCAATAACGTTCTCAACAATGTCCCTTGATGGTACACATAAGCCACTAAATTCATCCTTCTTTGTCGTGTAAGCTTTTAGTTTACAGAAAAAAGTTTCTTTGTTTATTAAATTATCAGCCGAATGGGCAAACTTTGAGCATGTTTCACATGAATGTTGTATTAGACATTTTTTTTAACAAATACCCCGTAACATACACTAAAGCATTTTCTTCTGGGCTTGATAGATTTTGGTAATCTGTTGTGAACACTTTTAAAGACACATTTCTAGTTTCTGTAGGAAAAGTGAACTGTTCTAGGCATTCTTTTGTTAGTTCAGAACCAATAGTTGAAAGAACTTCGTTTACGTCATCCATACAGTTTGTGCCTTTAAAATGATCAAACAGTTTTAGAGAAAATAGCTTTTTAAACGCGCTACAAAATTGTACGGGGGTTGGATTTTTGGCATCACCACAGCAACTTCGTATTTGGCCAAAAAAGTTATCGGGGCAATCCTGATTGAGGTTTCGTGTAAGTAAAAATTTATATCTTCGCCATTTTAGAGTTTCCCATAATGATAGAATCGAAAGGTTGAGTATAGAAAATTTCTTCCCACTCCCGCGCTCCAAACGTTTGCCAGTAACGTAATTTCAGTACAAATCAGCTAAGATTTCCAAAAAATGCGAACAAGCCCAAATTTATGCTTTATATTTTTCTCATTAGTCTGTTAATTTTTTGTTTTTTTGCTTAATGTACTTGTTTATATAATATTCTCATTATAAAAATAAATCCGTAATTTTGTATTAGCAAATATTACAAATTATTTAGTGTTTAAGCTTTGCTATTAAAGAGAAAAATATTAATATGATTTTTTGCTCATTTCAACAATAAATTAATAAATTTAAAAAATCTATACAACATAAATATAAAACACGAGCAACCAATTATAAACACCGTTCTAAAGTAACAGCGCTCGACGGGCGACGTCCCGTATAATATGCCAAATTAAATGCAAGTAAGGACGCACTGTACCAACCAAGTCACCAGACAGTCACCAGCGGCATCGGTGCTTTACGCGATAAATTCTAACGAGTGAAACATCTTATATTTTATTCGGTAATCTTTGGCGCTACATTATTTATTGAAACTCGAACATTTTAGACTATACCTACTGGTAATAGCAGGGTACCTACCTATATAACATTTCCTACTTCCGTCACTAAAACCGTATCTAAAAGACGGATTTGACATTCGAGAATACGTCACATTAAACACTAGTGTTAAAACTGCGAAAAGTCACTTCTCGTTCATTTTTGTTTTTTAAACGTCACGTCAGTATATCTTCTGTAATTTATATTTAATATTCCTTTATAATTCTGTAGTTCTGTGTCATTATTTTATTTTTCAATGACACGCCTAGTTAGTGTGTCATTTTGTAAATGTTATTAAAATAATATAATATAGAAATATTTTCCTGCGGGCGTAGAAAAAGTATGGTAAGCACCTTGTCTCAAAGACATCTTTAGTCACTCGTTCCGCTTGGCTTCACTCATGCCTCAGAAAACTCGTGAATAAAGTAACGCTTTTGACATTTGATATTTAGTATACTATTATTTAAATAATTCAATCATTTTGAACTTGTATTATTCTATCAATAAATTAGGACACAAAAAGACAAATGCTGTTAGTAGGAAGAGATGGAAAAAGGGTACTCTATTTAGATTCCCGAGCTTTCCTAAAGCTTCATTTACATCTTCAGAATATAAAGGAAGAAAAAACAATTTATAAAACTGTCTGTTACAACAGTATCATAACTTACACTAATCGATAATGTATACTTGATTTAAACATTGGGTAAAGTGTTAAACAATTAAACTTTGAAAAAGAAACAAGTCCAACTTGCAATACAAGCACTGGCTAACAATTACCTCTAAAATAGTTACATAAAAAGTTAAAAAATTAAAACTGAGTGAATCCACATAAGCACGTGGACTAATTTTAATCGAACATTTTAAAATGGGCTTTTTAGCACAGGCTCTTCTTTTATATGGATTACAAACAAACAAATAGACCATAACGACATTAACTAATTGGATATTAAAATATGGATTTTCATAGAATACGAGGGAGGTACAATAATTTGGTAGATGCTATGAAGAAATATTGTTAGAATTATTACTATAATATGGGTATGAAAATGGAAAGTAGAGATTACTTGAATTTTTAATGTCTGGTTCTCTTATTAGTACGACTATCCTCTTAAGAATTAAAACCCATTTCCAAAAATAATTTTTTAGTATAGTTATTTTCAAGAGATATGATCTTAATCCTATAATATAATTCAAAGAGGAAACATGATTAACAGGATGCATAAGAGTGATATACCTAAGATTTGAAATTTATGCAAATTAAATTAAATTATTTAAAAACAGTTAGTTCCATTTCAAAAATTGAATAGATTTCAGTTTCATGTTTTATGCTATTAATATTGTTACAGGTGAGGTAAGGTAATATCAACGGTAATATTGAGGTTATAAATGTTATACAGTGTTATTCATAAGTACCCCCCCTCGTATCTTTTGAACAGCTACACTCACATTAATAAAATTTGGAGGGTGAAAATAAAGTGTTGTAAACTTCTCTACGAATGGTAACAGGTGACGTAATAGAAGTAGATGACTTCACAGTGCCACTCTGGCCAATAATTTTAAATAGGACCATATGGCAAGTGATATCACGTTTGAATGGCATTGACATTGACTACATAGCCATATTAATTTTGTTTGGGATTAAACTAATTTTGACGGATAAATTAGATAAATACCAAAATTATTATTTCACATTTAAATATTAAAGATTTTTCAGTCCACCTCTGGTTAGTTGTCAAAAAAATTGAAGTTTTTAATTTAATAGTATCTGTTGCTTTGCAAAGTTTTTCTAAATAGGTTAAATATTTAATTTTATTATTGTTTAACGAGACGTTTAGGAGTTTACATAGGCAAAATGGTACGTACTCAAGCCAACAAAGTAGCAGCTATCTTAATAATTCGTGAATCTAGGAAGAATCTCCATGAAGCGGAACGTTTATTTAATGAGAGATACCCAGATCGCCCTATCTCGAGAACTTATTTGAGGGAGCTTCTTCACAAGTTTGAAGCAACAGGTAGTGTTCGTGTTCAAGATGCCAAACCATCTGGTCGACCAACATTTAGTGATGATAAAAAAATTGACATAGTTGCTGAAATGGTAGTAAACACTACTTCCTCTTCAACTAAATTGCGTCAATCTGTGAAGTAAGTAAAAGAACAGTACAGAGAGTGTTGGGTAAAAATAAATGTCATCCATACAAGCTAAATATGGTGCACCACCTTTCGGATGACGACCCCGACAGAAGACTCGAACTCTGTGAATGTATGACAAATAAAATTAGTCAAAACCCACATTACACAAAAACAATTGGTTTTAGTGACGAAAGTACTTTTTGCCTCAATGGAAATGTGAATACACAAAATGTAAGGTATTGGAGTGACACAAATCCACACACCTTTCGTGAACAACATACCTACCCAATTTCCAGAAAAAGTCAATGTTCGGGCAGGTATTTTGGGAAACCACTTAGTTGGTCCTGTCTTCCTAAATT
>CAJUYI010000064.1:374312-394815 GCA_910591695.1 Galerucella pusilla
ATTGAGCATTTGACAACCTTGTTCGGGTTATGAACGTGAGTGTAATGAAAATTTCTCATTTTAATTTGGTATAAGGGGAATCACCCGTTACATGAAATATGTATATTATTAATTTTATTCGCATATTTTGTTATAACACACTGAGGCCCGGTTTATCAATAGCCAATATTATCCGTCAGTTAAGTACCTATCCGTCGGATAAAAGTAACTAGCAGATAAAGTTCCAGTTTGTTTGGAAGCGGTTTATCAACTCGTTTTTATTCTCCAGTTTGTTAACTAACAGATAAAGAAAGTTGGCAATGCTGACGAATGAATTTAAGCAATCTCATCTGTTGTTACTAAAACAAGGTCACGTCACATGAATTAATATTTTTGTTAGGTTATTGGTGAATTTTTATCCAAATGTTTATGTGTTTTTATTTTTCTTTATTGAAGAGTTTTTAGTTGTTGATGAATATGAATTTTTCGAATGATTATTTTCTGGATAGCGGCGGGGACGAAGATATTGTGCAAGTTCTTGAGTACGAAAGAAGGCCTTATACAGTTAGGGAAAGAGTGGACAATTTCGAAAAGTGGTATGACAAGAGAGACTGTTCTATCAATATTAGAACTGATTGAGGATTCACTTGAATGTCGAACTGCTGCTTTACCCTGCATCCAAGCCTCCTCTTTTGATCTCAAGGTTGCCCCATCCGTTTTTTATTTTATATTACATTTTTATGTTTATTTGCAATTTTTAGAAGCAAATTTCTCTCCTCTGCTGTGATATTGCATCCTCTCTCCTTAGTAGTACTAGTACTTTCCATTTTTCACTTTGCTCAAAATCCAAGTAAATTTGACACAACACCACAACGAAATCAAAACCACAAAACAGTCTAACATATAGAAGTGAAAGTGCAATAGGATTACCTAGAATGAAAAAATGAGGTTTCAAACCCATCCACCTGAAGCGCTAGTTGCAAAGGAGTTGTCGAAATAGGCAAGGCAGCTGAGGCCGAAAAACAGACTAAGGGGAGAAGAATTTCAGCGATCGTAGTGGATGGGTTCAGAACTATTTCATAACGCTTTTTTTAATGGAAGTTTGTTTTTGAATAACCAATGCCCGATTTCACTAACCATTTCCTAAAGTCAGGTAATACCTAAAACGAATTTAGGAATTCCTAAATGCAATTTACATTTTACCACGCGCTAAGTAATGCCTGAGAGTGATAATATTACGTATTTCCTATCACTTTTTGATCAATCCTGAGAGGATTGTAGGAACAGCTTTGCGAGTGAGGCCCCTTTTTGTCCCAATAACAATATATTGTGGTTCAAAATATCTGTTGCAAACTTTGTAGGATTTATAAATGTGTTCAGCGCTCAATTCCTTTAGTTTTGGATTGCGAATAAAGGCAACCCATTCATTCAACAACAAAGGGTCATGTTTGGGAAACCTGTCGTTTTGATGCAATGTCTGTACACCCAGGAACGCAACACTTCACACCAACCATTATAAATATTATGAATTATCACACTTGATAAGACTTACAGTACCTAATTAAAACACAAATAACAGCAGCAAATGGCAAAAGGAAACAATCTATAAAAGACAATGGTGACAACAACTATATGACAGCTTTGATGAATTTTAAAATCTTTTCTTCTTTTCGTGCTAAAGGCCTTAGCTGCCAGGCCTGTTTCGATAACCCAATTGCAACTAGCGCTTCAGGTGGATGGGTTTGAAACCTCATTTTTGTATTCAAGGTCATCCTATAAACTTTCACTTCTATAGGTTAGACTGTTTTGTGATCAAAACACAACAACTCTACCGAATAAAGTGAGGTTATGTAATAAACCTTAAACTCCAGATATCGACCTATCCGCCAGTTGAAACTGAAAGATAAATATTTGACATTTTATCTGCCGGATAGAGTTATCCTGTTGTTGATAAATCGACCTTTCCAAAATAACTGGTAGTTAAGCATTAACTGACGGATAAATTGCTATTGATAAACCGGGCCTCATCTCCAATCTCCAATCTCCAAGCTCTTCATCGAAAATGTCAAGTTCTTCAAGATACATTGACAATAACAATGAAATAAAATACAAACAAAACCTAGAGGCTACTAAACTACTATAAAAGAATCAAATAAGCTTCTCGATTTCACCCTAAACGATAACAACACAATTAAATTTGAAGTTGAAATAATCTTTGTTGCAAAATGTAAGCAAACATGAAAAAATCATGACACAGTTGTCAGTTAGAATCTATGGTTAGAATAACGGAGCACCACTTTATCGTATTTAACTGTGTTCTATGGTTAACATCAACTTGATAGTTGCAGCTAGGATAGCCGAAAGTTTGACTGCCAGCTAATGCAAACTGGCAGTTGATAAACCGAGCATTGATAAACCCGCCCTAAATCTTTCAATAATTTAATGCGAAATATCGAGGGGAGGAGAAAATAAGGCTATATTGCTCACGAGATGTAAGTATATTCACCAGCCCGCAAAATCGTTCTCTACTAGTAAATGTTACTTACATCCCTTATAGTATAAATAACTATTATGAGATATTTCCCATTCTGATAACAAATAGTTAGTAGATTATTTAAATTTCTTACATCGGGAATTATTATTTTATTTTTCATGATTATAATAAGAAATTATAAAAAAAATTCATAATTTGTATTCCAACTGTTATGCGCTAAATATGTCGAAAAAAAAAATAGGAACTAATATTACAATTTTATATGAAATTGAAAGTCACTTTGATAAAAAAATCGTAATAGTGATCAATTTTGAATTTCCACGAATATTTTCTATAAAAGTGGAGTTAATTAAAGACTTTATAGTTTTATTTTGAATAGAAATATGAGTAGATTCCACAAATGCATATTGCATTATATTTTCCGCAAATTAATTTACCATAAATGGGTTCAAATATACTCTTGGCGAAGATACACAAACGATATAAAGTGATCATTGACCTCACCGTAACTGTTCTTTAATACTTATGTGGGCTTAGTAGAAGACCACGTAAAAACTGATTTCCGTTGACCTAATTATTATAAATATCGACACAAAATCCATTTTAATTTGGTACGCACGAGTTAAAAGTAAAGTAGGGTAGGTAAGTACTTACAGTTAGTATAACAACATTTTTTCCTAACATGGTTTAAATGTTTTTTTTATTGAACTCAATTGGAAAGTTTTTTTATTCAAATAATTCAAGTCACTACTTTAATCACTAATTTCTTCACTTCATTTTTCTTTGTAAACTTTGTCTGGTTCGTATTTTATCTATCAGACCAATATGTTGATGTCGAGGACTAAATTCGAGTCATAAAATCGCGGTCTTGTTCATGAACTTGCCATCCGAACCAGTGGTACTTCGCTTAAGTAGCGAAGAGGGGGTATTCTTGTAGTAGTCAACCGTCGAGTCTGTTCCAAAGTGGTACTGTAGTGGTACTTTATGAGAGTCTTCGGTGTGATAGTCTAGGGGTTTATTGGAGAATTTCATAATCTCTTCTACTTCATAAAATACGATTATATGCAATTTTTTTTGATCGACTGTATCAATATTTTTCTTCTTCTGATTGTTAATTTTTTTTATAATGATCTCATCAAAAACATTGATGTCAATATTGTGATAAATGCCTTGTTGGTAATATATTCAAGTTTATTGAGACCAGAAACGTTTCTAACGGAAAATATGAAAGACATCCTGTTACTAATGAGGCTACACAGGTTGCACTTTTGGGACATGTTGCATCGGATCCCACTTGAAGCACGAGACAGCAGCAACTACAGGAATTCCACGTAGAAGCATTCAGAGTGTCTTGAAACAGCATAAATTCCATCCCTATCAGATTCATCTCGTGCAAGAGCTCAACGAACATGATCCAGATCGCCGTATCCAATTTTGCGAGGAGATGATTAGAAGACAGGTGGACAACCCCCACTTTTTATATTCGATATGCTTTTTTGACGAATGAACGTTTTTTCTCAATGGTCACGTGAACAAACATAATTGCAGATACGGCAGTGATGCAAATCCTGCTATTATGAGAGAACAACATACGAAGGCTCCACAACAATTGAATGTGTGGGCTGGGATGTTTGGAAATAATATTGTTGGTCCGGTTTTCCTATCTCATAGCTTGACGGGGGAATCTGAATTTGCTCGAAGACCTCATCTACTCTCATATTGTGGGGATAATGGAAAACGATGATCAGATCCCAGAAAATGATTTTTTTTTTCAACAGGATGGCGCTCCACCACACTAAGCAGCTCCTGTACGTGAATTTTTAAATGAACAATTTCCCGCACATTGGATTGGTAGAAAAGGTTCCATTGAATGCCCCCAAGATCGCCTGATCTATCACCGTTGGACTTTTTCTTATGGGGTTATTTGAAAAGTGTTGTTTAACAAACGAAAGCGAACTCTCTAGAAGATCTTCGCCACCGGATAACCGTGACATGTGGTGAAATAACTAGTGTTATGCTACAAAATGTTCGGAACAGTGTTGAACAAAGGTTGTATCACTGTTTGGAAGTAAACGGATCCCAATTTGAGCACTTACTTTGATTAAATCTTTTATGACAATTTTTGTTTATTTCTTTCACTCACATCTCCAGCTGGTTTTTGTCATTAATTTCAACACTTTACACAAAAATGTTGGCATGTCTTCAAAGAGAATCGAAATACCTTTCAAATTGTGTGCCACTCGACTCCCCATGCCCTTAAAGATTCTCGAAGGGGTAGACACGCCTTTTAGGGGGATGACCGTACAACCATAAGTTAACTATCAAAAGTTGTCCCCATCGAAAGCAAAATCGATGTGTCTCGGGGTTTGCCGCAAAAACCTTCCACACCAACGATATTTGAGGTGGACTGTTTCTAATGCGCCACCCTGTATATAAATAATTTAAATATTATCTCTTCTTATAGCTTAGATTGATATATTGAAGTCTAGGGTATAGACAGAGGATGACTTCTTTGACACATTGCAGAAAGAGACATTCAAAAAAGCATAGCAGCCTCTGCATCTGCACTGTAAAGAACATTTAGTTCAGAGTAGAGAATGGAGGAAACGTAATAAGATTGAGTCAATAGTAATATCTCTATAATTTTTCAAACCGATTGTCACTCTAGCTATTGTACAAAATAAGCTTCTAAACTATCCTGCGCGTGGTTGAATAATGCCATGACCATGAATAATTTGGATACGGGTCAGCAGAACAATTTCTTTGTAATGCTATTATAATAGACAACATAAAAGGCGCTGTATCCATTTGTTTTTTGTGTGATTGTGAGTGGTTAAAAACGATTTTTCGTCTGTAATGTCATATTTAATAATTGCCAAAAAGCTTCATGCTATTAAAAATTGTTTTTCATGACCTGCTACCATAAGAACTTTATGAGGAACGTAAAATTATGCAAATTTTGACCTTATTAGATAATTTTTTTATTCGGTTATAGCTATTGTTATAACAGGTGAATAATATTTACGAAATATCTCAAATAAAATTCTTCCATCTACAAATTAAGTAAAAACCGTCACCGTCACCGTCACCGACACCGTCACCGTCACCGTCACCGTCACCGTCACCGTCATCTTTATGCGACCTGCAACCGATGCCATCCTCATCGACGTCATCTACTTACCAGTTAACACCAAATAACTCCACTGTACCGGTAATTTTAGGTAATTTACAGAATGCAAAAATTGTGTTTTTCTTCTCCTATACTTTAAGTTGTTAATTAAACAATTAAACAACTCGTGCGCAAAAGTATAACTTCACGCACTTATATCATAAATAACTATTAAATGCCAATTTTCAGTTACATAATGATACTCATTATAACACTGGCTTTCATTATAAAACTGAAAAATCGACCAATAGAAATTTAGATTTTCAAATACCCGAGTAGGCAGAACCAATATTTTCTATAGACTATAGACTGTTTGACACTTTGACAGTGTTTTATGACAGTTTAAATCTTTTGCGTTAGTTTTTTAAAAAAATGTCGAATACCAGACCAAAAATACTTAATGACCAAGGCAAATACATATTTAAACTTATTATTTTTATTTACAATAATTTATTACTGATATTGTATATGTTATAGGCAATCTGTATAATCCGGCATTGTATAGAATACATAGGCATTATATACATTGCCAAAAACGTTCAGGCAATGTGTATAATACGATTCATTTCATACATTGCCTAGGTATTGTATAAAATGCCAGAAGCGCATCAGGCAAAGTGTATAACGAACGAACACGGGAAGGGGTGCGCGGGGTGCGGGACTACCCCGTAAACAAATTGCAGCTCGTTCGGTGTGTTAGTACGCAACACTCCTTTATTCTATGCATAACTATAATTATGTTATTAGAAGATTCTTAATTTCTATTTATTCAGAGTAATGTTTGAGTTAAATTAAAGTTTAATAATGTCGATTTTGAACTCTAGTAGGTATAATAAAATTTTTAATAATATGTCATTGCTTTGATATCGTAGCGCATAGATTTTGTGTCGATTACTGCACTTGTGAAGATACTTGAGAAAATATTTCTTTTTGTTATTAAGTAGGTACCTACAAGGTTACTATAATAGATTGCAATTTCAATATTACTTTATTTTAGTTCGTTAAAAGATGTTACCTATGATTTTATTTCCTGTCAAATTATAATTATGTTACCAACAGTTTATTTAAAGTAGTTATACGAAAACTGGTTGTTTTTTTTATGTGAAATCGATTATATACATTACCTATGCTTCAACCGGCATTCTATACAATGCCTTAGTTTTCTATACATTTCCTAGGTGAAGTGTAAAATAGTTGAATTATTGAATATCATTCCATACATTGCCTGAACGACTCCGGCATTCTATACATTTCCTAGGTATTGTATAGAATGCCTGCAATATACACATTGCCTATAACATATACATAACATACTTATATATACGCTTCATGCTATCGTTGCGCTGCATAAGGTTTTTTTCGATCTGTACATTTCGGGTTCGAGTGCCGGGTAGTACATTTTTTTATATATTTTTTTAAATCAAATTTCTTCGTAGAAAAAATAGTGTATGCAACTCTCATGCAATGGTTATTAATACACTCGCATTAACCATACGAAACTCGCCTTTTGCTCGTTTCGTATCGCGGATTCATCATTACATGATCGTTGCATAATATACTATTTCAATATTATCTAATATTTATAATAATTAGCAGTTTTTAGTTAAAGTTTTGTATATGTAGTATGTTGAAATAAAATAATTTTTGAGAAATGGGTTGGTATACTTTTTTGTATATACGGTCGTAGAAAAAAGAATGTTCCTCACTCATGCGTGAAAATAACTATTCTATGGTTTATTTTGTGGTTCGTTTAGATAGGTAGTAGATGAAAAATTAAACAAATTTATAAAACAGAAACAATTTTATTGGATGAAATTTACAAACATCAACAAAACTTCACATTATATAATATTTCTTTTTTCTTTTTCGGAAAAAAAGCTGGAGTATTGAATCTAAAACACTATGGAGATACTTTGTACCTCAGATTGTTTCTCCAGACCCCCTATTGTACGAATTCAAGTCAATTAGGTTACACATTGATTGAAAATCGGAATCATTACCAACCAGAACATATTAGAGACATTCTAACTGAAATATTCACAATATTACACTTTTTTTTATTATACCTTACCGAAAACCCTAATTAGACATGTTTGTTTAGGATACCTGTGCGCTAAAATGGAGCTCTCTTCGACCCATACACTTTGTATCATAAATATGTATATCAATGAAATTAACAAATTAAAAATGTGACTAGTAGAAGATTATTTATAGCATACCGCTATGGTAGAAGTTTTACCCAACATGCAGATTGCCATACTATAGGTAAGGGGTAAAACAAATCAGAATGCAGAATATCTGAACTTAGAAAATCCTGAAGAATATACAGAACACGGTGTACAGTTTAAGGTTATCTTAGGTCATTCATGTTGGAACATGAAAATTTTTAGTCTATAAAGTTCATTCACGATAAGTTTGCAATTTTGACATTTGTAGTAACAATTGCAGCTTATTTACTGTGTAAGATATAATCTGTTATTTTCATAACTATTTAAAATAGAGTGTAGAACACTGCGTCACAATTCATGAGTCTTTATAAAGTGGTAGCATCCCTAATATCATATTTTGAGAGATAACGGTGGACCGTTAATTCCTCTTACTTCTGTGAAAGATGTAAGCTTATGATAAATACATTGTTACTTGATACTGCAATTACGATGCAATTCAACATTTGCATGAAGATAACATTTTTCAGTTTAACTTATGGTTTCAAGCTTGGACATCTTGAAATTTAAGTATTCACTCATCAAAATTTTATAATTGCTGCTCTTATTTTTGAGTTGAATGTAATCTTATACAATAAACAACTTATCAACATAATTTTGTGCCAACAGCTGGAAAAAAATTACAACGTGGCAACGATGTAAAACATCTGTCATCTTTTGTTATTGTAAACTTATCGTGAATGAACTATACTTGTTTTTGTTTTCAGAAAGGTATAATGACACATCAATCAATGCTTTTTTCGTGCTTACAACACTGGAAAAACCTACTTTCAGGACACGTAATGAAATAATATACTATTTAAGAGCGATACGCTCAAGAAAATAAAATAAAATTTGGAGCTGCTCCAAATTACTTTTAACCTGCTTAAAAGCCTTCCACCGAGTAAAAGAGATGAATAAATAGAATGCTCGAACTTGAACTTTCTATATCACAATTTTATGCTCAAACTATTCGTTTTTCTAGGATTACAGGGATCGGTTTTGCACCTAAAGCTATCTGTATTTCTTCCAAGCTTTTTCCTTTCGTTTCTGGAACTACCAAAACGATAAATATAGTAGACACGCCAGTTATAACCCCAAATATTATAAAAACTTCACCCATTCCGAGAGTATCACGAAGAATAGGGAACAGCCCGTTCACTAAGGATCCTAATAAAAGACAAACAGCTGTTGAAATAGTGACACAAAAAGACTTCACGTCAGTAGCAAACAGTTCTCCGCATAATGTCCATGGAATATAACCATATCCTACATTAACAAACATGTAAAAACCAATTAAACCAACCAGAGGTAACCAGAAAATATTGTCGACGTTGTATGAGTGGTTTTTTAGATAAAAAAACATTCCGATGGAAAGCATAGAACAACAACAACCGATAGAAGAGATACAAAGAAGAATTTTCCTTCCGGCACGATCCATTAATACAGTGGAAACCAAGCTGAATATTATTTGGACCGCCCCAATAATGACACAAGCTACAGCAGTGGGAATGAACTCACCACTTGCTTCAAGAATTTGCTGTAAAAACGCCAATAAAAACCCAACGCCGGTGGTTTGTAGGAAGAAAAATAAAGTACACGAAATAAACAAGGCTCTGATTGTAACAGGAGATGAAATAATATCCTTGCAAGAAGGCTTACTAACTTTTTTCGTATCACGTTCAACGGTTATTAAATATTCTAATTCCTTGTCTATATTCTCGATCTTTCGTAGTTGTTTCAAACTATTCCTAGCACTTTCATAATCTTTTTTATTTATAAAATAACGAGGACTTTCCGGGATGAAAAAGAAGTTCGCGATAAGGAAACAAGTTACCGGAATCAAGAGGATATAAGCGAAAACTTGTATGCTTACTAATGGACCGATTCCGAAACAAAACATGTGCCCTATGCTGTTTATAAAACCAAATATGCCGCCTAAAGCTCCTCTATTGGAATCTTCAGCAATTTCCGCTACATAACTTGGTAAATTATTTAAAACGCATCCGGCGCTTATTCCCAAAACAAGTCTTGCTATGTAGAATAAGTAAATATGGTTCGAGTGAGCGATTACTGCTAGAAATACGACGAATGGTATACTGAAGGCGAATAAGGTTTTTTTACGGCCATATTTTTCAGCGACGAATCCGGAGAGGAAAGTACCAATAACGGATCCAGCTGATGCTAAGGAGGTGATGCAGGATTCTTCAAAGGTTGTTATGGGTCTTCCTAGAGGGTTTATGGATGTGTCGTTGCTTGAAAGGATCGGTATTGATGGTGATGTCCATGAGAATACTGTTGCCGAATTGATGGATAGAAGGTTGACTGGAATTGAAATAAATAAGAATGTAATAGTTATTTATGTACCAAGGCAGTAAAGTGATTCTTTATCGGACGAGTCTGAAATTATGAGACGAGCGAGGCGAATAACAGGCGAGTCTGATAAAGACACTTTACTCGCGTGGTGCATACAAAATTTTATCGCCAACTGTTCAGAATTCGAAATGTGAAAAACTGAGGCATATTCATTGCATTTCATTGTGACAAAGTAAAAAGCAAATATAGAGCAAATCTACTTATTATTTGTTATATTTAAATTGAAGGTACACCCTGAAGCATTATAAAAGTTTATTCCTGAAGTCAGAAGAGTTCCAACAATAATTTGTTATAAATAAATCATAAGAAAACTATTATCGAGTCGTAATATCGGAAATTATGATACTGGTCTATAACTACCCTAATAACACAGAAACATTCCAAAAATATTCCAGAAACATCCTTCTGGGACAATAGAAACATACTAACAACACCCCCATTTCGTTCGAAACACCTCTAAGATGTTTCAGGTAACAGCCATGTCATCATTTTCAACGTTCTACAAACATCCCAGTATAGGATGTTTCTAGGATGACATAGGATTTACTAGGAACATTCGGGGTACTTTGCTTAGAACATTTCAGAAACGTTTCTAAAAATACACTGGAAGTGAAGTCACTAGGTGCAAATAAAATATTTCAATATTTCTGAAAAAAAGAGCTATTTATTACACATTTCTAACAATACTTTCCAAAAACCACATGTAACATTCTCTACTAGCTATACAGAAATAAAACATTAGTAAACAAGTATCAGCAACCATGAGGCTTAGTTGCCAGTTATTCGAATTAAAATTTTCCTCGTGACTTTCCGGTAGTGTGTTTTGATAAGTTATTTCGTTTTCGTTATCCTGGGCACAATAAGTAGGAGTACACGAATGAGACTGAGGATTATAACCGCTTGACCCACTGGTAGACAGTTCTCCATTGTCAATATCATTGCTGTTACCTTTTTCCAGCCGTTCAAAGCACTGACTATATTTATTCAATAATATTCTTTTTTCTGACTATCCATTTTATTATCCAAAATAAATACTCACTTCATAATTAAGCCACAACACTCACAACATAATGTTACCGCTTATTTTTACCTCAAAAACTCAACACATTTCTACTTCTAACCTCACTTTTCGCAAAGTCTTCTTCTTACCTCTCTGCAAAGTTGAAGCACAGGGATATCACAGATACGTCAGTAACAATATTTTAATAGGTATTTATGCATTTAATAAACATTGTTAATGTTTAAAGACAATTTACAAGTTTTGACAAATGAGTATGTACGAGTTGCATATTTTTTAATAAAAATCATGTTTCTGTACCAAGAGAAACATTCTAGGGACATCCCACCTGTGTCGGAAACATTGGGACACTTTATTGGTATGTCCCAGGTAAATATTGAGTTATTAGGGTACTACAACAACAAGAAATGGATATCATAGATGGAAATAAGAACTAAATGTCAAATGGTTAAATTCGTGATGTGAGTATATGATGTATACCTTGCGTTGTCATGGAAATGAGAAAAACATAAACTAATTTGTATTTTGATGGAAGTTCAACCTTATCGAGTTCTGTGAATGTCAATATTATTAATTTATATACCATTTCCTAAGATTTTAAAAATCGAAATATTAATATTTCAAACAATACCAACGGCACTTTCCATTTTAATTTATAAATTTGACATTGTTAAATATTGTTCGAATAAAAGTTTTGACGTTACAAACTACTCCTGTCAGATCAATAATAAAAAAATTGTCATTTAGACATGATTTAGACCAGCCATGTCAAACTCAAAGTCACTGGTTGGCCAAAAGCATGAAGACCATAGACTAGGTGGGCCGCAAAACCTAATCTTAAAGAAGACAAACTACTGAAAATCTTAACGAAAAAAAGTACTATTATGTTAGAAGTATACTTATTAAATTTCCAATAAAAAGTACATTACAAAAACTTACAAACATTAACTTCTTTTGCCAGTTTTGTTTGTCTTTAATTAAGTTGTCTATTTGTGGCGTGAATTTATCGGCGGAAATAACTTTTAAAACTGCGTCCAAGTGTGCGTCCGTCAATCGCGATCTTGCGGGAGATTTGTTTCATTTTATCAAAGAAAATAATTGTTCACACATATACTTAGGTACTTCCAAACATTGACAGGATTTTACAGGCAAGTTTTCTCATTTTTTGGTATTGAAAAGGCAAGTACTTATAAAATTCGAATGTACCAACACTATCAAATTTTTCTTTTAAATGGGTTTGACACTGAATCTCAATCACTTCCATCTGCAAATGAGGGGGAACTTTATCAATATCGATAGTGAAAAGACCAGTAAATGAAGAAAACTTGTTTTCTTGGGACTTAAAATCCTGATAACGCTTTCCAAATTCACAGAAGGCTTCCCATTTTCTCTGTATACATTTTGTATGATATTGGGCCACTTGTACTTTACTAATACGCCTTGCAAGTCGGAAAATGTGACAGATTATCCACCGCTAACTGGTTTTTCCACAGCATCATCTTACACTTGAAAGCTTTAACATGATCATGCATATCTGTTATAACTTGACGTGGTCCTTGCAATTTCGTATTTAAGTCCGACAAGTGTTTTGTGATGTCTACCATAAATGAAAGATCTTGTATAAAAAGTACGTCGGATAATAAGCTGACATCTTGTTCTTTCACTTCCATGAAAAGGCGTATTTCTTCTTTGAGTTTCCAAAACCGATCGAGAACCATAGAACACGAAAGCCATCGCACTTCTGCATAATAAGGTAAACCAGTGTACTCACTTTCTAAATCACGTAAAAACGCAGAAAATTTTCGCTGATTCAAGCCACACGTGACCTTATGAAGTTTATCATTTTTTTAACTGACTTTAAAACGCTTTCCAACTTGATCACTTTTGAGCATAAAATTTCTTGGTGGATTATGCAATGAACATGATAAAAATCTGGTTTGTCACTGCCCGTTTCTCTGATCTTTGTTTTTAATATTTTAATTAAGCCATTATTTACTCCAGTCATTGAAGGAGCTCCGTCTGTTGCAACGGAATATAGTTTTGACAAATCTAAATTGTACTTTTGCAGAAGTCCATAAACAGCATTGAAAAAATCATTCCCAGTTGTTGTATCATGCAATGGTACTAATTCCAGTAATTCTTCATAAACGTTGATATCTCTATCAACAGCACGAAGAAAAACAGCGAGTTGCGCCACACCACACACATCTGTACTTTCGTCACATGCAATAGAAAATGCAATGAAAGAGTCTGATTTTGTTTTTATCTGTTCGCTTATATTGGCAGCCAACTCGGTAAACTCTTTCAGCGACAGTATTCCGGGACAAGGATATATTTTGAAAAGCCTTCACGCTCCCGGGACTTACAATTTCCGCGGATTTACAAGGCAGTCTTTTATAAATTCACTTTCAACAAATGGTTTTGAGTGTTTTGCGATCAACTCCGACAGTACGTAGCTCGCTTGAACGGCAGATTCATTTTCTTGCTTTGGACGTGTAGACATAAGCTGTTGATCTTTTAACCGTGATTTTAACTCTTTTAACTTTTCGTTTCTAATCATGTCTGTATACTTGTTAAACTTAGTTTTATGACTATCATAGTGACGTTTTATATTATATAATTTTGGGACACCGACTGTACTGTTACAAATCAAGCAAATAATTTTGTCTTCCACTTCACAGCAAAAGAACTCTAATTTCCTCTTTTCTTGAAAGATACGATGCTCATCTCCAAGTTTCCTTTTACTTCCACTTGGTTTTGAAACAGACATGTTAAAAACTTCATCCGAAATAAATAACAATAAGTACTGTTACGTGTTGTAATAAGTACACAACTAAACTCGCAATTCTATCGCAACTGACTCATAACTGAATGAACAACTGAACTCAATCGAGCGGTATTGGCTTATATACGGATTGTGATTTCTCGACAGTTCTTTCCAGAATGTTCAGGTAGCGTCATCTGTGTTCTCGCGCGATAGAACTTTCCGGAACAAGCCAGGCTTTTAGGTTGAGCGCGCATCTTAGTTCATCATCACAGTACTTTATTTTCGGTTTTTAACAGGCTCGCGGGCCGCATTACATGGATGTTTTCAAAATTGATTCAGGACCGCAGGAAAATGCTCAGTGGGCCGCATGTTTGACATGGCTGATTTAGACCATAGATTTAGACTTCGTTTCTCGAGTTGTTGAAGTTGCCACGGTAACTTTAAAATACGCGCGTTTTTTAAAGTTCGATTTAAACACGCTGAGGCGTACTTTAAATAGGTAAAATGGTTCACCAATAAAAAAACTATTTTTATAAGCCATTTTAAGCCCATTTAGAGTATCAAATATGAAAGTTTTGGTTTTTGAATGAGCGTAGAACGTCGAAGTGAAAATTAGATCAATGTTTTTAAATTTTATTTACGTTTATTTTAGATTTTTTTATTTATTTAAGCAGTGAAAACTGAATAATAATTTCATATTTATCAAAAAGAACAATACTCACCGGCAAATACTGCTTTATATAATGCGAGGTTGAAAGCCATGTTTCAAGTGAGAATCTTAACAATTTGAAAATTATTGTAATTGTTTTATTATTTACATTAGACTTGATTATTCATATATAATAAGATTAGCCATATACTTAAGCGATTTGTATGGAAAAATGACGTCAATAAATGCTGTGGTATTGAATGTTATAAATATTCCTTGAGGTTGGAGTAAATAAGACACAAGAAATTGTTTACAAAATAGTATATTAAATACCAAGAGTCAAAAACGATACTTTAGTCACGATCTTTCTTTCCTTATGAAACGAGTGACTGGAGATGTTTTTGACACTAGGTGCTTATTATAATACGTGTTCTACGACCGCAGGAAAAAACACATACTGCAAACTCCAAACATGATGGCGAACGATTGCGCAGGTATAGACTCCCAACTAGCAAAATGAAATTCTAAGAGGACTGAATTGTTGTATAACAGTCGAATAGCGTTGTTTTAAGGACTTTTTGTTTTTATTAAGCATTTTGTTGCGATAATTTTGTTTTTAAAAAAAATTGTTGTATTAAATAATAATATAGTGACTTTTACAATACATGCTATAACACATTATACGATCATTTCTTTTAAAATGATATAATACCTTATAAGCAAGTTTATACAGTATCAAAAATATCATTTTATAAGACTTTTATAACTTTTGTATAAGAGTTCTATAATATACTATATAACTAACAGCTACAACATTATAAAATAGTTACTTAGGCTTGTCTTATTGAAGCTGTATAATGTTGTATGATAAATATTGTATAGCATTCAATTGCGTTGCATTATAAAACACTTTTTAGTTGTATAGTGCCTAAATATTCTTCGTTATAAAACAGTTATCGTATACCGTTCCATTTTACAATAAAATATTGTTTAAGGCATTTCTTTGGGATAAAATTGTTGTATTATAAATCGCCATGTTTAAATAAGCAATTCTTGTACCGCTATCACCGCCATTATGAGCAATGGAGTTGGAAACATGAAACTATATTGAAAAATGTGACTGTATTATTATTTAGAGAATTATATTGTGAAAGAATATCCATATGAAGCGATAAACTATTAAAATAAAAAAAAAGTATTTTAGGATATTCTATTTTATTATTATTTTTTACGTATCTACTTGAAACTCAACCAGATTTGAAGCGCTTCAATTTCTTGCCAATTATATACCTATAATCTATCAGTAAAATTTGCGGCGCATCAAAATTTGTGCTATTAAACCATCCAAATGAAATTGTAATTTTTACTATCGGTGTCCGCCCAAGCGGCCCAAGTCGTTTTGATAAGTCTCCATTTCTACAAATGAAATGTTTGATGCACGATCAAGTTGAAATATAATTTGGTTCTGATATTCTTCACTAAAAAATGAAATGCTCTTATAGATGTGTCTACATGACACAATATTAAATCATTTTATAGCAGCTGTATACATGATTATAAAACAGTCTATTAAGAGTTGTATAAATGTATATTAAACAGTCATGACAGTCATGTATGAACTTTTAATACAACTGTTATACAACCAAACACTTGTATAAAAATGGGCCCTTTTTAGGATCATTTAATTGTTTTGTAGACCGTTATAAGAATTTTAGTATCCTATAAGATATATCTTGTAGCTGTTTATACAGACCTTATAGAATATAAATTGCTACTTGGGCTCTCCCAACTAAATTATTATTGGCTCAAGATAAGCTCCTCGCCGGTCAGTGTCGTTCAAAAATTATTCAGACAATGCCAAACGCCAACAGAATTGGAGGACAACTAATGATACGCCTCTGTACACAGCATTTATATGTCTTGCAAGGAGCTGTAGTGTGGGGTAACATTGGAAATGAGTTTGTGCACATGGGGGCAGGCTCACCATCACGTTTGGCGCTTGAATATAACAAGAGATGGGATGGAATTGAAAGGATGCAGTCTTGCCAGGAATACTCTGGGCGATCCTGGGAAGCTGGCGCCGAAGACATATTTGGTGATGACCAGGAAAAACCTACGTTTAACAGTAGGATTTCTGATTGGCCACTGTCAACTAAGTAAACACTTCCATACTATGGGTCTAGTGGACACACCTCTATGCAGGATGTGTGAACAGGAAGATGAAACTGTCAGGCAAGTCATATGCGAGTGTCCGGACTTATAGTCAATAAGAGATTGTGTGTTCAGTGAGTCTTGGCTTATACCTGCCGATATAAAGGAGTTGTCTCCTAGTGACCTGTCCACCTTCCTGGGAAGGACAGGATGGAAGATGACCTGGGAGGACAACTTCTCGGGAGGATGTACAATGGGTCACATTTGGCCAAAGTGCTGTGAGCCTACACTCACCCTCCCTACTGTAAAGATACGTTTGGCGCTTGTACTAGTTATACAGATAGCGAAAAGTCTATTCGAACCATACGATTTTCATAAGTACGACAAGGTGAATATGAAAAAAACCACTTGAAAAGGAGAGGAGAATAATTGTGCGCAGTCATCGTTTGGTGTGTGTTCTGTTCCAGCTACCAATCTGATATGAAAGCAACGTTGTCAGCTTAGAATTTTTGATACTTTCTAAGGAATAAATAACTCATTTTGCATTTGACTTTTAACACAGGATAAAGTCGTATTTAGTGGGAGATAATCGAGATTGGTGATATTATTGACATGAAAAATAAAATTGAAATAAAATGAAATAAAATAACATAGTCCAAGAAAAAAATTTGGATAAATTACAATCTGCAATCGAATTAACAATTATTGGTTACCGAAAAAATTGGGAATAACTTTTACAGATAAGTACATTTGGCAACATCCGACTGCGCACAATTATTCTTCTCTCTCTTTCAAGGAGTTTTTCTCACATTTTCCTTGTCGTACTTGTGTAAATCGTATGTCGCGAATAGAATTTTCACAATCTGTATGTTCAATCAATAATTGAATTAATTTTTAAACACGCTGTATTTCTTAATTCATATTGCATGAAGAGTTTAAATTTACCTAACCAGGGTGGGTTCATCAATGCTCGGCTAAATCTTAGCAGTTGGTCAAAGTGTTTATCAACTGCCAGTTTGCATTAGCTGACAGTCAAACTTTTGGCTACCGTAGCTGCCACTATCAAGTTGATGTTAACCATAGAACATACAGTTAAATACGAGAAAGTGGTGTTCCGTTATTCTAACCATAGATTCTAACTGACAACTGTGTCAGGATTTTTTCATGTTTGCTCACATTTTGCAACAAAGATTATTTCAACTTTAAATTTGATTGTGTTATTATCGTTTAGGGTGAAACCGTGAGGCTTATTTGATTCATTTATAGTAGTTTAGTAGCATCCAGGTTCTGTGTGTATTTTATTTCATTGTTATTGTCAACGGATCTTGAAGAACTTGACGACCTTTTCGATGAAGAGCTTGAAGCTTGGCGAAATATTGGAATTTGTGGAGTACGAAAGACGACCATATACTGTTGAAGAACGGATGAATCCCTTTGAAGAGCTCGATAATGTCGAGTTTATTACTCGGTTTCGACTATCTAAAAGCAGTGTTCTCATGATATTCCAACAAATTCCAGCTTTTCTCGTTAAGTCACAGCATCCGACTTTTTGCATTCTATTATACTTTTATGGTGAACGGCTACTTTCATAAGTACCTAATTGTCGCTCTGACTCCGTGAAATTGGGAAATCTTTTTTTTGTGGATATGCTAAAATGCAAACAACTCAACAAAGCACAACATAGACGAAATAAAAATAACAGTACCACAATTTTGACACTGACAAGTTAAATTTTTCACGATGTTGTCAGAGTAAGCTTACGGTAAAATAGAAAAATAATAACTTTCACCTCTATATTCTTGATTCACTGTGTTATATATGTTATATGCGAATAAAATTAATAATATGTATATTTCATGTAACGGGTGATCCTCCTTACACCAAATTAAAATGAAAAATATACACTCTGACAACATTACACTCACGTTCATAACCCGAACCAGGTTGTCAAATGCTCAATTACACTTAGCTTCCAGTTAGCTAGCTGTCAGTTATGTGGTGCATTGATAAACGCTTTCTATTGTAACCGAGACTTTAACTGGCGGCTAGAGATAGCTGAGGGCTACGTAGCTAACAGGTTTAACCAGGCACTGCGTCTGATGCAACTGGCTGAATGACGTGAGTCCAACCCAAAAAAAAAGGCACTGATAAACCCGCCCTTAATATCAAATTAGTTTTAGGTTAGTTCATGTTGCATGAATATGAGAAGTGGAAGAGTAGTTAAGACTCTATTGAGTGGGTGAAATGTAGATGGCAGCACACCAACTACACCTCTTTCGATGCATATATGTATTATTTCGAATACTTTGCTGGAAAGAAACTCTTCTTGGATGCATTTCGTTAATGATATTATCTAAGTATATATGGAGCAATTTAACACAACTTTGTTGTTTTCTAGCAAAAGTTGAGAAAGTGAAACCTGTTGTAGATAAAATTATCATGAAATCAATGTTTTTTTCCCTTTTTATTTATTTTCATTTCCATTTTTTTTTAATTTGAGCTGTGAAAGCTGAATAAAATTTTCATATTTATCAAATAGAACAATACTTACCAGCAAATACAGCTTCATATAATGGGAAGTTAAAAGCCATGTTTAAAGTGAGAATATTAACAATTTGAAAGTTATTTTAATTGTTTTATTATTTACATAAGATTTTTGATTATTTATATATAATAAGATTAGCCACGTACTTAAGAGATTTGTAGAAAATGACGTCAGAAAATGCTGGGAGGTATTATATATTATAAATATTACTTTAGGCTGAAGTGTATAAGACACAAGAAATTGTTTCCAAAATAGTATATGAAGTACCAAGTGTCACGAATTTTACATATAAAACGGATAACTAATGATGTTTTTCACACTAGGTGCTTACTATACTTTTTCTACGCCCGTAGGATCACAATCCTTATATCATTTTGTCCAATTTTATTAGAGGTATCTGTATCTATATATGCAAACGTAGTAAGTGTCATTTGAAAATACCCTGTATAATAAATATATAGTCAGAATGTCGTCAAAATTTAGTACCGTAGTGTGTAAATGTGCTTTAGATCTTAAATCAAGGACCATAGTAGGTAGTAAACGTATATGTACTGTTAGAAATATAGTTTCTACGTGTGCCAATGTGACAGGAATCAGCGAATCGATAATTTACAGACTTGCTGGCTTGTTGACGCGACAGCGAAAAATATAATCAGGTCAGTACATCGAAAGAATTAGATTCCAACAATAAATAACAATTTGAAAGTAGGTACCTAATAAAAGAAAATGAAAATTTACCAGAAGTGGGAAGGAGAAAGTTGTGGAAACTTTTACACGAACTATATTTTTCATTATGCCCCTTTCAAGTGTCCATTTTGCCCCAACTGATGGGGCAAAATAGGCATTTGACAAAAATATTAGAGATTGTCAAATGGTACTTTACACATTCATTTTAAAGAATGATGATACTGCTTTTTGTAGCTTTTTACGTAGTTAATACATATGTGAAATACTGTAAACCTACTGTAAACGGATAAGACTTTATTAAACAACTTGCTTAAAGTGCTCATTATGCCCCGGTCTCCTCTACACAAGAAATAATTTGTTGTTAACTTACTGTCACATTTGACAGTAAGTTAACATGGAACTCTCATCTAGAAAACGGAGTAAAAAAAGCATACATCTCTTATGAACAGTGTCGCAGAACCATC
>CAJUYI010000065.1:0-11545 GCA_910591695.1 Galerucella pusilla
TTTACTTATTTCTTCCAATATTACATTGGGGCTGATTCCGCAAAAGGGTTCGGGCCCCCAGAAAGGCAGTGCGTTGTAGGGGCCGATACTATTATTAAAAAATACAACAGCTTAACAATAAGAGGAGCTCACGATCTTTTTTTGTGTGCGCATGTCTGAAAAGAGCCATTTTTATAATAAGACACTTGTCATACTTCACTTTGTCGACCAATGATATCGCCGATATTTGAAAATTGGATCATTTTCTCAAAGCGTTTTCTGCTTCATCAGTGCAAGAGCGCACTGAGTGCAACATGTGACGTCATGCACTTTTACGGGTTATCCGAGGAATTCACATTTTGACAAATCAAGCAGAAAACGAAAACTCTATTCAGTGCACCTAACCATAGGTCTCTGAGAACTATATTTCGCTCATAATAACCCTAACCTTTACAAAATCAATAAATAGAAATTGTCTTAGTTCCTAATCTAAGAATGATAGAATATAAAATAAAAATATTTAATGAAAATACGAATTAATGATGGAAACCGAAAATATTATTTTTTTTTCAAACTTGTTCCACATAACCCTCATTTCGTGGTTAATTCTCGACATTTTCTTTGATCAAAAATTGTATTTCATAATCACCAGCAGATGAAGAGGATTCTAGAAACTCTTCAAAAAAAAGTAAGTAAAGCTGCTATCAGCCATATTTGCACTGCAACTAATGCACCGAATCCTGGAGCCGGTGTCTATAAAGTTGCCCTAGGTGCGAAGTACGCACTATGAGAGCAAAGTAGATGACACTGAAAAAGTTCGCACTAAAAAGGTAACCAGAAAACGATACACTTGAAAGGTGCAGCACTAGTGCGCACCAGTGCAACAAGCAGAAAACGCTATCAGTGTATTTACGAAGTTATCTGTCAACGTCCGTCTCTCAAGGTTATATATTTTTGTTACCAAAACATCAAAGATACTGGCGTCGGGCTGGTGTATTCTTTGCTATTATTAACGTCCAGTTTACCATCACAACAATTTAAACAACAACAACGTGAAGTTTTTATGGAGGAAAATGCTTCCAAAGTTGTTTGAGAAAATCACAAAGTGTCTCTAAGCCTTTCTTCCTTTGAGTCGACAGAAAAGTTAACATCGATAATTGTGAAAAAATAATATCATTTTATTCTGTGAACAATAAAAGCTAGTAATCAATTTTATGAAACTGAACACCATTTTTCTGTCACATAATTTTCTAACAAAATGCGAAATTGGAATAAACGCAAACCGCTTAACAACAGTGGGTATGCAAAACAAAATTGATCATCGGTAAATAACATGACATTATTCGCCATCCGGATACAAAATCATCAGCACAAAAAACTCACTGTAACTGGGAAATAAACTCGGGATTCGCGCGTTTCAAAATAATCAAACAATTATTCATGTTCTGTTCTGACAGGCAATCAAAACCTACCCGTGAATTAATAATTAAACAGACAGTTATTCAACATGGTAGAGCAACATAATGATAGGTCACGTTTTGATGCTCGATAAGCCTCCCCTACTTATACGGGGGTATATGAGATACGAGGGTGCCATTTATTTGCCTAACTGTCTATGGTGTAACATTTTGTGTACAGAAGAGAAATTTCGTTGAAACTAACTGGAGTATGGTCGGGATAATTTGGCATAAAGGGCGATTATATAATATATGCAAATAAATCTCAATTGAGAAGGAAGCCCTTGAAAGGTTAATATAAATGTCTGAAAAATGACGAACTCCAGTGTAGTTTGTCTGGCTTGGAATAACCTGTCAAAAATATCCCGATGACTGCCTTAATATCACTGAAAAATTCTGATTAAAAAACCTTGAATATCGTGGAGGGTAGAATTATCAAAGGAGATGTCTTTCTACCTAATAGGATCATTATAAATGCTATGTAATTATAAAGGATTTCAGCATGCTAAGCTACTAAATTAGAAGCAAGCAAAAACCAAAATAAGAGGCCAGTTCACTCAAAGGGTTACTACTTTTGAAATACCAGTTAAACAGAGAAAATCTCGCCAGAGTAAGCAACATCTACGCCATACCGGTCCTGACATACTTATTTGGAATTTTGAAGTGGACAAAAACAGTACTGGAAGATATTCAAAGAACAGCGCGTACCATGATGACACCACCTGACATCATCAGCTGTTATGACCACACTAAGAAGAAAAGAGGGAGGGCCACAAATTCTTCATTGGCGAAGATCAAATTTCATGATAATAACTATTTCGCAAACTTGCAAACGATTCAGAATCTGGAGTGGGCACATAAGGCGCTTCATGGTCAACATCACGATCTCAATGAACCTTATATTAACCAGGCTTTATTACAAGTCCCATCCACATTCAGCTCTAGAGAATTCTGTTTTTAGACTATACTACGATAGGTCAATTATCACCGATAGTCTGGTGACGAATACCGGCCTGATATTGCAGTTGTGGATAAAAAAGCTAACTTGGTTTATCTATTGCTTTACCTAATATCAACAATATTTTAGACAAAAACTACGAGAAAATTGCAAAATACACCGACCTAGCAATTGAGGTAAGGTAAGACAGATGAGGTATGCAGGGACAGTAGAGCTGGTGCCAGCCATCGTTTCATCTACGGGTCTGATTCCCAAAACTCTTCTCGACAGCCTCACCAAACCAGACAAAAACACATATATCGATCTGCAGAAGGCTCCAATTTTGAATACCTGTCACACATCAGTAAATTTCTGAATATGTAACTGCTGAGCCTACATTACAGCAAGGGCTGCAAGTGTACACTTGAGATAATAATAATCAAACAATAATAATTCTTCATACTAAATATGAATAAATATTTTCCATATAAAGACCAAGTAATCTAATTTTCCACTGTAACAATATAATTTAGTTTCAAAAGATTTCAGGATAATTTTATTAAAATGAAAGGCGCAGTACTGAACCCCAACCTGGAAGGAGTTTTGGCTAGGGCATCTTTAATATGAAAATTATTGGAAAATAATAATACTGACTAAATTGAAATCAATATTGTTACGAACTCAGTGATTTAGAAGCCGGTCCTGTCGCGAACTATAAATTTTGGCGAATGCGTCTTCTATAAAACTCCATACAAATGGTTTATTCCCGAATGTTATAGAATACGTGAATTCAAGAAGGTTCTAGAGTTACGAAGCACTATATATACGCGGTTTTCGAGCGAGTCGAAGAGTTGTTCAGTATACAGTGAACCGGTAAACAGTTTCAGTATACAGATAGTGAATATAAATAGTGTCGAAGATAAATTAGGACAATTATTATACCGAGTGTAGATAAATTAGCAGACATTAAGTAGTGTGTATATAAATTAAGTTTATTATAGTGTGTAAGTGTTTCTTCAATAAATCAATAGTAATTAGCCATAGCGAGCGTATAATTTCATCCCACGGTAAAAACAGTTTAAATAAATGGGAAAAACATTACAATATAATACACACATGTACATGTGTGTACATGTACCTGCAGCAATAAAAGATAAGGTCCAGTGTTGTCTCTTTTTACTTTACGTTATTTATAGTACGCGATAGAAAAACGTTTCCTTTATTATGGTCGGTTGCCCATAATGACTATAGTTACATATGGGAGCTAAAAATGTCTTAAAAAATTTATTTCATACTCTAAAAATTGTTTATAATGAAATAATAGTTATTTACGTAATTAGTGGGATATGGACATTATTAACGCACGCATGTGAAGTTTGCAAGACGAGGCCGTAGGCCGTGTCGTGTAATCACATAAGTGCGTTAATAATCCCTATCACACGTGTTACGTACAAAATTTTATCTACAACTGTTTATTAGTATTATTAACAGTACAAATATTATAAAATTTTAAAAAAAATTCAATCCAACGTATTTTTATTAATATTGACTGCAAAAATAAGGTACTGTGTATCATATTTTGTGACCATAACAACAAAGATAAACAAGGCTGAGGAAATAAAATAAATTAGTTATGTCATCAAATTTTCAAAGTTGAATGAACAAAAATCGATAAAAATGAGTTCAAGCGAAGACAATCTCCCTTCGGAAATTGAAAATGCAGCTTCCAGTGTTATTTTAAACATTTAATTCTGGTATTAATGTTTCTAGATTCTCATTACCGCACTAGTGCGGTAATATACGTCATTATGACATTGAAAATAGTGTCAAATCGTACCCGTTACATGACAGTTGTAGATAAAGTATCTAAACGAAGCTGCAAGTTGTTAGTTTTACATAATTCGGTTGACTGAATATTCTTCTGTGAACAACTGAAAAAAACCAATTTGAGGCATCAAATAAATTCTTGAAACAGAATAGTTCGCACTTGTACTCGGCAAGTCGGCTAGTTAATGTGGGGTTAATGAAGCAGAGAACCGCTTAATACCTCCGACAAGGCGAGCTCGATTTATTGTCGGTCTCAGAGAATTGTCTAGCTTAAATTGAACTAGGAACTAACTCGTGGATGTTTATAAACACTTTATAGCGTAAGCGGCGCTGATAACAAGCAGTATAGTAATTATTACAGCTTTTAGAGTGTCATAGAGATATAGTCGGTGTCCTTACCTTCAATAAAACAATTCTTGTTTAAAGTTGTGAGATTAATAATAGTATATTATACACCAAGCTGGTGAAAACTATTATTATTGACCAAACACCAAAATTATTTCGCGAGTGGCTACGCCTCGTACGCAATACGGTGCGAATACAATTTTTTCCACTACCAGTCAAATTTGAGAAAAAAATTGAAAATAATTGACATTATACAATATCTCAAAGCTCAACCTAAAATATTACTTACCAAATGGTCTTTAATGGGAAAACGGTGCATATTTATTTACGTAACTAGTAATGAAAAGGGCGCGTAATTTTCAAAACTCGCTGGCGCTCGTTTTGGCAAATATTACGCCTGTTGAAC
This sequence comes from Galerucella pusilla, assembly GCA_910591695.1. Taxonomy (NCBI): domain Eukaryota; kingdom Metazoa; phylum Arthropoda; class Insecta; order Coleoptera; family Chrysomelidae; genus Galerucella; species Galerucella pusilla. The sequence continues at coordinate 4,952 of CAJUYI010000065.1, forward strand.
AATGTCACTCTCTTCATAATGTGTTTACGTACAACGTTTTATCTAATTCCGCGCTTTTATAATATTTAATAAAATCTTCAATTACAATGGTAATATTAAAGTGGATTCAAATGGTGTTAGATTGTTACTATGAAGTATTAACCCAGAAAATTGACTTACTTTAAATAACTGTGTCCTTGATAAATAATGTTGTTTTCAATGTTTATAAATCTTAAAATACTATTGAATTAAAATGATGGGGTTATTGTCAGTATAAATAATGAAATAATTGTCAGTTTTGACAGTACCCAATTGATAAATTATTCTTTGAAACTTAAACAGTTACGTAAAGTTTTTACATAACTACTTTTCATAACTGATATATATGAAGGTTACGAAAAATGTGACGTTACCTAACGTCAGGGAGTCACTTAAAGTGTCACATTTAATAGCGTAATTAGATAATAGTTATTTATGTACCAAGGCAGTAAAGTGATTCTATATCGGACGAGTCTGAAATTATGAGACGAGCGAAGCGAGGCGAATGACAGGCGAGTCCGATAAAGACACTTTACTTTACTGACGTGGTGCATACAAAATTTTATCGCCAACTGCTTAGAATTCAGAATATAAAAAACTGAGGTATATTTCATAGCATTTAATTATGACAAAGAAAACAGCACATATAGAACAAATCTACTTATTATTTGTTATATTTAAATTGAAGGTACACCCTGAAGCATTATAAAAGTTAATTCCTGAAGTCAAAGGAGTTCCAACAATAATTTGTTATACATAAATCGCAAGAAAACTATGATCGAGCCGTAATAGGGTGAAGCGTGACACTGACAGATGATGATTTTTGAGTAATGTCAAAGTCAAAATACTTTACCAGACGCATATGTCACTTTACCAGACGCATATTATGTAAACTGTTTGTTTACTTCAGGAAATCAATCTGATAATTGACGGTTTTACTGACTGTTGGCGATAAACTTCTTTTTTGTTACTATTACAATTCAAACACACATAAAAAAAATACCATTATTCTCATAGTTTATAATCACCGATATTAAGTGCAACGAATTAATGAAATCGATTATATGACCACATTCGGAAATTTTACAAACCGTGGGTTATGTTTTACTTTGAACACATGCGCAATTGGAGAACAAACAAATTACAGCGGTAGTGCGTTCACAACACAACACAACACCTTGAAGAGTTATACTTAAGTACAAAGTGAGCAATTGATAAATACTTCACTCTATCCACCACAGCGCTCACAAACGCACCACGAGAAGCGTTTAAGCTGCGCTTACACGAGGCCAGTAGGTGGGCAACTTGCACGAGGAATTGAGGAATAGACAACCTGCCCCCACCACTCGAAAACGGTACCTGCCACACAGCCTGTCTTGCACTGACGCCGTGTGAACAACTCATTGACGAGCAAGTGAGCGAATTGGTGACAAACAATGCTTTATTGGATGTTTTTTTTATTGTTTAAATTGTAAAAAATTTACATATTTGTGTCAAACTGTACTAATACAATGGCTCCACGTTGGGCCGAAGAGATGACAATTTACAAGGAACGGCCTTGCTTGTTCTTCCAATAATATATCACTATATTCACTTGCAAATTCCAGTACAAGATTTCGCGTCAATTCTTGTACGTCATCATAAGATAACACAGAAGATGCACTTTCTGTCATGTTTAATACAACTTACTTAAACACTGGCTGGCTCACAACTGACGTCCTGTGGACAGAATCAACGGCAAGTCTTCAGTACAGTAACTTGCTTACGAAATTTTTATTAACATGAAAGCTTATTAAGTAATCGTAATGACGTCGGAAGATGAATTGGAGATAATAAAAATACAAATACAATGCATTTTTCAGCAAAGTGATTGGATGGTTAGGAGTGAAGAAAATTCGGAGAAACTGGAAAATTCGTCTTTTCATATTTTCGTCGTTTTCCAAGTTATAGCGTTGAAACTAGGTAGAGAATAAGACCTTTGTATGCAATTTATGTGGGCGAAGAGCTGGTACCATGGGACAATTTTAAAGTTTTGTTGCTATTGCAATTGCAATTTTTTAATGCAATATTTTGCCGTAGGTCTGGATGCGTTACAGAAGTCCGATTTTGAATTTGAAAACGAAATACAGATTCGATTCGATTTGTGATAAAATACTGCAAAGTATGAATTGTTTTTATATAAATACGTTTATAGACAGCTCACATAATATCTACTAATAAAATATTATAGCTAAACATTATTTGAAAGCTGATTCAATTTAGATGTAGTTTGAATATTTAGTAATTTGAGTAGTAGCATTGAATTTATTTCCAATTTATTCGTGACAATCGCAACTATACCCACACACAATTAAAATTAAACGCAATTGCGTTTATTGTACAAACTGGTAATTTACGTTATTTGTTTCTGTCGACCGCAAATGTAATGGTACACCATTTACTTCACCAGCACGCCAACAAAATGTATGTGTATAATTCGTTTATAGAAACACACAATCGTTCAAATTATTTAATTGCTTTTGGACTAAATTTAATTGATTATAACACTTTTATTAAAATAAATGTTGGATAATTTTATTATATTTTTGTTTATCCTCCCAGTATTTAAAATAACTCTTCTTTATATCATTTGAATATAAACATGAGGTTTGCCTAGGACTCGTTTGTACATCACAAATCTGACTCGCGAGTGTTACTTGCGCATCACTACCGCGTTTATCTGATTATTGATCGTGAATATTGATTTGGGATGAGCCGCCAATATTGACGAGTCTGATTCGCGCGGAATAAACGCGCCTTAATAGATATCACTGATCTAAAAATCACGGAAAAAATAATACAATATCTTACCCAAGTGTTCTTGAAAGTTAACAGCATTTAGATACGGTATGTAAACCACCAAGTATATAGAAAGCAAATGATTATCAAGTCGGATAGTCTAACAGCCATTAAAGCGTGTCGTCTAATCAGTTCCAAAGTGATGTGGGAAATTGCCAAGTAAACTCAATTAAATAGGCGGGAACAATACAGTCATCTTACTGAGGATTCCAGGACACACTGGAATATAAGAAAATGAAATAACAAATGAACTATCACAACTGAAGCACCCCTTTTGGAAGCCGGACCCTTTTGTAATATTGGAAGAAATAGATAAAGCTGAAAAAAAAGATCTGACCATTGGAAATATCTAGTAGAGGTTAGACAATCGAAGAATCTTCTTGGTGACGTGACTACAACCTGTTGAGATCAAAAGAATGCATAAGTTGAAGTAAAATTGCACGAAGAGTTTAACAGGGATCATGACGGGATATTGTCGCCTTAATGGACACCTGAAAAAGTTGAAAATAAGGGAGGAAGAAGACTGTAGATTCTGTGGCGTGAAAAAAGAAACCTACATCCATATGCTTGCGAATTGCACAGCAATTTTCAGAATCCTAGAGCACAACACCTAGGAGATTACTGGATATATAGAAGAGGGACATTTACACAAGTTAAAGCCTGTAGATATTCTAAGTTTCCTCTGGGAAATAGGAACTACTAGTCTCTGAAACTTTCCTCAGAAACTAAGTAGAAGGAAGGGGGCACAATAGATCATCTAGGTCTCAGAGAACATCGCCTCCATATACAAACACAGTTTATAAAAAAACTGAAATTCAACGATTAAAGATAAAACTGGTAAAGCAAACATAAAAAATAAACAATTTAATTGTTCATAAGACTATATTCTATTTGAAAAAATAACAATCATTCATTGAAATGATCGAGACACTTATCCCAATTGCAAAATGGATGTCTTCAATTGAAAATGTCGATAATCGAACAAATCATACCAACTGATTGAGAAAATTTTAAAAGTTCCGGCATATGCTTAATCGGAGAAAAATTCGACGAGGCAAGGGAGCAAGCTCTTTAACACCTTACTAAAAGAAACAAGATCATTCATAACTTTCTATCCAAAGCCTAAAGAGAGGGTACGGAAAAAAGTAGAGGATTCGCTGCGAGACTTAATTCGAAAACACCAAATTGCCTTTCATACTTGGTTGCTTATTGGTTTTCGTGAAAAATGTTTAGCTGGAGCTCCACCAGCTTTTGCCGGCTCTATATTCAATATTATTTTTGTTAATTTTGTGGAAAAAATAATAATAAATTCACCCGAGGGGTAAGCCGCGAGACCAATGTGTACAGACCTGGACCAATGCGGACCAATTAAGACCACCAATGAAGGACCAATTGAAACCTATGAAGAACAAGACCACTGAAGAACCAATTGAGACCAATGAGGAACCAATTAAGACCAATGAAGAACCAATGCAGAACCAATTAAGATCAATTAAGGACCAATGGAATATAAGACTAGCGCACACTCGACTGCTCGACTAGTCGATGCGGTGTCAGAGTTGCCAGACTGAACGCTTCAACACCGTTTGGGCTCTTGTTAATTCTTAGTTGACGATGGTAACAGATATGAAGTTATTTATTAAAGGTAGATATATAGGCAAACAAAAAAAGACCCAGAAGATATGACAGCCACAGACGACGAAATACCCGATGAAGTACTGGATGTAAAAATCTCGGAAGAAACAGATGATGAAAAAAAAAATGGATAAAAACCAACCTTTAGATCAGATATATACGATGAAGTTCCGAATGAAGCTCCGATCGAAGGTCTCAATAATGGCAATAAAAGTTCTCTTAGAATTTCTCAACATAAGTGTCCTAAAAAACTTAAAATAAGAGATTATTCTGACGGAATTGAAGAAAGCACATTATCTGAAAAATTCCCGTTTATTAAAACGGATCTCACAGGTAAAACAGTAATAATAAGAAAGTCATCATTTTGTTGGCTTTTTGACGAATCAAATGGCATCACCACCGATAAGCTTGGCACATCTATCAATTTCTCGATTGCTCCAACAAGAGTGTGAAAACTGGAGCCCGTGGTGTACAAAGTAAAACAAAGAAAAATCTGAAAGTTCCGGGAGAAAACTTTGATAACGAATGTAGAAACCAAAAAAAGCTTCGATAAAAGCGAAGAAGAACAACTAGTTTTAGCGATTTAGGGGCTGGAAGACAGTGAAATATATATTCCACCGATACCGAGAACTCAGACGAATAAGAGGTGAACGGGGATTCTTCAGACGATGTCCTCGATGATAATCTGAGTAATGCAATTATGGCCAATGAAGAACCAATTATGACCAATGGAGGACCAATTATGACCAATGGAGGATCAATTATGACCAATGGGGAACCAATCATGACCAATGGAGGACCAATTATGGTAAATGGAGGAACAATAGAGACAATTTAGTGGACCAATGGGACAATTAAAGACCAATGTCCAATGGGGTGTACACAATTTTTGGTCGCTGTTTACCCCGCGAATTCACCACAAGGGGCCATCCATAAAGTACGTCACACGTTAATGAGGAGGGAGGGTATCACCGAAGTGTGACATCGTGTGACAAGGGGCATGGGGGGGGGGGTCAATAGTTTTATGACGCCACATGTTGAAATTTGAAATACTAAGGGCCGGTTTACAAGAGATATTTATACTAGGTATAGTTATTCTGGGAATAAAGTTATACCAAAATTTATACCTAGTTTGAAACAGTTGGTTTTACGATGCTTTTTTACTTCGGTATAGCAATTCTTGGTAAATCTCTCTTGTAAAACCGGCCCTAAAACGCAAAGTTTGGATGTGAATTAAAAACTTAAAAAATTAACGAAGTTGATCTATATTTATTAATAATTTAGCATTCTCGCTATGAGATTATCTCTCAGGCAGTCGATAATTAAGTTTTTTTTATCTTTAATTGATATAATTAATCGTTTATTGTTTTCTAACTAGTCGTTTGTTTTTTCGGTTTTATGAAATGTTTTATGAAATCTTGATTTTATTAAATTATTATGTAATAAAAATAAGTGAAAATGAAAATACCTAGATGTTTTCTCTCGATTATTTTTAAATACATGCATAAATTTAAAAAATTTTGACGTCACATCAGGAGGAGTGGGGTTATAAAACTTATAAAGATGTAGAAGCCTGTGACAAGGACGGAGGGAGGGGTTCAAAAGTCCTAAAATTCGTGTGACGTACTTTATGGATGTCCCCCAAGAAACATGCAGCAGATATCTACATTCAATACTTAAAATATAACTTTTTAAATCTTTAACATATAATTGCGTCTTATTGGAGAACATCAAGTTTTCTTTTGTTACTTTGAGCTTAAATTGCGGCACCCTAAAATATCTTTTTCGACGGTAAAATATCCAATTAAGAAAGTATTCAATTCGAAGCAGCTCTTTGTTGTTTTAATGAAAATTTCGACTGGAAAATTAAAATAACTTTTTCCTATCTCCACTCGATCAAACACTTTTTTCATCACTTAACTTGAAGGAAGCGCCATGAAAAATAGTCCAGCGGCTAGAGCTCATCTAAGAACGTAATATTTTAAAATATTTTTGATTATTTCAGATTTTAGTTTTATTATTTATTGTAGATGTGTGTATGATAATTTTTTTTCCGGTATTAGAGTATAGTAGCAGTTAACATGAAAAATATGTATGGTACTT
>CAJUYI010000065.1:11555-72683 GCA_910591695.1 Galerucella pusilla
CTAATACTGTTTATCTTAATACTAAAAAGAGACACACTTCCCTGGCTGTGAGGAAATCGAGTGGGAGTGAGCGGGAGTGTTGGGATATGTTGGCATACAACGACCGTGTAAAGAGGACTATCTTCTAGCAAAAGAAATAGTCACATACGAGCGGAGTACTTGGGCAATACGGACGTTTAGACCATACAAGTCTCCGGGAAAAGACCAAATCTTCCCGGCCTTTCTTCAACAAGGCTGGGAGGCCGTTGGCACAATTTTAGTGCATATCTTTCGGGCCTGTTTGGCACGCAGTTATGTCCCCGTACAGTGAAGGCAGGTGAGAGTTGTCTTCATACCCAAGCCGGGTCGTAATACCTACACAGGGGCTAAATCCTTCAGACCCATTAGCCTAATATCCTTTGTGCTAAAAACACTGGAGAGGGTGGCTGATCGGTACATGAAGGAAAAGGTTGGGCTTAGGTGTCCTATGCACAACAACCAACATGCTTTCAGGTGTGGCAAGTCAACCGAAAGTGCCTTGCACCAACTCGTAACCCAGGTGGAGAAAGCGCTGGAAAATGGCATGGTCGCCCTGGGAGCATTCTTGGATATACAAGGGGCGTTTGACACCACGCCTGTAGGATCTATGTGTAGGGCTGCGGCAAATCATGGAATAGAGCCAATGATCACTCACTGGCTTGGGGCCATGTTGTGCAACCGTACAGTAGAGGCCACATGGAAAGACCATGTGGCGAAAGTGATCGTCGCTAGAGGTTGTCCGCAAGGGGGTGTTCTATCGCTCACTTTGTGGAATCTAGTAATTGGCGGACTAATAACCCTTTTAAACGATGAGGGCCTTCTAACTATTGGGTATGCCGATGACATCGTCGTCCTTGTTGTTGGAAGGCACATTACCGTTCTCAGGGACCTCATGCAAAGGGCTCTGAATAGGGTACATGGGTGGTGTAACGAACAAGGACTTGCAGTAAATCCTGCCAAGGCTGAGATAGTTACTTTCACCAAGAAGAAAGGTATAAGACATGAGGGTCTACATCTTGGTGGAGTACCACTACCGGTGGTTCAACAGGTGAAGTATCTAGGAGTGATTCTTGATAAATCACTGACATGAAAGGCTCATCTTGATAGTCGCCTAAGCAAGGTGACAAACACGTATTGGGCCTGTAGGAGATCCATTGGTCCGAGGTGGGGACTGACCCCCAAAACGATCATATGGTTTTATAGAGTGATCATGCTGCCTATGCTCACATATGCGGCTCTGGTCTGGTGGCCGAGGGTAACCTTGGTCACGGCCAGATCGCAACTAACACGCCTTCAAAGGGTGGTCAGTCTGGCTGCATGAGGACTACACCAACTGCTGCGATGGAAGTGATCCTTGGTCTTCGGCCTCTTCACCATGTGATCAAGGCTGAGGCGGGGAGTGCTTTTCTGCGCATGAAGCGTCTGGGATACGTGCGAAGAGGGGAAGAGTGTAGACACGTCAAGACGCTCCGGCTCCTGCGAGATATTCCAGTTCTGTCTCGAGCTTCTGACGAATGCTTGCGCAAGTACTACTTCGCAACCCCATACATGGCTATGATCCGGGACAGAGAATCCTGGGATAAAGAGACGAATACACAGCGTCATGGTTCACAGATGGCTCATGCTCTGGTGACAGAGCAGGGGCTGGAATTTACCCTAGGAACCCAAGGACACAAATCTGTATACCATTGGGTGATGGTGTATCTGCATATCAGGCCGATATAATACGCTATCTTGGAATGTGCGCAGATAAACCTAGACATAGGTTATGTGGATCGACGCATAACCATATACACCGACAGTCAGGCAGCAATTAAACCCCTGAGTGGATATACTATCAACTCGGGACTTGCTAACGAATGTCGAGAACGACTTGCTGATCTTGCAAGTCAGAACGCAGTGCGGCTAGAATGGATTCCGGCCCACTCTGGTTTTGAAGGCAACGAAATGACGGATGCACTGGCTGCGGAAGGGGCGGCAGCTCCTTTCTGCGGCCCGGGCCCGACCCTCGGCCTAACAAAACAAATAATACGCAAGGAGACGAGGAAGTGGCTGAGGAACCAGCACCTCGCTCACTGGAATGCTCTGCAGGGTCCTAGACCATCCAAACTTCTACTGAAGGGATGGACTGATGGACACGCTGAGGCAGCTATTGAACTACCAAGGAGTAGGTTGAGGAATATAGCAGGACTCCTAACAGGGCACTGCTGTATGAGGAAGCACCTCTACAATATAGGAGTAGAGGAAAGTTCCCTATGTAGGGGTTGCGGCATGACTGATGAAACGTCAGTCCATGTTCTCTTAGATTGTCCACACTGGGCTGTATTACGCAGGCGAAGTCGCTGTCATGACTCCTGGAGACAAAAGCAGGCATCCACTGAAAAAGGTTGTGGCCTTTATTGAAGGGCTCGGCTTCATGGATGACTAGGTAGCAGGAATGGCACAATGGGCCCTCCAGTGGCCTCAGTGCCGGAACCGTGATTTTAGTTTGGCTAGGTCAAGGCTCGCCTGCACATTCTGTAGTAGTTGGTAATACTAAAAAAATAATTATCATACACACAACTACATTTTTCGAACGGAATTTCATTTTAGTTTACCATTTTAGTTTATCACTAAAATTTGATTATCTCTGAAACCGTTAAGATTTGGGGATACTAACAGATATACTTACCTTTTTTTGTTGTAATGATGTGGCTTTAATTATTGTTCACAAAAGTAGCGCTAATGTGAAATGCAAAAAAGTTTTGCGTACTTTTATGCCGCATACGTGGCCTATGTGGCGCTCTCTACAAAATACATCGAAATAGGTACTAAGTACTAATAAGTACTAATGAAATAATTCAATATCTGATGATTGAATTTTGAGTTTTAAAACATGCAAAACTTTTACAGTTTTTTTCAATACAACTAAAAATAAATAAGCTCTCCTTAGGTAACAAACTTAAGTGGTCACATTTTGTACAAACCAGTATTAATTTTTTATTTCGTCACTCTTTCTTATCTTAGAATAGCCCCTCAACTATACACCGTTGTTCAGCTGAAATGAAAAATATACATTATCGACAACTAAATCTGGATTTCTTTCATTTCCAATTCTCCCTAATTCTTTTATCCCTCATAGAGTATTCTCTTAATGCGCCCATTGTGTCCCGGCCATATCTCGTAATCTCCTCTTTGTTCGATTCAAAAATGTATACGAGGGGATGGAACAGATCCGTACGGAAACGTGGCCAAAATTTTAATAAATCTTCCACTACACTGATAAAAAAAAACTTTCGCAAATGTACACATCGAAAAATCTTAGATATGGATTTTAGAATTTTCAGGTTTTGAAAATTTTTCCACACCGTAACTTATAATAATTAGCAAAGACTCATAATTTTCAAAATTCCTCTTTTTATAGAAAATTCAATTCTGAATCGTATGGCGTAGACTAAAACCTTGCAAACCTTAAGGTTCCCGAGATATTAGCCAATATGTGAAGAAATGTCAAAAAGTCAGACTCCAGGTTTTAATAAAACTGGCCATAAAATGAGACGGGTTTTGAAAAACTTGAATTTTATTCCATTTTATAGGGTTTCAAAACAAGCAAAACTTTTTATCCAGAATAACATTTTTCACTAAATTAATATTTAAAAATGTTCCACCTATAGGATACTCCATCCGTGGACACGCTGTATAATTTTATTAGCATCAATCACGTATGTCCAAATAAGGAGATTAAATAACAACTAAGGTTAAATCATGCCATCCGTCATTATCAATTTCTTGTCAATTCTGACAATGTTAATCTCAACTGAGTATCTAATCTATATTTTTGTCTATTTTATCCAAAAACCCCAGATGTTGAATCCATTTGGTTTACTACCGATTCAACCGATTGTATAGATGTAATTAAAAGTTAATGCAGGACACATTGAAAAATACCATTAAATTTTTATCATAATAATTGTCAAAATTATTAGGCTTACATTAGAACCAATATATATTCAAAAATACGTTTAATAATGGTGGTGGGATTGGGACCACTATTCCTTCAAGGTACGGAGATTCCAATGGTTATGGATGTTAAATAACTCAGGGTGATTATTGGCTCGAGATTAACATGGACCAAACAAATGGAAAAAGTAGCAACAAGATCGGAAACCACATTAATGATGGCAAGACGAACTTGTGGGAAAACATGGGGGTTGAGTCCGCGAATGATATACAGTGTAGTGGTTAAACCCCATAATAACATATTCGTCTTTGGTCTGGTGGACAAAGACGACACAAAAGAACGCAATGATGAGACTAGGCAAGGTGCAAAGACTTGCTTATCTAAATATTGCAGGGTGCATGAGAAGCACGCCAACGGCAGCACTAGAAGCCTTATTTGGCCTTCGTCCATTACACCTAGTGATAATGGAGGAAGCAAGGGGATATTTAGGCAGCAAAATAACCTGACAACAAAATAGTTAGATCAGGAACCATATCCATTAAGGACATCATAAGTGGAGCCATTTTAGATATGAAAACAGACTATATAGCCACTAAACTTCTCCCCAGTCCCAAATATGAGGTAGAAATACCTCTCAGAAAGGACTGGCAAGACCCAAGCAGACTGAAGCTTCCCCGAGGAGAGACCTGGTACACAGACGGGTCGCAGACTGGGGAAGGGACAGGAGGAGGTGTGTATAGTGAAATGAGAAACACAAGATGCTCCTTTTCACTGGGAGAACATACCTCTGTATTTCAGGCAGAGATTTTTGCTATCCTAGAATGTGTCAGAATTAACAAATATAGGACTGACACTTATAATAAACATACTAACTGACAGCCAGGCAGCCCTTGCAGCTTCAAACAGCCGCAAGGTAAAATTCAAACTGGTAGAAGAATGCCAGAAAGAACTGAATGAACTAGCAGACCACATTAAAGTAAGATTAGTGTGGGTGCTGGAACAAGCTGATGAGCTCGCGAGAAGAGGTTCAGCAACAGCATATGTTGAACCAGAACCAGCTCTTGGGACCACAAAGAAGGTAGTCCGAAGACAAATACAAAAATGGGTACAAAGCCAACATAAACTTCAGTGGAGGAACACTCCAAAGCGGGTACACAGTAAAACCTTCATAGGTGACACGTGTGTAAAACGGGCCGAAGAACTACTGAATATCAGTAGGAATAAGCTAAGAATGATTACAGGTTATTTAACGGGCTATACCCCGGTAAAAGATCACCCGCATAAAATAGGGTTATATAACGGGGACCTCAGCTGCAGACTTTGTGGCATGGAGACCGAGACCGTAACCCATATCTTATCTGACTGTGAGGGACTGGACTCGAGGAGACAAACAATCTTCGGAGAAGCCAATGTGCCACCCGAAGTATATGGCACACATCCAATGGACCTATATCGTCTACTCGAAGGTACGGGGATAACTGGATGGGTGGAATAAATGGCGGAGTAGAGTACAATACGTCAACAGGCTGCAGTGCTCCCGGCATCAGAACGGCTCCCAAACACACACAAAAAAATTCTCTGATCGTTTCTAATTGACGTTTGAACAAGGGGTCTATTATCTAACAGTGAGAGCTCCTTTGAGAGTATACACTTATAAAGTGCGCATGCGAGCTCTCTCGAAATTGCAAATTATGATATAGCCCGCATGAGCACTTTAGAAATGTGTACTCTTGTAGGAGCTCCCACTGTTAGTGAATAGACCCCCAGACCTATACTCTCATAAATGAACAGGTTATTTTGGATGAGTATCTGATATCTTGGAGTTTGTCCAAAATAAATTGCTAAAGCTAAAGCACATGTTTATTCATCGGTCTTACCGACTATTTTCTTCGATCGGCATATGTCGATCAAAGAAAAAGTCAACAAGGATGACGAATACGTGTTTTAGCTTTAGCGATTAGATTAGAATTGGAGTGGCTCTTTGCCCCATCCCACTGGGACCTTTGCAGATCCATTGTGGTCCCCTCTATATTTAAAGATCGATATCTAGCTTTAATCTTTTCATAAGACTTAATATCCTGGATACCGCCTCCCTTGCGAACCTCTCTGCCCTCGGTTTTTCTCCTCCGAGTAAGTGAAACCGCACCCTTGCTAGACCTTCGCACTCACAGAATATGTGCTCCTTGGTTTCGTCTTCTTCCTGGCAAAACCTACAAAGGCTCTCATCTGCTAGACCAATTGTGTGCATATGTTTCCTCAGCCTACAATGTCCGGTCAGCATTCCCACCATCATCCAGGTCGTTTCTCGACTTTGACATAGTCGATTGATTTTGGTTAAAGTTTTTCCAATATGCCGCGGAAATTTCTTCAATCTCTAATGACATTTGGCCGCTGACAGAAGCAGGCTGGAGTATAGTTGTGAGTAAAATTAATTTGCACCGTTTCACGTTAAAATATCAGTAAGCAGCAGGATTAAAAAGCCGAAAAGATAAAAAAAGTCATGAAGCTTATCGAGTATGGACCTACACCCACAAGCGAACCATTGATTCTCTCTGTTGCATTGTAGCTTCCGATTGGCATATGCAAAATTTATTTCAATTGCTAGTCCACATTGACTGTGAACGTCCCTGGGTAGGTTTAAAGCATTTCTGTTATTCACGAGATATTGTCTTGTTGTGTAACTATGGTTGAAATTTTTTTTTATTGATTAAAACTATTTTGTTGGTAATAATCAAAATTATGCCTAATGGATTAGAATGGGTTTAATGGATTAAAATCAAATCATCCATGATTCTGTCAAGTGTGAAACACAAACACGGGTCACCATTCACACCGTTTCACATGACATGACAGCTGGGCACAGCGAAGGCAACCGATAACACATTTATCCAATAATTTTGGTTTTGATTTGATAATAAATATTGTTTTGTAAAAATCGCTATGAAACTACATGGATGAGTCAATTGATTTTCTTTTTTGAATAGGTAGGTGGATATGACCATTAAATAAGTAAGGGAAAATATTTTTTATTATGTATTTGCATCAGTTAACCTCACATTCTGTCAATTGGATTGAGATTTTGTTCTAATCAAGTAAGCTCTGTATTTTTCTACCTTGGTAACTAATGAACAATTATTTTTCTACCTCAACAAAAATCAGTAAAGTTAGGTTTAGAGTCCAGTAGTGAAAAATATATATATAAATATGTATATCTCATGGGTGTATTACAAAGTAAAACCGTAAAACGTGACCTTGTATAATTGGCATATCCTCCATAAATCCTATAACTAATTTTAATAAATTTAAATCCCCCTAATCCATTATTTATACCTAAAACCATCAACATAAAATCTGGCTATTCATATTTGACGCACCCCACTCTGGCAGGCCCTTGTAAATAATAAATGGAAAATTAAATTATACCCAAATACTTCCATCAGCATAAATTATAGAGTGGCAACTCCCTACATGTTACATACACTCGCACCCTCCTGGTTACGCGTATTCTACTCTATAAAGCAGAATAGTGAAAAGATCATGCTCGGAATATATTACAGGTATATCCGATTTGATAAGCTGCCATGGGGTGAGATTAGGGAAAATGTCAGTGTTGGATATAGCCTAAAGTAAAAATAATTTTACTGAATATTTACGAGCATTTTTGTTTTGTTACAAATTACAAGAAAATAAAAAGCGAACTGGTTAGTAATTGCATTTTTTATTTCTCTTTTATATTCTGCTTCTATTCCACTTTGACTTGTAATTGATTTAAATGTTTTTAAGTCAAACAAAACCAATCAACAAGAAATAGATAGAAAAGTAATTTACAATGAATAATTTGACAAAGCAAAACTAATTCCTTCAAGTTGTGTATTATTAGAATGGATATGTTACAGGGAAAGTCGATTATTAGTAAGAGTAGTAGTAAGACATAGTTAACTCTTACTAAACACATCAGTGAAAGTTGATTGAATTGAAATGAATAAACACTCTTTTTTAGGAAAAGATATCTATGCCTGCTGTGATTTAGTAGGAGTTAATTCACTGGGAGAGTTTCACTTGCACTTTGTTTCTACTATTCCCACCACCTCACCATCAAGAGGTAGTGGCCCTTAGTGCGATATAGAGACATACATTGTGTTGCGCCTGGAGTGAGAGTGCGCTTGTTTTGTTTTATATTTTGTTATAATAGTGACAAACTATTCATTTACAATCAAATAATATCTTGTTCGTTCATTGTAGAGAAAAATTTACTAGGTAATTAATTCAGTTTTAGGTTATGGTAGGTTAATATAGTTATTACATATATCTATATTTATAATAAAATGGAGACAACGTACTAGGTTGGGGTAGGGGTTAAGTTATGGTAGGTTAATTTCTATGTTCACTTAATTAATTATCACTAAATGTTCTGCTTCTCTATTTGTTGTAGACCTGTTGACGTGTTCTTTGCAAAAAGTCTACTTCTACTACCTCTAGACATTGGAAGTATACTTTATCTAGATATAGTCAACTCTGACTAGTACATGTTAATCAAATTTCAATACTTTTGGGATTTTATGAACTTTTACTGAAAACACCAGTAATAGTCGACTTCACCTAGGGAGAGGATCAACTTTCTCTGTAACAGATATAATGAAAAAGTAATAAAGTCTAAAATTCGGTTGCTACATTAAAATTATTGTATTTGTGTGAAGAACAAAAAATTTAAATTGATATTTACAAAATTCTATAAATTCACATAGTTATGGCAGAATAAAGTAGTTTTTCCACTATTAGCTGTGAAGTTGACAATTATTGATTCTTATAGCCAACTGGGTAGTTGAATTTCTCTATTAGTGGTTAATAATTTTTTCTATTATCAACCTAGGTCAATAATGGACAAATTCAAATATTTTGAGAATCCAGGGATGTTCAACAAAAGCTTGTGCAACATAATTTTGTAGACACAGGAGATTGTCTTTAACATTTGCTGCTTGGAATTACCTATCAAGATGAAATTATTTGAATAAAAATGCCAAAACCAAAAATGACTTTTTTGGAATAATATAGTATAGTATTAGTAGTAGTGTAGTATTAATAAAATATACTATATGTTTATTTTCTTATCACTACCTGAATGAATTATTTAGCTCTCTCAGAATTTACACGGCACTGTTTAAAGAAATGAATAAATGCAGGGTAATTGATAAGTGCGATAAAGTCCTTTTAGATATTAGAATGATAATTGGATAGATCATAAGTCACCATTAGGCGTTATATTTTAAAATTAGTTTCAATCTTACAGGGTGTTTCATAAAGTCGTGATAGAACGAAATTATATTTTTTTAAACAAAACATCCTGTATTTCATTTTAATTTAAAATTTGTTTTGGAGTTAGGTGGTTTTATAATTGGGGTTATGACATGTCACTTTTTAAATAGTATATTATACAACAAGGTGGTGATGACTATTATTATTGACCGAGCAACAAGATTATTTCGCGAGTGGTTTAGCCCCGAGCAGAATAAGGTGCGTTATGTCATCAGTCATTTTTGGTAGAGCGCGAATATTAAACTAATGGCATTTTTATTCAAATAATTTTATCTTGATAGGTAATTCCAAGCAGCTAATATGTCAAAGACAATCCCCTGGGTATAAAAAATTATGTTGCACAAGTTTTTGTTGAACTACTATCCCTGAATTCATAAATAATTTGAATTTGTTCATTATTGACCTAGGTTAATAAAAGAAAGAATTATTAACCACTAATAGAGAAATGAAACTTCTCAGTTGGCAGGAAAAAGCACTAATTATCAACTTCACAGCTATTAGTGGAAAAAATATATTAAATGGTCATCATAATTTATTTTAAATCCGTAACAAATGGGCAATAAAATACAAAAGTTGCAAAATATCCTTCCAATCATAATAAAATATCGACGTAATCCTATCAAACAAATCCTGTCCTGCTGATTTTATTCCTTTTTATTCCTTTGTACAGCCAGGTGGTGTATAAAAGGGTGGTGGGTGACGCTTGTTTGTACAACTAACAGTATGTTTATATCGTTTCCAAACCACTGATTCCTAGCGATTTTCATTACGACAGCCGCGGTGACATTTCAAAATAGAGTGTGAGTATGACAAGAGTAACATGCGATGAAGAGTGTATTAGTTAATTCAGTTGTTTTCCTGGTTTGTTGATGCTTGTGATTGCAACTAGATTGTATTGTTATACATTTCGAAATTATGGTATTACATAATTCCCTCGTTTGGATGTTTCGGTCGATGCAATTGTTTGATTTGTAGTTGTACGTCTGGTTTATTAGATTAGAAAATGAGTTGGAAGCTCATTTTCTAGTTGTGTTGGTCACTTATGTAACTACTGATAATTTAATAACTTACCACAGTACATAAAAGTAAGTCAAAATGTAAAAATATTTAAAAAATCATTGATTATATACATTAACAGTAATCCTACAGAAATATAGTGGTTCATATTCATATTTATATATTCATATTCATATTTAAAGTCATATTTATTTCTAATAATATGCATTTCTTATAATATTTTATATTTTCTATCTTAATTTTATGTGTAATTGCTTGTATACAATACTTTTAATGCTTTTTATATTTTATTTTGTGCATGTTTTAATTCATATTTTACTGGTATTATACTTTAAATTATTTTGGGGTTACTTTATACATATTTCTGTTTATTTATGGTACAGTTTGTTTGTTTATACTTTTTTTATTTATATTACTTATTGTACATTTCTATTTCTGTTTATTTATTTTTACATCTTATATATTTATATACTTATATTTTATAATTCACAATTTACTTTTTGCATTGTTTTCCGTTTTATCTAATTATTTTTTGATCATCTGTTTATTGAATATGTATTTTTTTATTGTTAACATTATCTATGATAAATAAAGCATAATAATAATGTAGTTATTGAGATATTTTGTCATTTATACAGTGTGTTTATTATTTCGGTTACTGTGCATATTTGTAAAAAATCCCGAAACACGTTAAATTTAAATTATAATAAATATTCTTCAACGTGAAAATGCGATCCCTGCCTTCAACCCCCTTCGAATGAAAGGTACACCCCCCCCTAAAAATAATATTATCTGTATAGACTAGTGCTGGTATAAAGTGAAAAAAATTGTACTAAAGAAACCCATTGAAAAAGGCAGAGAATATAACAAAAATAAAAGGAAACATAATTTACGGGTGATCTGAGGTCAAGAAGTGGACGGGGTGAGTTTTTAAGGGTAAAAAACGGTTCATCTCGTTTTCCGGCAAAACTACAAGTCCTATGGAAAAAAGTTAGGTTAGGAAGAGATTTACAACTTTTGTATTCACACTTTTTTCATATAACATCAAAATTTATGAATAAAATTCAAATAACCAAGTTTTTTTTTATTTTTATTTTTATCTTTTACAAAAAAATTTATTTTTAGTGAGAGCTTACCTTTTTATGTCCCAAACATACTATAGTTTATTTGATTAGAATGTATTAAAAATTCTTAAGAAGAATAAAGTACTCAGTATTAAGTATCTACAATCAATAGTACGATTTACATGTATATTTTATGTATTATGAGATTTTCTATGGCGTAAATGTAATTAAAATTTAATAAATCAAACTTTTTTACTGAAAAACATTGCAGCAGTCCCATTTTTTAGATGAAATTGTACATAATGATTAATAAAAAGGTTTCGAATTCGAGTTATTCTTGTATTTTTGCATTTTCTGAGAACATTTACCATAGTGATATATTTTTTTACACCATCATAGAGTAGAGATTTCAACGAACAAAAAGCCGTCTTTTATAAAAAAGCTGATATTTTGACACAAAAATTTTCGATTGAAAAAGAGGGTGGTTTTTCGATATCGAGTTAAAATAATGTGAAAAAGTAAATATTTGAAAATAAATAAATTATAGTGTGTTTAAAGCATAAAAAGTTTTCAAGTACCTATGTGGAAAAAAATTTTTTTTATGAAAGATAAAAATAAAAAACCAAAAACTTGGTTTTTTGAATTTTTCACAAAGTTGCAGATTTTACATTATTCCTACAACTTTTTGCTATTTCACTTTTTCACGTAGAACTTGTAGTTTTCGCGGAAATCGACATAAACCGATTTTTAACCTTAAAAACTCACCCTTCCCAAGTAACACATTTCATTTACCAAGCAAATAATGCTAGATCGAAGCATATTTCAGAAAAAATGATAAAGTTTAGCATATTCTGAGCATTATTTTATAGAATAATTTCAGCCTTCCTTAAAAGACGTCTTATCTTGTTTAAAACTAAATATTCCAACCAAGTAGCAATGACTGCTAGTAAGTCATGAAAAGTAGCCAAAAAATAGAAATAATCACTTAAAAAAATGCCAAAAAATGAATAGTCAAATTGGAATTTAGTGTGGTCATAAAATGCCTTTAAGTGCTTCAATTAGTGCCATTTATAAGCAATACTATAAAGTTTTGTATTGGAATTAATTTTGATTTTAAATGGAAATTAATTCCAAAAAAAAAACACAGTATTGCTAACCTTAATGTGATTGTAAATCTCAATTCAGTTGAAAGGTTTCACGATATTACAGAAATCATTATAGATCATGGAGAAAAAGATTGGAATAAAAATGAATGAAAAATTACAAAACTACGGAAATTTGGACGAACAGGTGCGTAGGTATTACAGGCGTGTACATAAAAGTAATAACAATAACGCAGCTAAAACGCAACGAAATAACGATAGACACCGAAGATCACCTTCCTGGTTCTTGGACCACGTCTCTTTATTGGCCTTGTCGTGGGACTCTTTCTTTACAGGCTAATACCACTACGTCTTGGTGGAAAATTTGTTGTTGCTGTTGTTCCCATCCCATGCCTCAGGAACAACACACAAAATTTTATCTCCACTTTCCAAGGTCTCAATAACTTCAGAGGTGTTCATTTTTTATTAGGAAATAATTATAAAATATGACCTATAAAACAATCTATTACTCGAAACATAACCTCACAATAATCTTCTTTTTCTTCAACTTTATAATTTTGAAAGCTTTCACAAAGCTATCTAGCTTTTAATTCCATAAAGCTTCGTATTGGCATAGAAAAATGCTTATTAAATACAATAAAGACATGGCCAAACCGTTTGCTCACGATAATGAGCAATGTTGCCATAGTTTTTTATCTATATATTGATAGGTATATGATACTATTTTTATAAGTATAGTATATGCAAATAATCTGGTTCAAAATATTATTTGATTTCAAACTGGGATACAAATTTCAGAAAATCTGGGAAAGATAAATCAATTTAATCCATCACATATAATATTATCAATCAATCCAACTAAAAATACTATAAAAAACTTTAATTTCAATTGGATGTATATAATTCATTGATAGGTATCAAAATTGAATATGACAACACCGTAATTCATAATAAAATAATTTAATTTATAAAGTATATTTTGCTCACAGTTATCACTGGCCCCTCTGTTTTCAGGAAGTATTTCATTGACATTTTACAGAAAATTAAGGTTTGCAGAGATTTCTAATGGAACACAATGATATTTTCCAGTTTCAAAAACAATAATATAATTGTCATAATATATTGAAGGAAAGATCTCTGCCATTACAGTTGACGATGTTTGTTTTTGTGAACACCTACATAACTGTTGGCATAAATTTCGAATATCAATCTAATATTCATCCAAAACAAAACTTCATTACATTCTCACGAGAAATGTTTAACTGCGCATGATCATTCAAAGCATTGAAAGCCATATCTGGACTAAACGACTGCTTCTTTATATCGCTTTGACAGCCTATGTTGGCAATCAAATCTAATAAAATGCTCTTTTGGTGCCAATTTATGGCTATTCAGGCCAATAGGTTGAATTGCTAATAAGCTATCAAATCTACTTTAAGGCCAAACCGCGCGCACCCTTTAGGCAGCGATTACGTAATGAATGCTACATGTAGAAGATTTAGTGGACGGTTTCAATTGCCTATTAGCTCCAAGAGTGACACAAAAGTCGATTTTAAATCTACTTCGATACTTATTGAGTTACTTACTTGGGTTTCCACTTCCGGATCTCAGTATGACCGTACATTATTTTTTATACTAAAAAAGTCCACTTTTCCGCACTATGGTAAGTGTGGAAAAGTGAGTTTGTTAAGTTTTTGGAGAGTATACTGACATTTGAATATTTAAAATATATAGGGTTGTCCAAAAAAAAACCGGAATTTCCTTTTTTATTGATTTTTTATTTATTTATAGGTTGATTTTATTGATGTCGGTTTTGTTTAAAAGATAATTGATCAAGACACACTACTAATCTAATATTTCGCGTTTTGTTTAAAATAACAAAATGGCGGACACATCCAAACTTTACCAAACTTTAAAACTGACTGGAAATTTTTTGTTTCGCACTGTATATGTTTGCGAATTATTTTACGAAAGTTCAGACATTTGTGAATGTAACGAGAGGTCAAACATACACTGATAAAATTGATCGTTTTTTTTCAAATAAATGAGTTATTTGTTCAATATTTATTGGTATTAAATAAACATTATTCAAATCAACAGAAATGTATTTGTATTAAATATCTTGAATTATTTGTTTTTTTTTTGTAAATTTATTTGAATTATATATATTTGAGAAAATAAAGCCGGCTTTAAAGCAAATAAGTTAGAAGCAAACAATCAAAATATTAATGCCAAATAAATATTTATTGGCATCAAAAAAATATAAATAACATAATCAAACAAATTTATAGGGTGAAGTTAAATACATTGCAGTTTCATCGTCAAATAATATAATATTTGGATCCTAAAAATAATTATTTATTATTTGGGCAGTTATCTTTGAATTAAATAATTCTTCCCTGTAAACTATATAACTGTTACGCGTGCGTAGAGTGTAGACAAGATTCGACAGGGACAGGAGCAACAAGTAGTTTTTGTGTTTGCAGATTGTAGAGAAGAATTATTACATTAATTTGTTGTTAGTGCAGTTTGCAGTGTAAGTAAAGTTTTTATGTGCGTTGGTGGATAAGATGGATAATATAAAATTATTGTTGGAAGGTTGGAATCTACCTCATTTGTGAGAAGTATTTGAAGGTAAGTGAATTTGTACCTTTATACATTCTAGGTAGGTTGATGCTCGTTATTTTTTATTTGAATCATCATTCTACCATAAATTAATTTTGGGAAACATGATTATTGCCAATTTTAGAATTTAAAAAAAGAAAACCCGATGGCATGGCTCTTGAATCGAAATGTCGAATACCTACCTAATTGTTATCTTTCTTAGTTTGGTTGATCATTTATTTAAAGCGTAAAAATAATTTGAAACTTGCCATGTTGAGAAATAGGTATACTAATGTCAAGATAATTTATTTTTCTAAACATCTATCTATAAACAAAGATCCAGACAAAGGTATCATAAAACGAAAGCGGTCAGATAAGCCTCTTAAGCGCCATCTTTTTTTCCGTCCCGTACAAATAATTAAATAAATAATTATTTGATCTAAATCACTTAAATTCATATTAGCTTTAATTTAAATAAATAATTATTTGAAACAAAAGTACAATATCATATTTAGAACATTTTATGTACACAATTGAATACATAAATATTTAATCTAAATCACTTGAATTTCATATTAGGTTTATTTAAATAAAAAATGGGTGGCTCACGAGGTTTTGGCCAGCCTATGCCTATTTTCAAAACTACGTCGTTGTTACAAAAACCCTGAGACAGGTCGGTTTTTGATTTTAATATACTGCATTTTTACCTAAAATTTTTTATTTTTTGTGGCTATATATAACTTTTTGTATTATAGGTGTTACAGAAGAAGCTTAAGACGATTTGGCTCAAAAGAAATGACATTTTTGCTTCCAAGTTTTTTTAGTTGGAAATATTACTCCAGAATAAGTCACCCAGTATATTTCTAATTGACTTGTACAGATAACTTGATTTATTTGAAAAAACTCTTCGTGAAATCGAAATAACTTATATGTAACATTTACTACTAGGTATAGGGAGTGTATTATAGCATTGGTAAACAAGTACATATATCGTATATAAGTATATATAGCAACCGATACACAATGCAATTGCTTGGTTGCTATGTCTTTTTTACCAATTATTTAAATATAACTCCCTCTACCTAGTGGAAAATGTTACTTATGCAAGTTACGTTGCTTTTTGTACACACTATAAATACATTTAAAGCAAATACATATTTGCTTAAATCCTTCATTGGGCGATTAGCGTTAAATAAATATTTAGTTAAAAGTAAATAAATATTGATTTGATTTTTACTCTTAAGGGAGTATGATGAAATAAATAATTATTTGATATTTTCTCTTTAGAAAGTATGATCAAATAAATATTTATTTTATTTTGCTCTTTAGAAAGTATGATGAAATAAATATTTATTTGATATTTGCTCTTCAGAAAGTATGATGAAATAAATATTTATTTGTATGCCAATTAAAGCAAATAAATATGTCTTTGAATTTTAAGCCGAGTGGATTTGGCCAAATAAATATTTTGTTTCATTTTTCAGCAAGTTGAATAAGATTAAATAAATATTTATTTCGAAGAGATTTGAAGCAAATAATTATTTGTTCTATTTTTTCAGTAACTGATTGGGTCAAATGTATTTATTTGTTTGATTCTGACTAGTACTAGTTAATTATAATAGAATATTTATTTATCTTAAATAAATTAGGGAGACACATGGCAAACAACTTTTTAAAATTTATCAAATAAATATTAGTTTGGACCATAGGAAACAAATATTTATTTGAGTGAAAAGGAAATTTTTTTAATGCAAATAAATAATTTTATCAGTGTAGAAATCGGTCAAAAATTGTCTGATGTATGGCTCGAAAAAAACAAAATAACATACTTGTTTTTTTCGAGCCATACATCAGACAATTTTTGACCGATTAGATTAGTAGTGTGTCTTGATCAATTATCTTTTAAACAAAACCGACATCAATAAAATCGACCTATAAATAAAAAAAATATCAATAAAAAAGAAAATTCCGTTTTTTTTTTGGACAACCCTATATATTTGTATGGTTGTAGTTTACCAAATGACTGAAAAATTAAGAAATTTATCAGAATCCTGCTATAATTTTCAATAAAAAGAAACGTAAAATATCGATAATTTTTCTATGGCTCTGGTATAAGCCACATCAAATGAATGTCAAATAATAATAATTAATTTGTTGATAGGTATTTAATAATGTAAATGTCCCTTATGCTAACTTTTGGGTTATTTTCCGCATGTTAGTAGAAAAAATAGTGTACCTTACACGTGCAAAACGTGACATTTCCGCACTAGTTAGCTAAACTACTGTTTCCTTTCATTTTTGTTATAATTTCTTACTTTCCCAATAGGTTTCATACTTCTATTCTTCTATTATTTAAAACAAAATCATCGACTCTGGTGAAGTATAAGTTGTACTTAACTTAAGACAGAATGAGTTTTTCTCAACAAACAATTATTGTGAAAATGCAGGAAAGTTAATGGAATAAAAATTCAAACACAGGTAGTAAATTGAAATATTTATGAGAGGCTGTCAACGATAAAACGACACAGTACTTAAACGGCCCTTGTATCATCAATTTGATTATACTTCCCGTCACATACGGAGACCCTCACATATTTATGTCGACATGAGAGGATAATATGGTTAATAAAAGCTGTATGTACCAATCGAGTTTAATATAACAAGCCAATTCTTATGTTATTCATCAACACAATAATTCCAACTTTTATAAATCAATTGTTTGCCTTTGGAAACTGGCCTAAAAAAACATAAAATCTGATGCTTATTGGACCGTTTAATAACATGCCGAATTTGCTTTTTACCGTATCCCCAATTTTAGACAACCGAGTGACATATGGCACTGCGCTCAATCGTTAATAGGATATATCAGTGGTATTTGTCGTTTTTATTGGTTCTTTTGTACAGTTTTATCGGTCCATTTTGTGATTTTGTTTTGATTTGTTACCTAGTTGATAAATAAAAATATTCTAAATCTTCTCCGATTATTTTATTGTTTTGTTTTTATGGCCATTGATCATTAGTTATATTAATAATAAGCAGAACCTTTGCCAGTGGTCTGTAAACTAAAAAGTTAAGACCAATATTTTTAAACATTAGGTACGTTTACACCAGGCGTACCAAATTTTTAGTCCGATTCTTGAGTAACTCTTTCCAAGACTTCTTCACGTATTAGTTCATATTCATCAATAATTATTTGTCTCAATTTCTGTAAGTGTGTGGGTCGTCTAACGTAAACATGTGCTTTTAGATACGGGCCAAGATCCGGAGAACGAGCAGGCCACTCTACGAATCCTCTACATCGATTTGGAAAATTCGCATCCAGAAAATCCTTAGCCCGTCTATCATAGTGGGGAGGTGCTCCATCTTGTTGAAACCAAACATTTTGTAGTAATTGCCCATTCTGTTGAAGGGCAGGAATAATTTCGTTATTTAGTAGATCCAACATTCAAGTTTCCGTCGATAAGAAATGGGCCTATAAGCCTATTTTCGACAATTCCCATCCAAACATTTCACTTCTGTGAATGCTGGGTATGTTCTTCACGAATCCAATGAGTATTCTCATTTGACTAATACCTTGAGTTATGGCGATTAATTGTTCAATTTAAACGAAAAGTTGCCTCATCGGAAAAAACTATGTTAGAAGCAAAATTGTCGTTGGCATTACAAATGTCCAATAGCCGTTCGCAAAATTCCAGCCGTCGGTCAAAATCATCGTCGGATAATTCTTGAGCCAACTGTACCTACCTTATACGGATGATACTTTTCACTTTTCAATTTTTTCCCTACAGAACGTCGACTGATACCATGGTTTAGTGCAAAACTTGTGGTGGAAGTTTGAGGTGATTCTTTTAAATCGATTGCAATATTTTGTTTAACAGTTTCGTTCGTTGCAGTCCGCGGTCTTCCAGGTTTTAGCAACCATGAATAGAATCCACTGGACGTGGATTCAGGATACACTGTTTTGTGTTTTGCTTCTGTGATTCTGGTTTTTTAAATTTAGATACGGGCGAGATTTACCCTTACAAGTGGATTAGAACAGAAGGGAGGGAGCGGCAATACTGGTTAAACAAACCACTTCACGAAAATGTTGAGGTGGAAATATTATGAAATATGTATAAAAAAAGAAAGAATGTTGGTAAAATTTCACGTAAATGATCGCCAGCACGCAGTGGCCTAGATTACAACAAAGTTTTATACAAAAATTCAAAGAGAATGTATCACAAAAATATAGAACCCATTTTTCAATTGAAATAAGCTTTATTCTATCTCGCTATATCCGCCAGCCATCAAAACCTAAAATATTACCCGTATAGCTTATAAAAAAATCATTAAATCCATTCCTCATTCGACGAAAATTGTTTCTGAAGTGAACTCGATTATCCAGGAAAATATTTACCCGAATAGAAGGGATTCGACCCCGTTTATTAACGGTTAAAACGAACATCGATTTGCACGGCTCGTGATCACATCAGTGGCCACTTTTCTGAGGCCGCAACGGGCTTCGATGTTACACAAAATCTCTTACCGCTCCTCCACATCATCCGTATTTCCCCTTTTTGCTCTCTACTCTTTGATGTACGCGCCCCTTCTCACACTTTCGAGGGCTTTGTCGGGATTTTCATGCTTCATTGACACATTCTATATTGGAATTTGGTAATATGATTCTTCGTATCAATTTGGAATAGAAAAGAATAATGATTACATTACAAAGTGTCGTAAATAAAGAAAAGCAGTTCTTAAAACAGAGACAGTTTAATTATTTGAAGTTACTGTTCGTTAGTTGACTTTTCAATCAGTGAAGATTAGGGAAGATTAGGAATAATAATATTTTTTACTCTACCAGGGCGTTTATTCTTGAAAATCATACGACCCTGTTTTTCTCTCGTAGGATGGGATCTATCCCGTGCGATCTAACGAATTCCACGGTCGAATTTTCGATCCTACAGCTTTATTCGGGTTATTGTTTCTGGACCAATCTGGAATTGCGCAGAACTAGCTGCGTACTTTATTCAGTCCCAAGAACTATCTCAAACCGTTTAAAATTGAACGAAGATTGAAAAAACCCGAACATCCCGCATATGGTCCATAGAACTGAACTAACCTAACTAAATTGACAATTGAAGATAACTCATCATCATCACTGTATTGAGGGACAGTCTCTTCCACAAAGTTTTCGTTCTTGATATTATCTTGTAAGATTTCTAGAATTATAAGATTATTGATCACATCAAGAAGATCGTCTTCACTTGATGATGATGATGTACTATGTTCAAATATCTCTCCATTTGGAATAGTGAATATGAAATAAAAATAAACAGCACACAATAAACAAACCTCTACCTCTAACCTCTGCGAATTTTCAAAATAGCTCCCACCCTGCTCCTTTGCAGATGATTTGAACATGCGTAAAAAATAATCCAAAAATCGTCCTAGCTCGAGACTGGGGACTGGCTTGGGCGGTTTTCGAGCCGTCCAAGAACTGCTCTTAAATAAACCCAAACGCCAAACTGCGGGTGTCAGAACCATCCTGTTAAAACCCGAACAAGCCAATTTGGACTGCGCAAACTCCGGACAGTCTTGGAACACTGCGCAAACTCCGGACAGTCTTGGAACAGTAATTGCATGAACCCGAATAAAGCTTATACGTGTGAACGTTCAAAATTATTGCGCTGTTGCCAGCATTATTTGACACGGAATATTCACTTTTTAGTATTTTTTTGAGCCATCGCTGCTGTAGTTTGCCTACATAATTAGGCTTTATTACTCTTTCCTGTTGGCGAAAGAACTATAAAGCTATTATTGGCAAATAGGTCAAATTAATAAAATAGTCTTAGATAAAGTATAGTAGACTCCTGTCAATAGCCGCTATTATTTGTCGAGAATAATCATCATTATCATTTGTGTCCCGTATATAATCTATACTTTTATAGACATCATTTAAGACTTATCTTCTAAACGATTTATTTCAAGTATATATTATTTGCTCAAGAATCACCGGTGGTATTCGTAATAAATAATAGTAGTATTTATTTATTTCAGTAGGTAATAACATACTTACAGTATACGAACGTTTCAAAATTGTCAAAGTCATTACCTGTAACAAAAACAAAACGACTGTTAGACATATATTTTAACAGATAGAAATACTATAATATAATTAATAAGGCAATCAGAATGTTCAAAATATTAATCTGATCTATGAGAATTCTACACAATTTCAATCCGAAAAATGTTTGAAGAGATCCAAGCCAATCAAACTAAAAGTGATTTTACACTATGTTAGTAATGCGAACGAGTGGTTAGTTTAGCTGTACTGACGTCCTAAGATCGTAAACCTCAATAGTTGATCATTGCGTGGAGTTTTTTTATGACCAAGTGGGGTGAAAAACAGCTTAAAAATTTGTGGAACTCTATAGAGACGAAAAATGTTTATGGAATAGGAACCTTAAAAATTATAAGAACCAATCGACCTTTGTTAGGAATTGTATAATAAATGAAAATCTTATTTCAGAGCTACTGGGATTTCGATAGCTATTTCCAGTTGAAAGAAAAGAGAATGTAATTTCCAGCTTTGCTCGGTATAGCTTCTTTCATTTTTTATGGGTATGGGTAATTTCGGTATCCGGGAATGTCTTCTAAAGCTAGCTCCTTAAGAAACATACTTGAGTTTCCACGCGCGGATCTTTTAGCCAAGCATTTTCTTACCCCTATTCTTTTTGGCGCGTTTTCTTCCGACTCAATTATTTCCATCAATATGCGTCTTTGAAAACTTGATCAAAGCCTTTCAGCATTGTAGATTGTAGTGCTCATATTTGCAAGAGAATAAGGAAAACAAACTCGACTACTGGAAATTGCCGTCAATCCGACTGGCATATACATGTTAAAAACCCATTTTACCGTGTAGACGCCACTTTCCTCATAAAACACTCGCCTCAAGTACTCATGTCGTGTGGAGTAGCCTTAAGAGAAAGTGATGAAGTATGAATAAATTGCAAAAACTAAAACACGTGTTCAACTCCCTTGCTGTCGTTTTCCTTTGATCAAACCAAATCACCCTCTTAACTTTGCAGAGACGAAAAAAGAAAGCAGAAAAATGTGTAATAATTATTGTAAATGCATATAAATATTTAGGGAATCGTTAAGATTAAAATTGCGATGTATTATTCATGTTAATAGTCCAACATCACGGATGTTAGTAAAGATAGTATATATGTATAGTGGGATGATATTCACTGATACCTGAAAGATCTATTGTGTCCCTTTTTGTTCCCGAGGTAAGTATCAGAGACTAGTAGCATCTTTAGACCTATTTCCCTGAAGAATTTCCAGTTATCTGTAGACTTCAGTTTAGACCCTGAAGAATTTCCAGTTATCTGTAGACTTCAGTTTAGATAGGTGTCCCTCTGCTATCCAGTAGTCTAGGTGTTGTGCCTTAGGATTCTGAATTGCAATGCGCATGTTCATTGATGGAGGTTTCTTCTTCCATACTACAGAATCTTTATTCTTCTTCCTCCATCCACTATTTTGAGATTTTTCACGTTTCCATTCAGGCGACATTGTATAGTCAGAACACCTGTTAAGACGCTTAGTGCAATCAAGGATAGTAAAGATGATTTTTCTAAAGTCACATCTCTATTGTTAGTTTTCAGCTTTTCATACTAATTGTATTAGTTGATTAATTCTAATAATTAATAGAGTTGATTGGATATTGTTATGATTTATACAGTTTTGCCGGTCTAGAAGGAATTATGTGATACGATATTCCACATGCTCATGCATGGACCACTAATTGTTAACTGAAAACCCAGTTAGAATTGTATTGATTAATCGATGGATTATGTGAACATATATCCGAAGAAATTGTATTCGATATTTCAATTGGATTGTATATATTGCAATTTATTAATAATTGGTCGAATGAGTTCATGGTGATGGTGTATTTATTCATTTGGGTTGGGATCAACAGCCCAGGCACTTGAAGTGAATCTTTATACCATTACCCATGTTATCCACCTACTTCCATTCCAGAAGCTTCGTGTCTTCTATATACCACCAGTTTATCTGGATGGATCTTGAGTAATTGCGATGGTTGTGTTATTTTCACTCCAAAGTGCTTCCGTCTGAGTCCTTGTAAGTTCTCACAGAAGCAGAGTATGTGAGTTTCATCGTAGAGGTCACATTTTCTGCACATAGGTTCAATAACTTTTCCCATCCTGTGCAGATGCTTCCTCAGGGTACAGTGTCCAGTTACCAGGTCGGTAACTGTTTTCAAATTTCTCTTACCCAGTTTCAACAGCCTGGACGAGAGTTCCTTGACTAACTTATTCAGTAGACTCTTAGTATGGAGGTGTCCTTGTGTCAGTCTCCATTTGAGTTGGTGTTCCTCAACTAGCCAGTTCCCGCCGGCAGCTATTTAAGGGATTCTCAAACTTACGCCTCTACATAATGTGATGGAAAGTGTCGCAGAACGAAAAATATACAGACAGTAGAGGGGGAATCAATAAAAAACATGTTGTATCTTCCAAGTCCAAGGTACAACGAAAATGAAATTACAATGGAACCACCGTGAAGTCTACTGAACTTGAGGTGAGAAGAATAATTGAAAGCGGTACATGAACACAGACGATATGCCCGAACACACAATAAATATACAGCGCTCCTGAAAACTCTAGCACAAAAGGTGTCCTAGAATTTCATAACTTTTTCTTCATCCGTTTCGAAGACAATCCTTTGGTTCGAGATTTTATTTTTCAGCAACGCTATATATTCAATACAATATTTTACGTGGATAGATAGATTTCCCAAAAATTGTAAATATTTTCCCCGCCTATCAAAAGTAAGATAAGAGTCAAGTTTCTCGTTGAGTTATACCGTTGGGACAAAAGGGGATTCACCCTAGTTTTCGCATGACATCCCCTCACACTGGCGATCAAATAAACCCACCTCGCTTTTTGTATCACGTTCGGGAGATCATGAGCGCCCCCTCTCACATCGCTAATTAATTTAAGTAAAGATCCATTCATTGCTGTATTTGAGGAACATATTTTTTCCAAATGACGCAAATTAAATCCAGAAACATCAGATTATATCCGTAGAATTTTTAATAAAATAAAATAAGGGAGTGTTTGTTAAGCAGTTGTTCGTTAACCAGTAGCGTTATTTTTGTTTGGTGCTCAAAGAACAAAGGTAGCAAATTAGCAGTATACAGGAGTCAAGACGAACTATAGCCTGGTCGCTTAGTGATTGTGTTGTTAATAATTCCCTTTCTAGGATATAGTAGTAGTCAATTCTGAGATTCCTTTTATGATTATGAAAAATATTGCTAAATATAAACTAGTCCAGATGGAGGAGGTGACAAGAAGAAGTAATTAAGAATATCGCCAATTTTTTTATAATTAGTTTAGAATATAATAGTTGATATGAGGAAAAGTTCATTAGTCAATCGATTTCCCAAGTCAAAAAAAATTTCGACAATTTTTTATTTTCAAAATCCTAGAATATTATGGGCTGGGATGAATATAATGAAAAATAAAAAAAAAATCTTATAGAGGAAGTTTTTATCTACCAAAAAGATACTTTGCACTTTTTTGTCAGAGTTATAGTTTGTACGCAAAAAAATCATTTAGGAACTTATGCACTGCACAGCCTCGTGAGGAGAGCTATTTTTTAGAACCGGGCGTATTACATTATAATCTGGGGGGCTAGTTTTGAAATATTTCACTAGTAAAATTTCCCATATTTCAATTGATTTAGATCAATCCAAGTTTTGAACTAATTTTATGTGTGAAAGAAATTTCGAATTCGAAAAAATTTTACCAATTTAATTCGATTACTGTTTAGCTGTCGAAACGCTTATTTCACTTGCGAAATTTTGATTTATTTGGGGTTAGAATTTTGTGTTGTGGTTTTGTCAGATACTTTGTATAGTATATAGTATAGTTTGAACATCCCCACTTTAAGTTTGACTACCTGTTTGAACCTTTTTAGTTACTCTATATACTACGAATTACCATAGTAATAAGCTGCATAAGCAGTTATTAGTTAGACGGGAGTGACGCGAAAACGTTTTATGTTTTTTAAATCTACATGGCAAATTTAAAGGAACTGCATTAAAACAGTCCTAAATAGTGTTGTGGAACTTGTGGAGGATGATTTTTTAACGCCAAGAACGGTGCTTTATCCTTTTAGGCAACAACCCTTCGATCTATGTGATCGCTAGTTCCTAAAAATGTACAGTCTTTCTTTAAAGAAGCTGCTGGCGAATTTTTTTTTTATTATTTAAATTAACGTGTCTCGACTGCTGAGGTCATTGACACAGTTACAGTATTTCATGATTTTTAGGTTAAACAGTTATGACATTCGATACTACATTTTAGGTAGAACATGTTAGATATGCTTTATTAAATTTATGTCTTTTAGGTAGGATAGCACTGTATTCACTCCACCACTAAATTTCAAGATGTCATGGTGGTACTTCAGACTAGGTTGTATTTCATGTAGGGGGGGAGTGCGTAGTGTCCCAGTATGATTGCCAGGAGTCTCTAAGATGTTTTTTAAACAGAGATTTTAAGTCGTCATGTGTTTGTAAAAATGTTTTTGGGTTTTAGTTGTGGCCAGCTTAGCGGCGTTGTCAGCTGTCTCATTCCCAGTGATTCCAATATGTGATGGAATCCAAATTATCGTGATCGTGGTGTTTTGAGAGAATAGTGTCTCGTATCTTTCATGGATTTCTTGTATTAGAGGGTGTTTTGAGTTAGCTTTCCTAATTTCTTGGATTGAGGAGAGGGAGTCTGTACAGATAGCGACCTTTTTATTTCTTGAGTTTATTATTTTGAATGCCTGGAGAATTGCAAAAATGTCTGCAGTAAATATGCTACAAGTGTCTTCAAGAGCGGTTGTGTAAAGGGTTTCGTTTGATGAGGTGACCGCACATCCTACTCCTTTGTTAATTTTGGAAGCGTCTGTATATAGAGTTTGGTCGAACTTCTGTTGGTTGATTCGTTTGGTGAAGGTTTTCCTTAAGATTATGTTTGGAGTTTCTGGCGAATTAATAAACATTTTAGATCCGCATTTGGCATCTCATACAAGTGCATCAGTTATGAACAAATCTACTAAGATAGGAAAGAAGTTGTACCTTCGTCAAGAATATGAGAAATTTTTTTATACATATTAAAATATAATAATTTTAAGTTGTAGCAGCTATTCGCTTCTATGGAAGTGGTAGTTTTACCAAACTAACATGAGGCTGAATTTATAATCTTGTGTTGGGTTTTGTAATAATAAAATTATAACGGATACCTAGCCATGTGTAGTTCAATTTACTAAGCCTGTATAAATGCCATTATCATATTATGAAATTGATAAATCTTAACCTCAATTATTGTTCTTTTTTCTCAATAATTTACGTTTGAACTAATATGTGGGCTATTCCGTTGTTGTCAGATTGTATCATACGAATTAAATTCATTTAAGTGAATTTATAATAATTTTCTCACTGTACTATTTCCATGGCGAATTTAAAATCGAAATATTTTACTTGTGAATTCAATTTCACTGATTTTCAAAACTTCCCTTATTCTCAAATATAATTATTATAATTCGGAAAATTGATATTTAGGTGACCTAATTCACGAAAAAAAATTCTCCTGTCATTCATTTAGTCTCGTTTTGAAATATGGCTCTTGTGATCATTTTAAAATTTTTGGGAATCTAAACATTATGGTGATATGAATATATAGAGGACCTTTCTGTATCTGTAGAGTGGGGAGGGTGAGTGTGTAGGCTCACAGCACTTAGGCCACATGTGACCCATTGTATATCCTCCCGAGGAGTTGTCCTCCTAGGTCATTGTCCATCCTGTCCTTCTCAGGAAGGTGGACAGGTCACTAGGAGACATCGCCTTTATATCGGCAGGTGTAGGCCAAGACTCACCGAACACACACACTCTCTTATTGACGATAACTCCGGACACTCGCATAAGACATGCCTGACAGTTTCATCTTCCTGTTCACACATCCTGCATAGAGGTGTATCCACTAACCCCATAGTATGGAGGTGTTTCCTTAGTTGACAGTGACCAGTCAGTAATCCTACTGTTAAACGTGGGTTTTTCCTGGTCATCGCCAAATATTTCTTCGGCGCCAGCTTTCCAGGGTCGCCCAGGGTGATCCTGGCAAGACTGCATCCTTTGATTCCATCCCAGAGGACCTTTACGAATCCTTATAGTAAAATCTTTCTACATAAATAATGCAGTGGATATTCGAGTGGAATGTAATAATTTCACATTTTAACCGTGAATTTTATCGCTTGTTTCAAGTGCAAGATGGCTTAATGGCGTATCTAATTTTTTGCGGACAAACTACAACTCTGACAAAAAAAGTGTAGAATATTTTTTTGGTAGAAAAAAACTACCCCTACAAGAGGGAATTTTTTATTTTGCAGTATATTTATCCCACCCCAAAATACTCTAGGGTTTCAAAAATAAAAATATTTTTCGAAATTTTTGTTTTGACTTTAGGAAATTGATTAAGCTTATCAGTATACTCCAAACTACTTATAAGAAAAATCAGCGACATTGCTAATTACTTGTCCTTTTAGTGAGAAATTCACTCCACCAACTGGACTACACCATCTAAACGGCCAACCAAGTATGTTACAGTAAACATGGAATTCATTGTAAGTACCAAATTAACGTTTACTCTCTCAAGACAATACAATTTGAGGTAAAACAACAAAATAAAGAAAAAGAAAGGCCTAAAGCAATAAAACCTCGTTAGTATCAACTAACTAAATAGTAGGGCCAACTAAAACGTAGGGAGAAGAAGTGGCTTCGACCGAAGAAAATTTATGTTTTGGTTTTAGGTAAATCCAATATCCACCAGGGTGCTAATTGTCAATCGTTCCACAATTAGATTGGATTTTCAAAAAATTTAACAATTTGGTACTAAATCTGCTAGATTTTCTCGAAGAACTAGAAATAAGAAAACACTCAATAGGGTTCATAAAGAATAATAACAGCTTTGGAAAGGTCGTTGAAAAATAAGTTCAAATACACTTTTAATTTTCTTAAATTCGCTCTGGTTTAACAAAAAAAATGGATAGAAAATTTGAAAGTTAAACATGAAGTATCGCGGTTCGATTCCCCGCTATGGTGTTTTCAGTATTCAGTGTTATGAAAATGGTGTACTACTTTTTTAAACATACATTTTTTTAAAAAAAAACAGCGAATTTAAGAAAATTGAAACTGTATTTGAAATTATTTTTCAATGACCTTCCTAAATCTGGTATTATTTTTTACAAACGCTATTTGATAAAAAAGTTAGTTTTGTACGAGAATCTCTATGTAGCATCTTATAAATAACACAGTGTATACTATAGGCGTTTTCGGAAACTTACTCCGGCTCACTAACTCGATCCAGAGAGGTCACGTGATGAATCACTCCGATCACCTACCCGGGAACTGTAGTTTAAGAACTAATAGTTTTCGTTTTTGATCTGACAGCTAACGTCATAACAAAACATACATCTCTTCTTCAATTTCGTCATCATCTTCGAAAAAATGATGCCAACGCCGTTAATGTAGCAAGGCCCCTTTTGTTCATGTTTGATAAAAGCAATTATTTCGTTACCACTAAAAGAATGAGGTTATGTTATATTACCCTTCAGTAATGCGCATGGGGTGCCTATAGCGTCTCTACCGACCTACCTCTCGAAGTGGGTTACGAAAAATGAACCTGGGTCAGTCATCCAGTCAAGAACTCGAAAGTTGCCGAACACGGGTAGGCAACTCGGGTTAGGTAAACGAATGTGCAGATTAGGGATCGTGTCAACCCGAGTAAGTTTCCGAAAACGCGTTATGTAACAGTTTTCGTAAGTAACAATTGTACAGATCAGCAGGTATGGTTTCCTTGAAGCCAATGAATGTAACACATTGTTGAATTTGAATTGGCCAGAAAGTCAAAATGTTTTAAGCACGTTAACTGATTTAGGG
Source organism: Galerucella pusilla (assembly GCA_910591695.1). Taxonomy (NCBI): domain Eukaryota; kingdom Metazoa; phylum Arthropoda; class Insecta; order Coleoptera; family Chrysomelidae; genus Galerucella; species Galerucella pusilla. The sequence continues at coordinate 40,605 of CAJUYI010000065.1, forward strand.
CCGGTTTTACAAGAGAGATTTATACTAGGTATAGTTATTCTGTATAACAGTAACATACCTATACACTATATGCTATCATCTCAACAATGTGGTCCACACCTGTACGTGCCGGGTTCGAATCCCGGGCCGGGTGGTACATTAAAAAAAATTTCATTCAAATATCTTCGTAGAAAAAATAGTGTATGAAACTCTCATGTAATGGTTATTAATACACTCGCATTAACCATACTAAACTCGCCTTTGGCTCGTTTCGTATCCCGGTTAATGCTTGTGTATTAATAACTATCATTTCATGATCGTTGCATAATATACTATTATATCACATTTTACCAGAGATATGCTCTACTGTGAATGGACCTTAATAAAATTTGACAACAAAGTTTTGTAGTCTTAAACTTCAAAATATTATTGATTGTCCAGTTGTCAAATTTTTTCGTTGTGTCAGATAGGGACCAAAAATCATTTAATTACTAATTAATCTTGACAACGGTAGCTGGAACGCTACCGAAACCTAGAAATAAAAAATATAAAAACAGTGTATAATGTCAATTATTTTTAATTTATGTCTCATATTTCGCTAGTAGTGGGAAAAATGCATAAACACCACGGTGGTGAAGACATTATAAGACTCGCACCCTCTTTTAGTGGTAAACTAGAAGCGGCCCGACTATAGTTAAACAATCTAACAATGTAAAAATACATAAGATCGTATAACGCAGTGAATTTAATAAGAATCACAGATTCATTGGATTTTATTATAAGAGAGGAACCATGTCTTCAGAAGATATTCAGCGGCTTAATGCTTCTTTTTCCTAACTCATTATACGAATACTTGAATGACTGATATTCGTCTAAATTCGATAGAAATTATTCAGTTCCATAATATTGAAGTAACGGTTATAAAAAGGAATTAAATAAATTGCAATGCTGCAACATTCCGAAAGAGGACCCGAAATCGTTTTCATCATTGATTCTTCCTCTTCTCCTTTTTATACTCCTCTTTTTTTATTGGCAATAAAGGTCCAACTTCACTGCATGTCACGATAAGAGCCCTTTTATCACGCTCCAGGGAATCGATTTCGACTAATAAAATACAGAAAGGAGAACGTCATGTTTGTAGAGCACTATTACCGCTTGTGGGATTCGCCAGACTATTTTTCAATGCGATACCATCGTTGTTTCTTTTAACAAGACACGAAACTGATCCGTCTTCAATTTCAGTTTTGATCTTTGTCGAAAGATCAGTGGTGTAGGTACAGATGCAAAAAGATAAGACTTGTTTTATTATAACGACTACTTACCTTATGTCTGTGGTAGTTTTTCCGATTGTATCTTCCATCGCAAAACTTTATATTTAGTCCGCATATGTATTGTTCAATAAATTCAAGCTACTTTAAAAAACCGCATATATCTCCCCTTATTAACTGGAAAATTGATTGATAATTGTCTGACACAAAACAGTAAATGACAGAATTTTCAAAAACCGCATTATTTATTCTAATTGAAACTGTTCGGACACTTACTGTGTGGAATCTAATCATATTAATGTTACAAACTAAACTAATTGTTCCCAATTAATTTCACTATTTAATGGAAAAATTATGAAAAGATATTAATGATTATTTCAATATTTGATCAGAATGACAGAAGTTATATTTTATGTGATGCCTACCTGGGGATCTATTCTCAAATAGTGACATTTTTTGTCGCATGCGAGATTATACTTTTATCAATCAAGGATGTATACAAAAAAGTAAAATCTCGCATGCGACAAAAAATGTCGCTGTTTGAGAATAGACCCCCTGATGTTTAAAATTTTAGGTAGACCAAATAGTGGCTTATCTCGTGAATAACTTAATATATATATATGAAAAGAAAAATATATGATATTTTTAAAGCATTGCTATTAGTCATGGATATATTTTTTTCCCATTTAAGATCAGTGTATCTGTACAATGGTGTTTATTTATATTCAAACATACTACTAGGGTCTAATTACATGGATAATTATAATGTAACATGAAAAAAAAACAAAGTGTATGATAAATACATAACAGTACCAAAATAAAGCAGAGTCAAATACTAAAGGACAATGGTTAAGGGCCGGTTTTACAAGAGATATTTATACTAGGTATAGTTATTCTGGGTATAAAGTTATACCAAAATTTATACCTAGTTTAAAACTGGTTGGTTTTACGATGCTTTTTTACACCGGTATAGCAATTCTTGGAGTAACAAAAATTAATAAATTTAAATATGTATTTACTTTGGTCATTAAGTAACTTTGGTCTGGTGCTCGACATTTCTTTTAAAAACTGACGCAAAAGATTAAACTATCATAAAACACTGTCAAACTGTCAAACATTCTACAGAAAATATTGGGTCTGCCTACTTGGGTATTTGAATATATAGATTTCTATTTGTCAATTTTTCAGTTTTATAATGAAAACCAGTGTTATAATGAGTATCATTATGAAACTGAAAATTGGCATTTAATTAACAACTTATTGTATATGAGTAGAAAAAATATGCTATTTTGTGACAGTCTATAACGATATGATATTCCCTTTTCAAAAATAATAATTGATCGTAAACAACAAAGTACAAACCTGACGAGAACTGTCAGTGTGACAGTAGAAAAAGGCGTAAGACATATTGCCGCTACGAAAGTAACGCCTTCATAGTAATTTGAGCTCCCGATTGATAGGTTGCGCTTGCGCGTAATCTTAACATCAAACAATCAAATTTTTTACGTCACAGATTAGGGTTAACCTTTGTAATACATTTAAACGATTCATTATTGTGATATTTTGATTAGGATTAATCACAGACCTGCCTTTTTCCATTTCTTCCTACGTAATGTGTTAGAAGGATATTAACAATCGATAACGCACACCAAGAAGGGAATTATTTCAATCATATTAACATTAACATTTTTCAGTAAAATTTTCTCCTTTGTGAATTGATTATCATTAGAACAAATGATTCTGGTCCTATCGTATAAGGATTTTACTATCCCTTTTTTTTAACGCTTATGAAATGATTGGATTCAAAATTCAAATACCTTTTAGTGTGTGTTGGCTCACGGTAAACACTTGTTTCATACCCTGTAGATGTTTTATTGATAAGAACATCTAAAAATGGCAAAAATTTACTATTTTCAATTTCAAATTTTATAGATTCTTGTCCTTCATTTATATTTGTTATAAAATATGTTGAAGACAATCTCCTGGGTATACAAAATTATGCCGCACAAGTTTTTGTTGAATCCCTGGATTCTCAAAATATTTGAAATTGTCAATTATTGAGCTAGGTTAATAATAGGAAAAATTATTAACTACTAATGGAGAAATTAAACTTTTCAGTTGGCTAGAAGAAGCAGTAATTGTCAACTTCACAGCTAATAGTGGAAAAAAATAGTTTATAATTTATATTTTCAATACAGGTGAGATTCCGAAGACAAATATATTTCCATCTTATTTATGAATTCTTCGGAACTAACTCACAAAATCAAATTACTTTCGTTACGTTAACACAGAAAAAAAAAAACGATTCGTATATTTTCAATCCGATCGAAATTCCTCATGTGGAACAAGTAGTTTGTTACCGTGTAAAATCACCGGATATAAATTTAAACCAAATTCAACGTTGCTTACACGAATTTTTTGCCCCTTTGATCACAGTTTCGCAATGTTGGATATAACAAGAAAAACTTTTCGAGATTTTGTGGATATGGAAATATCCCCTGAAGGCACAAACGTAATAATATTATTTGAATTTGAAATCAGTTTCGGCTCTACGGATGTATCGATGAAGACAACGGTTTTCCATATGTAAATATGTGGGTTTTATTTGACGTTATCTCGAGAAAGTTTTAAGCAACATAACTTTTGGAGTCACACGGGAAGTAGTACAGTCATTTAGTATTTTTACCTGGAAAGTTTTCCGGGAGTTTTGAAATTTGGCAATTTTATAGATTTTGGTATGCTCTTGCCAAATTTCAACTTTGCCACCTCGTATGGCTGCCGCTCGCGCCGCCATATTGAAAAAATGGCGCCCAAAAGCAGTTTTTTGATAATAACTCCTTTCTGGCGCATTTTACAGGAAAAACATATTTATTCAAAATAAAAGTAGAGAAAATTTCCTACAATTTATGTCTAAACCTTTTCTTTCCTAAAATCAATAGTTTCGGCGTAGGAGCGCCGTAAAGTGTAATTCAATACACGTTTCGGCAGAAATACTCGTTTCCACACCACCATGAGGTAGAGAAATCGGCGCATTTTTTTTATCGTGGTATCCCCAGTAGGTCTAATCCACATCTGACTCACTATTTAACTATTTAGGTCAATTTCCGTCGCTTTATTCTTCTTGACGGACCAGGTGTTGGGTCTTCATCGTCTTCAATACCGATTGAAATATCGAAGACGGAAGTTTCTTCGGCATCATCGACGATGGGATCATCAGTTTCATCGTGGTCTTCTTCCTTCTCGATGTCATCGTTTATTTGCTCGAGAATAGTGTCCGTTTCTTCTTCTTCAATGTCGTCTTGTGACGGAAATGGCGAATTATCGCAAGAACCACCACAGTTCGTACACACAACGGAGCACTTTAGTCCTGCTTTTCTGCATCCGCAAGCTTTTTGACAACCTTTCTTGCATTTGCAAGAAATAAGCTTCAGTAAGCTTTCCGGAGCAGGGCGATCGAATGTAGTAACAGGAATGAGCCCGTTCTTGTCTTTTTTCCATCCCCATTGTTCTGCATTTTTTTCGTTTCCATACCATTGCTGAATTTGGTGATAAGTTCGAAACGAATGTTGTCGTGCTGCTGCTTCTGTTGGTGGTAGCGACGCAATATTAAATTTTCTCTTATATGCTGATGCTGTGAAGCATGCATATCTATAATTATTTAGAGATGTACTTTTCCGACTTTTCACATCGCTGTAGCTGTATAATGCGACAAGGAAACGTTCTCCAGCTTTAGCAATGACTTCTGGATCTGCATTTGGATTTTTAAATACTTCGATAACCTCGTTTAAGTCTGGGTTTTTTTGAAGTACTTTAATAAATTTCATTTTTCCTTGATAAAATAATGCTGATGTGGTATCACAACCACTAAAGGCATGTAAAAATGCAATATGATTTGCGGCTGTTTTATTTTTTATACTGTTTATGGAGTATATTTGTCGTGAAATTTTTCCTTTTCCTGGTTTGAGGATGTATATATTTGGATGCGTTGATAGCGCTGTCAAAAGAACGAGAAGATCTATATCTTCACCGACAACTACAACGAAATCAAATGTCGATGAGAAGTTTATTGCGGTATTAATTATTAACGTATCCGCATCTTCGGTGGCTTGTTTAACCACGAAGTGTTCAGCTTCAAATTTTATCTTCAACATTTCAATGAGGCGGTTTTTGTTTGCATCGTTACCCAGGAATTTACTTTGTGATACAGTTGGCGTCATTGTTTCGTCGAAAATTATGTCGACTGAAGCAGTTTTTCGTGATCGTCGGGATCGTTCTACATATTTGGTACTACGGGCTGCTACATCTTCTGGATATCCGTCAAATACTATAATGGCATTGGAGGTGTAGTGCGATCGGACGTAAGTTATGTATTTATTACAAATAGATGAAAACGATTCGCCCTGTTGCCAAACGACTCGGTGTAATAAATATCCTCCATCGATGATGTATATCGTATTTTCAAAATTGATATCGCCAGAATGTTGTTCAAATGCCTGATACATCGTGGATTTGATACATTTGCGCATGCCCTCTTCAGTGAAAAGGGATAACGGAATTGGAGCAAGTTCGTACGTAAGAAAATTTTCAAGTTCATCTTCAGAATTTTTAACGATGCACATTCTTTGGAAAATTAACAAAGGATTAATCGGGACAAACTCGTTTTCTATCCGAATGCCTGTATTCATAACACCAAGTGATTTAACTCTGTCATTACGTTTAAATTTTACAGTATAGAAATCACTGCCAATGATTTTGGAAATGCCAGCACTACCAACTTCTTGAGACATATGACAGTTAATTTTTTCGTCTCCGATGATTCCAGTGCTTATTGACATGATTTCCTTCAATTCTGGAAAAGGTGGATGATTGGACAACCAATCCACCAATTTTTTGACGTCATCATTGTCACGTTTAACCCGTGAAGATCTTATTTCGACATGCTGCTCGGAGCTGGAAAAAGCTACATCACAAAATTTCTCAACTTCATCACAAATATTGTACAGAAATGCCATTCCTAACGTCCACTTGGATAGCACGCTTTCCTTGACTCCTCGACCATGAGTAAGCCCACCAAGACATTTCATCGTCCTCATTAACGACTGCTCAATTGTCATATCTGACCACGTACCACACCAAAATTTGTCAGAACGTTTAATTGTGAAATACCCTTTCCTTGTAAATAGTTCATACTCTTCAGCTGTCATTCTTTGTTTCAAATGAAGCATGTCTTGCAAATATAAATGACAAGATTTAGCATATAAGAAATGACCACTGGCATAAAAATAAGGTATCATTTTCTGCACAGTGTCAAGATGTAAATTCCAGTTGCCCATTCTCTCCGCTGCAATGAATTGTTTTACAAGTGTAACCATCCGAAAATATTGCACCCATAATTTCGCTGTAGCACCACGTTGTTCAAGTTTATTCAATTCATTCGCAAATTTATCAGCAAGTTCTTTGCAACATTCTTCCTGGTCCGCCTCAAGTACCACTGACCTGTCGAAATTATATAAAATTCTGTCTAATTCTGCACTGAGATCAGGTGTCAAATCAATAAATTGTAGGACAATTTTAGCAATAGCAAGATGAGTCAGCATGTGTGCTCTTACTGCGCGTGAATACGCATGTCCTACCATAATTTTTTCAATTGAATTCAGTGCATAAATAGTGTTAAAGAGCTCTTTTAATCCACTTCCGTTCATTATGTATCCGATAGATCCCATGAACGACATTAACAAATGGAATCCACCGAGTCTTATGACAGTATTATTCAATTTGGAATTCTCATCATATGAAGAAATGATTTCCCGCGCCTTAAAATATAAGGGCTGGTCAAAAGTGACGAAACAAGTATGCTGATGTAATGACTCACATTTTTCACGAGCAAATAACAGAGCAGTCAAAATTGTGTCATAATCACTCGGTGGAGCATTAATAAAGGGTAAGCACCCAATAAATGATTTTTCAAAGGGCAGTTCTGCTGTCGCTTGTTCCATGAATCCACTCCACCCAGGTATGTTAGGCAGATCAACCGATTTTCCATATAGCCATAATAAGTCGGAAACTGATGGTGTAATCTCCGTCGCAACCGCACGAATGCTACCAAGATCTTGAATCTTTACTGTTTTCAAGCCCGTATCGTTTTTCTTCGTAAATGTTTTTAATTCAATGGCACCAAAAGTACCTACAACTTTTGCAGACGGCATTAGCTTTAATCGTTCAATATTTTGGTCAGGAGCAATCGCACTTTTAGGTGTTATACAATGGATACCACCCATAGCATGAAAAGTGTCGTGCCCATCTAATGTCTGCGTGTTGAAATCGGCGTTATCGAAAACAAACTGTGAAAATGATTGATCATCGATATTCAATGGCGAGCGCATTATAGCTGAAACTTCGAACAGCATTGCTTCAGTGTAAGAAGAGCAAAATCCGAGAGATGATAAAGTATCTATCAATCGTCGAGATCCATATTTTTGGAATAAAAATACTGCTACTCCAACCTGAACCGGTGATATAAAAGATTTGGGCCTTGCTGCGGCTATAATAGAATGTGCGAGAGCAATGCTTTTCTTCTTCCATTTGTCAAGTGATGCTCGTTTATTTTTTAAAATTATTCCATCCAGAAAAATTCGTAAAGTTTCAGGGATATCTGACTCGACATCTTGAAAAAAGTTGTCTGATGGAGGATAATGATTTGTCTCGTACACCTTAGACCGAATATCTTCTGTAACAATTATTGCTGCTGCCTTTATAATACGCTTACGTTCTTCTAATTTGTTGTCACTTTTTTCATTGTACCAGGCATCCGTTAATAACTTAAACCCTGTACTTCGAAAACAAACCACAGGCGACTTATTGGCAGTGACAGCAATTAAAATATCATCACCATATTTTTTAAGCAGTTGTGCTTTCACTGTTTTTATGTGTGGACGGTAATCACCTTCAATTTTTGTCATAAGTTCGTCCAGAGAAAACTGACATTCTTCGGAATTTTCTTCGAGATATGAATAAATGTATTGCATCGCGGTATCAATCTCGCTTGCATACGGACCTCTTTTTTTTCTTTCTTCGGTCGAGGGCGTCTGATACAATTTCTTCATACACGAATTGTGATATTGTGCATCGGCTGCGACTAAGTCAGTAACCTGCTCAAGGCGTTCAACTATTGCTTGTCCCCAATCATCGTTACGAGCCCGAGCAAGTTCTGAAATACTATTTTTCATCGACAATTTACGCACACTATAAACGATATTACGTTCACATAAACGCGTCTGTTTTTGTTTAGATATGAACTCCGCTGTTATCTCAGCAGCACATAAAAAACAATGATTTTTGAATGAGAACGTTGGACGTGTAGATCTTAGTTGTACTTGAGAAGTTGTACCATCACTTCCTCTACGCAAAGCTGCAGCGATTAACTTCTCACTATTATATCGTTTTCGACACGCATCGTGAACTACTATGGATTTTAATCCCACCAAAAGTTTGTATTTATTGTCTTTTCTTTTTATACTTGACTTACGAAAAGTTTCCAATCCTTTTTCCTTCACTTCAATAACTTCACTTTCTTGCAGTATATCACCACAAATAAAGCAGTTTACTTCATTAGAAGCCATGGCTCTGTAAATGCAAACGACACTGTTAAATGATAAACGTATACTGATGACTCAGACTAAATATTCAGCTCAGCTGTGGCCAGATGTTTCTTAGAAGAGAAAGAAGGGACCTGACACAGAAGGGACGCATTCCTTTATACCTGCGGAGACATAACAGATTAGCTAGACATGGTAAACTAGTAGTTAGCTAGGTTTTCATTCTATGGAACAATATTTAACCTTCGTATAATTTTTATAATTTACAAATCACAATATGAGCAGTTTAAAGTAAATATTACACGTTGGTGTGGATGTATAATGGTTTACGGCGCTCCTACGCCGAAACTATTGATTTTAGGAAAGAAAAGGTTTAGACATAAATTGTAGGAAATTTTCTCTACTTTTATTTTGAATAAATATGTTTTTCTTGTAAAATGCTCCAGAAAGGAGTTATTATCAAAAAACTGCTTTTGGGCGCCATTTTTTCAATATGGCGGCGCGAGCGGCAGCCATACGAGGTGGCAAAGTTGAAATTTGGCAAGAGCATACCAAAATCTATAAAATTGCCAAATTTCAAAACTCCCGGAAAACTTTCCAGGTAACCTCTATTTTTTCGACCAAATGACTGTACTAAAGAGAATGTTGAAACAAAAATTATGCAGCACTGTTTTTATGTCCACATATGTTTAACTGGGATGTAATAGTATATTGTGTTACATGGGCCGAAATAGAATATTATACATCAAGATGATAAAACTGTGTTATTTTTTAATTTAAATCTTAATTTCTTAGTTTCTTACATAAACATCTACAATAATGTTACGAACTCACTCATTCAGAGGCCGGTCCTGTCGCAAACTATGAATGCGACCTTTCTAGAAAGGTGCTCGAAGCGTACCAAGGCCAATCGTTTAACTCGACTGTTCCCGAATTATGAAGTATACGCAAAGGTGGTATATTCAAGAATTTTCTAGAGATTCGAAGGACTATATATACGCGCATTTTCTAGTGAGTCGGGAGTTGTTCAGTATACAGTGAATCGGTAAACAGTTTCAGTATACAGTGAGTGAACAGAAAGTGAATATAAATAGTGTTGAAGATAAATTAGGACAATTATTATACCGAGTGTAGATAAATTAATAGACATTAAGTAGTGTGTTTATAAATTAAGTTTATTATAGTGTGTAAGTGTTTCTTTAATAAATCAATAGTATTTAGCCATAGTGAGCGTATAATTTTACGTTAAAAAAAACTGTTTAAATAAATAAGAAAAACATTACATTAAATGGTTTTTTCTTCTTAGTTTTAGTTTTAAATTGATTTACTGTTAATTTTTTCTAGCATGAATCCACCTCAATTCAATCGACTTATTTTTGATTTTTTCTCACACCCAGTATATTTAATCGAACAATGAAAGTAAACAATTGTTTTACATATTTATTTTAAGTTAAGAAATATTTCAAAACCTTCGACTTCTTAACTCAACACGAAACACCACTCGAAACTCATAGTTGATTCTTTTCACGGCGCTATGACACACGGCGTAGTTGATAAACGTGTTCCGCAATAAAAGTTCCGGTGGGTCGCGATTCCGAGACCGGAACAGAAGTCATTTCCTGAAGTTGCGAGGAAGTTTACATTGCAGTTACTCACTGGCGCGATGGCTGTGGGAGAAGATTTACAAGCACTCTCTAGTGTTGTAAAGTACCCTCGTAACTGGTCTTCACTTACGACTTAATTGCCGCTGTTGTGTCGGTAGAAAATTGTTTTACGGAGAGTTGTAAGGTCAGCAGGGAGATCAGAATAGGAGTTTAAGTGCCATAACAATTTGATCGGACAACTGATAAAATTATTGTTCGAAGGAACTAAAATGTTCCGGTTAGATAAGAAAACGGTACGTTTAGGTAAATATTGAATTACATTTTAAAATTTTGAACAATTTAATTACTAATCCAGCTCTTATTCATTAATGCGGCGAATTAATGTGAAATTACGGATTTTGTTTGCAAAATGCCATTTTTCCATGTATATTTTCGCTTCTAGCGCTTTGCAGGTTGATTCTATGATAGATCAGATAGCACGATCGTATTCTGTGTTGAAAAATAAGTATTATATGTTCAGCACACTGCGTCCATCTCCATTTCGAAAGAAGTACAAATTCGCGAGAATACATCGTGAGACAAGGCGCGGTGTTGTTATGCGGTATGCGAAATTTTTGTAATTGCCAATTTTCAAGATCAACTAAATAACTTTTTCCAGCATGATACATGTTTCCGAAGTATTATTTTTAGAAGAATACGATGGCGCTATTGAATTTATCATAGGGCGTATCTGAAATCCGCTAGAAGCCAAAACTACGTGAAAAAAAAGTGAAAAAATTACATTCTGTGTTTGCAAGGTTGTATCTCTGGAAAAAAAAAGTTGGCACATTGCGGTTCGGCCCAAAAGATAGCTTATATAATTGAAAACAACATATCTAAAACTCGCGTTAATCGGAGAAAGCGTTTTTGAGAAATCGCATTTTGAAAAAAAGCACTTTTTTCAGTTTTTCCAATTTTACTGAAAATGTTTCCAATATTTCGGAAATCTGGAGAAAGTTCATTAAATTACGTACATTTTGAAGAAAAAAAAAACGGTTCCGATAAGATTTCTTGGGCCGAAATGGCGACCATTTTGAGCAAAATGTAGTTTTTAGTTTCCGAAATAACGGCATACTTTGACAGGGTGCTAAAGAGCCCCAGAAACGTTTTTTGGAAAAAAGAAAAAACACGTGTCTCATAAAATCGGCAAGTAGAATAAGTTTCAGAAAAATCAAAGACATGGATCGGCCATGTATTAACTTGCTATGATATTAAAAATAAATTGAATCGTTTTATCTCAATTTTATATTTAATATCTTCTGTAAGTTCCTTGTGGCATTATTTATTATTTTTTCAAAAATAATATTGAAAGAGCCCAATGATAAAAGACGAAAAATCAAAGAAAGTGCTTTAATACAACTAAATGCAGATAAATGTGTAGCTAGTATCTCAGCCGAATGTAGTCAAATTTGGTTACCAATGTTAGAAAGAGAAATTTCCAATAATCAATTACCTACGTTATCAGGATAGCATCATAAGTTTTTATCCAGGTTTTCTTATGATTTTTCATTGGAATAGTTGTTAATCGATACACACTTCAATACACAAAATCACCAAACTGAGTCATACATATTTTGAAAACAAAAATAATCATAAACAAAAAAATAACAACAAACGCGTTTTATTGACAACATTTCCAAAATAAGCGAAAAAAAGCGCTATCTCAATAAAAACCGTTCCTGGAACGTGCATTTCACTGGATTCCATTTCTAGTAGACTATCATATCTTTGGAATGTCATAAAATAAAATATTTATTTCACATTTTCCCAGAGATGTGATCTACTATGAATGGACCTTAAGAAAATTTGACAACAAAGTTTTGTAGTGTTCTACTTCAAAATATTATTGATTGTCTAGTTGTCATATTTTTTCGTTGTGTCAAATAGGGAACAAAAAATTATGTTATCATCATAATCTTGACAAAGGTAGCTGGAACGCTACCGAAACGTCGAAATAAAAAATAAAAAACATTATTGTGGTTTCATTCCCAAAAAAATAAGAGAAAAAATAATTTTATATTTAATATTATTCTGTTCCAAAATTTGTTTAAATTTGACTTAAGTTTAATAAGTTTGGATCTCACTAAGTCTACCATATTTTCATCTTTTATAGTCTGATGATGGTGTAATATCTTACCGTAACTAGTATCAGCAAGCACGACATTATTTATTTGTTTACACTAAATCAAATAAATCTCGAAAGATCTATAATTAGTACAAAATGAGATTGACCTCCCACATATTTTGCGAAAGTAATAAACACGTCACGGGGATAGTGAAACGTGTGTTCAAAAACATAATTTTTTCGAAAGCTTCCTTTTATTAGCTGTGTAACATGTTTACCCGTTACAGGTCACTGCCTATCTCTCCCTTTTTTACTCACTTCACGCATCGATGAAAAACGAGCCAGGGTAACCTAAAATGGGCAGGGGAGGTCTATTCAGTGAATGGGGGAGCTTCGGCATGCTTTGATTTAATTTGTTGGCAGTTGGTCATTAATTCAGTCGCTTTTGTTAGGTATGAAAGTGTTTTATCTGTGTTGTATCGGAATATTTAATAGAACGAATGTCACGAGTTTGTTTATAGTAAAACGATCGGGTTATACAGGACTTGGTTTTTGTATAATTTAACAATTTCACGAATTATGGTGGGGATTACCACCCGCAAGGTTTATACTTGACGTGTCTTTTTATTCTCTAGCAATGAAAAATGTATATCGAATTAACCAACTTGTGAAACGATGTTTTGATGAAAAAATATAAATTTTTGGGGAAATTCAAGTTTAGCTGTTGCTACGAATAGAAATCCAGCATTTTTTCCCAAGTATTTTTCAAAATATTTCGTCAGAATAAAGCCACAGTTATGTTCTTTAAACATAGTTCATTTGTTAATGATAAGAACAAATGGCAACAAATTTTCATTCGTTATGTGAGTTTTTTTCAACAACGCGTTGCATGATGATAGTGGTTAAAATATGTCAATTATCCATACAGAAGAGGAGCTTATGAGGTTTTCGAGTGATACTTCAGGGAATGAATCAACTAAATTTGGAGAAGTAATCAAAAACGACAGCTTTGCTTTAGCAAGTTGGTCTAAAACAAATTTCGAGACTGTTTGTGATGGTGTCGCCATTATCGCATTCTTAGTATTTCCTCTACTGAGGATAATGTATTGATGTGATTACCAATATTCATGTTCTCTGACAAAACGTAGTCTTTCTTTCTTTGGTGATCTACGGTTAACATAGGACACCGAGCAGTAATTCTAGGTGTTAAATTGGAATCTCTTGAACGTAACCGAAGAGATTTTGTAATGACTATGGGTATTGGCTCCTTCATGCCAGTTTCCATTGGATTCCAGTCTGTAAGCAGCCATTTTCGCATTGAAGATTGAGAACATCTTCTTTTGCAGCAGCCGCGCTGCTTTTCAAAGCACCCATTATGCACAGACAGACAAGCCTCTGAAGTTTTGAAAGCTTCAATTTGGCTTTCCTCTGATCTGTTTTTGGCCACCAAACTTAGGCCGTTGGTCTCATCACAGTTCTGTAGAACCATTGTACGGTCTGAAGAATTAGTTTCCTATCGACCGTTTGGCAGCCATTGGGGAAATTTTCCCTTTATTGTTTATTGTCATGAAGGTTTGATTTGCAGGTTAGTTTGGCATCCAGAATTATGCCCAGATACTTTACCCCCTGGTTTAGACACATCTGCACGTTAAAGACGATTGATTGATTGCTTTAGAATCCTTGAAATCTATACAATTATATCAAATTATTATATCAGTTATCCCTAGTTACTGTCATTATGCCTATTACTTATTAAATATAGTTTACCTCAATCGACAATAATAATAGTAATCAGTAATAGGTATTATGTTATTAGATTTTTGAACAGTTCCCATCTTTCAGATACTTATAGCTCAACTTAAAGATCTATTTACACACATCAGTTCCGTATCAGTGCAGTGTCAGTTCAGTATCAGTGTCAGTGAAAAATAAAATATTGTTGCCATAGTTTCAAATAAACTTGTTCAGACAAGTCCGGTGCAGTGAAGTTTTTACCATCAGTACTGCTTCAGTGTCAGTTCCATCATTTGTATGAAAGTCTGGAACGATATTTTGTGTATTTCACTGGCGGTAAAACATTGGAATTTGAGTTAAAATATGGATAATAAATTAAACAAGTTGGTACGGAATTATCCGGAATTGTATATAAATGGATGCCGGATGTGTGTGAATTGTCATCACTGAAGAAGCACGGTTAGCACTGATACTCAACTGACACTGCATTGATAGGGAGCTGATGTGTGTAAATAGTCCTTAACACTGTTCACAATACTATTACACTAACACCTTACACTATCTTACGCGTGTTTCGATAACCATCAGTTATCGGAAGGTACATAGTCTTCAGTCTCTATGTAATCATTAGGTTTGTTCCCGTAGCAAGTTCCTAACTGTTATGGACATATTGAGTCTGCGCAGTATCAAAGTTCAGGCTCTGGTGGAACGCTTATTTGATACTGCGCAGACTCAATATGTCCATAACAGTTAGGAACTTCCTACGGGAACAAACCTAGTAAGTACTATCTATTTTTAAGAAAGCTTTCAACCGACTTTTGATCAACCCAACAAAAATAAATAAATCCTCCCTTTCCATTTCCGACTTATTATCATATCTTGCAAGTCATTCCCTATCTACTTCGCTCATTTCCGTGTTCAAAATCCCACATATCTCCTTTTTCCAAAATCAGTGTAAAACGAAATAAATCATTCAAACAAACTTGACACATCAATCAATACCAGGCACTTTGCTTTTTAACGCCAAAAAGTAACTTCCCTTCTGGATGTGTAATAAATAATGCTAAGCTCGCCTATCATCTACTTTAGGATTCGACGAGGTAGAGGTAGACATGTCAACATCCTCAAATTAAATCTGACTATTGAAAATTGTGATATAAAAAATTTGTGTAAGATAAATCGCATTTGACAGTAGCAAAAGTAGTGTACCTAGACTCCGTTTCATGTAAAAAGAATCCATTTGAAGTTGCAGTCGTATGCACACACTGTTGATTAACGAATTTTTTTCATAAATGAGGACATAAAAGTTTAAATAATAAATCTTAAAATATTTGGCTCCTCTTATATATATACTTAACAAGATACCGCGATAAAAATTTATTAAGGGTAATTAGTTTGTTTTTAATAATTTTTTAAAGTTAACAATAGATGAAAAATCCAAGAAATGTTATTGAAAAAATGTTTTCAAACAAATGTTATAATATTGCTGTTTTCGTATCCAACAATGGCATTAAGTATAATTGGAAAAAATTTGTTTACATCATTTGTTAAGAAATTGTTTATAAACAAGTAGACAAGTTTAATATGTGAAGACATTTTTTTACCATTATGTTGTCTTGGAATTATAAAGATTTTATAAAAATATTTTTTTTAAATAAATTTTTTTATTGTTTATAACCGTTTTTTTTATATTTCGAATGCTTGAATAATTAGTTGAGGAATTATTTTCTCTTTAAAAATCATAATTGGCATTTCTTCATAGGTAAATGAAAAAAAAAGTTTTATCAATAATTTCATTGTTTGTTAACTTAACGATTTGTTATAAACAAATTCCAACTACCGCTATATTTTTTTTCTTGAGCTAAAAAAAAATAACAAAAACAGCAATATATATAAAAAAAATAAAAAAATGTTCTTTTTTTTATAAGGCTTTTAAATATTACACGATACCAAAATAGAAAAATTTTTTTTAGTATTTTGATATATATTGCCGTTTTTGTTATTTTTTTAACTCAAGAAAAAAAATATACCGGTAGTCAGAATTTGTTTATAACAAATTGTTAAGTTAACAAACAATGAAATTATTGATGAAAAAATTTTCATTTACCTATGAAGAAATGCCAATTATGATTTTCAAAGAGAAAATCATTCCTTAAATAATTATTTAAACAATCGAAATATAAAAAAAACGGTTATAAACAATAAAAAAATGTCTTGAAAAAAAATATTTTTTAAAAATCATAATTCCTAGACAACATAATGGTAAAAAAAAATTTCTTCAAATATTAAACTTCTATTTGTTTATAAACAATTTCTTAACAAATGATGTAAAAAAATTTTTTCAATAACATTTCTTGTACTTTTCATTTTTTGTTAACTTTAAAAAATTATTTATTATTTTTATTTATTCTGTTATTTAACGTCGGTCTATTTCTGCGACTAAGGCTAATCACCGACGCCGGGAGCACTCTACCCCTAACGGGAAATTTTGGCGAATCCACTAGTGTTCCAACCAGTGGTTGCGTTCTTTAACGAGCCCAAAATCCATGGGACCTCGGATTTACGTCTCCTCCGAAAGACGGCATATCTATATTATACCTCGTCAAAGATTACAGAATATATTCGGTAATCTTTGTCCACGTGCTCATTGGTATAGTGCCTGCGAGCTGTGATATGCTACTCACCCTAGTAGTATAAAGTGCACCCTAGTAATCTAAAGTGTTTCGCTGCAGGCTGTACGGGCCCTATACGATGGTTTTCCCTGTCATGGTCACCCATCCAAGTACTAACCATGTCCGACCTTGCTTGACTGTAATTATCAAACTATCAAATATAGTGGAACGTGGGTCGTCGCCCAAAAAATTATTAAAAACAAAATAATTAACTTTAATAAATTTTTATCGCGGTATCTTGTTAAGTATATACAAAGCCAAATTATTTTTAGATTTATTATTTAAACTTTTATGTCGTCATTTATGAAAACGGAGATAGGAAAAAAATTCATAATTGCATAACTTTTTGAAAAATTGATTTAAAATTTTTTTTCGAACGGGCATAAATTCTTTCAAGTATCTGGATGATACCATATTTTATTTAAATTTTTAAATTCATATTTGTTACTATAAAAAAATAATTTTCTGTTGTACTCCGTGTTTAGCGTCAGAGCACACATGGCGTAATCGCTGCGCGGAGCCCTATTTTCAGCGTTAAATTAAAACTATTAATAATAGAGGTAGAGTTCCGGGAGCTGGAACTTTTTTTTCGGAAATTTCCTCCTCTTCAAGGACCTTTTATCCAAATATCTTGAATATTAATAGTTTACGAGTTATTAACCAAAATCTAAATACCTCATTTTTTCATCTTATTTTGTTGATAACAATTGCAATTTTTTACGTGCAGTAAAATCCTCGGAATACATTTTTCTAGAGGTCATTCCGAATCAAATGAGCTATTGCTCATATTTTTAGGAGCTTTATCTCTATTTTTCACGGTTTTCAACTTGTAGATTGGACCTAATCACAGGACAACGACTATTTACAACCTACTCGCCTTTTTAACTGACAATGCTTGATATACATACTGTACTTCACACACTGGTGCGTGAAGTGTTCGAGGAGCTGTAAAAAGTCTACTTACATAAAGTGAGTTCACAATGATTAGTAACAATAGTGTTGAAAAGTGGAAAAACTGGAAAGCAAGCTTCCTAGAACATAATAGTTTAGTTATTTTCTTAGTGGTTCGAAATATGTTAGGATATCTCATAAATTCATACCAGATAGATATACAGATACATGCAATGAGAAACAGAGTATAGGGATTGAGAATAAATTCTGAAAAACAAATTAAAATGCTAAAACTAAAAAATTAATGAATTGAAGGTTCAAATAGTCCTCCTTGATGAGCCAAACAAAAACAGAATCTATTGAACAAAGATAATATTATATCGCTGAGCTGAATCGGTGTAATGTTTGCACAATGTTGGAAAATTTTCGCATTCAATTCTATAAAATTTTGAGCCCATTCAAAATGCATAATTTACTATTTCCCTAATCGAGTGACCTCCAAAATTGGTTCTATTTTGCAGATTAACCAACCCCGTATAACCTTGTGGAGCAATTCAATGTCCTTCGTGGCATATAGGCAGGGAAGTAGTTGTTGCTTATTAGTGAACGGTGTTTTTTCTTTAATTTTCAAAGAGTCTGTAAGGCGTTATAATAGTATTAAACTATTACCTTTGACATGTATCAATATAGAATGTATCTGTAAGGAATAAAATTGACTGTAGTGGGAAAGTGGAAATTTGCCTGCTTTTATAGAATGATTGAATACTTAATTATTCCTACAGATGAACGGTTAGAACGCTAATAACACCAACCATTCATTCAGGAGAAAAATTCACATTTACGAGTGAATTTTGAATCAATATTTCATTAGAAGGAGAACTAAGAAAATTTTGGTTAGGATTTTTTTGACTTGAAAACTGGCGAAAATCATTAAAAAGGGTTTTTTGTTGTGGAGAGAAATCAACTGGTCGTCAGATTTTTGATGAATTCAACTATTTACCTTCAAATATTCTCATGGAGTTATCTAAAAAAACAAGAGGTAGGTACTTAAAGATACAAATCAACAGTTAAAATATTACCAGCACCACCAATGGATTCAAAACTTAGGAAAGTAACGAGATTGAACCCAAATTGTTTCAGTAGAAATGTACATATGAAAAAGTTACAGCCCTTTGATGTTTCCAAATGCAAATTGATTTTTTCTAATATTTCGAGACATAATATATTGAAAACTGACAAGTAACTTTATTATGATTAGAGCATCTTTCAAAACAAAAACGACAGAATTATTGTGCCTACCAATTTTTATTGATATACAGCCTCTTTTACATTATGCAACAAAAACTTTGGCATCAACTATAATTTTCAGTAGTAATAGCCTAAGGACATTGATAAATTGTTCGAAAAAGTTTTATGGAAGATTTCGAAAGGTTGTTGCTTGGAAATTGTCTGTTGCCTACAAGCAACAAGCTTGAGAAAGTTGTCATAAAACTTTTGAGCATTTATCAATGTCCGAGGGTTATTCGGATAGAATTTTTTTTGCTAATTATAGAAAAGATACAGAGCTAAAACAATTTATTTAGATGCAATTAACAAAGGAACAATTATAAAAGTTATAAAAGTTAGATTTCCATCAAGTTATAAAAGTTAGATTTCCATCTAATTTATTCGATCGATTCTATAAGTTCATTAATATTTTCCTCAGTATTACAACCAAATCGTGAAATTTCGAAATATTAAATATTTGAAATTTCAAAATCGGAATAAATCGATATGTGTATATAGCAACGTGAAAATAGCCCATGGTCTGTTATCGGAAGTAATGGACTCGTTAACTAACATTTTTAAATCATTTCAACTGTCGTAAAACAAAGTACTAAGGATAAAAATATGATTCTGAAAATTTCATGTCAATAGAATATGTCGTTCCCCTAATACAACCAATTAAACAAGCATACCGTCGCTGGGCGAAGACTATGACTGTGACGTCACCGCATATGAAAGTTAATGTGCTCAAACATTACGCTTCTGACTGTAACGTGCCTCGCGTAGAATTTATTTATTTTGAATTACTCGCAAAATTTTGTGTGGATAAAATATAAAGTGTGGACCTAATTTGAAAAAAGCAGACTCATTGAATCTTCCAGAAGTGGACTTGCTAATAGTTGTGGAGTTTTTTAATAAAAAACACGAGTTTATTAAATTATAATTTTATACTATGTGACACATCGTTTTTGGCTGTTTTCCGGCCAGAATGACTAAAAATGTGAATATTTTCATAAATACATGCTGTCTCAAATGATATACAGGGTGATTCCTTTATTTTTTTCCTGGTCTGGTGGACAAAGTTACGGAGATAACGCTATAGGTTACTCAGTGAAAAAATGCGATTTTTTTCAACTACGTATTTAAAAAAAATTAATACAAGCATGTGGTTTTCAATAACCCTCTCAATATGGATTCACAACGTATTTTATAATGTAATTTATTACGATTCTTATTGAAGAAAAATGAAATCCTAAAAATACACAAACAAAGTATTTTGACTTATCAGTGCATGCTTTGAATCTTTTGGAAATAAATGTTTTAGATGTTTCAATCGTAGTACTTTCAAATTCTGGAACCGACAATATTATTTATAGCTTTTTTTACTCTGGTTCTGGTCTATTGTGTCGAATAGTTTAAATTATTTCTAAACGTTCTTATTTCACAAACATAACACTGTTTCGAGTTTGCTAAAATGTATAATAAATAATAAGCATATAAGCTAGCAAAATACCTACTGTTACTAGCGAAGTAGTCATCTAACCGAAAACCGATCGGCGCGGTGTCCGCTCTCTCAATGAGAGATTTCATATGCGATGACGTCACACGCCTGAAATTCGGACAGGAGCGCTGTTTAATTTTTATATTTCTCGAAATATTGAAAAAAAATCAATTTGCATTTGGAAACCTAAAAGGGATGTAACTTTTTTTCATGCACAATTATACTAGTGCAAATTATGTTCAATCGAATTATTTTTGGCCCCAGAATATGTGGTTTAACTTATAACCTACCGTTTTGTTACACTCTGTATATTTTAAAATAAATAGTTTGGCGTATTTCGACCAAATTCAATCTAAATATGCACGTCTCGGCATTATGCAGAATTGTTAGATTCGTAATAGTGTTGATGGTATACATTTCTGGAATGACCCTAATTCCTGAATTAAACCACATATAAATGCAGCGCCTCCACTATTTTGTGCCTCCAACTTCTCAGTCTCGAATGCTGGACAGGTTGCTGGTAGCAAATCGTGCCCGGAATACGTCTCCAATGGAAATTACGGAAATTATCAAGCAGGCCACGTCCACGACCCATTACCGTGGTGAGTATACCAACGGCTGCTTGATTATCGTATTATCAGAGTATATTGTAGCGCATTTGATGCCCATAAACATACTCATGTGGCTCTTGGGGTTGTACAGTGTGACATTTTTTTCTTTCCACAAAAATTTGGTTGAGGCCACAAAAAAGTTTATTTGCAACAATAATTAATATTTCTACTTGATTATCTACACTGTGTTATTTATAAAATGTGACATAGATTCCTGTACAAAACTGTCAAACTGTCAAACGCGTGCTAACATTTTTACCAAATAGCGTTCATAAAAAATAATAGCAGATTTGGAAAGGTCGTTAAAAAGTAAGCTCAAATGCACTCATAATTTTCTTAAATTTGCTCTGGCTTATTAAAAAATGGATAGTTATGTTTAAATAAGTTGAATTCCATTTTTATACCACTTTTGAATACGTAGGGTATAGCCCTAAAAATTCATTCATTTATTAATAATGTGCGGCCGATCGTTTGGGAAAGAGTTTAGCAGCAAACGGAGAACAATTTGAGCATTTATTCAAATAAATAAATTTTTGAAACAAATAACTTGACTTTATTTTAAATTTAATGTTTTTCAGACAAAAATCATGAAAAAAGAACTAAAAACAAAAAGAAAAAAATTTCATCACAGCGGCGAATCGAACCGCAATACTTCAGGTTTAACTTTTAAATATTCTGTGCCCTTACCCTGCTGGCTATTCCCTACCAGGTTTAAAGTATTCAAAAGTGGTGTGAAAATGGAATTCGACTTTTTTAAACATAACTATACATATTCTTATTAGGCAAGAGCGATTTCAAGAAAATTAAAAGTGCATTTGAGCTTATTTTTCAACGACCTTTTCAAATTTGCTATTATTTTTTTGAACCCTATTTGGTGGAAAAGTTAGCTCGCGTTTGACAGTTTTGTACAGGAATCCCTATGTCGTATCTTATAAATAACACAGTATATACTATACAGTGCCAATATGTTCAATAAAAATAGTCAGATATTTTTAGTTTTTTAGAAAAACAATTCCAAAGACGATTTGCGTCCTGAACAATCGCTACGTATTCAACGTGTTTTAAAAATTTCAAACTACTTCCAATGAAGAAATAATTACACCTGCGGCATGGAATTACACCTCACCGATTAATGTCACAGAAACTAGTTTTGGGCGTGAAAACGTGACCGTTAGTGATAGTTGGACGGTTTTTGCCGAGCGCAGTATAATGGCTGGACAGGGAATAACCACAAATTCAATGTGTTGATCCAACGTTTCACCGCAGTAAACCCATTTAACATTAGGACAGAAATATTAACAAAACAATTAAAATTACCAACCACTTTTTGAAATTTGAAGGATACGAAATGACTCTATACAGTGTCATGCAATGACGTATTTAAGTTAGACCAGCCTTTATGAAAAACGTTTTTGTAGATTAAACTATGTACATTATCAATTTTATAATATGATGTGAATAATCGTGAGAAAAGACACTATTATAATTAAAATCTTATTGACAGATCTCGAAAAGTAGTTCGAGGTTGATAAAACTAAAAATTTATAAGTATGCTACTATGAATATGAAAAATCCTAACCGGAAAAAATTATGAACTTGACGGTGGATTGGTCATACATACAGTGTGTTCATGGGACAAAATTCAGGTAATGATTGCTCGTATGAAATTAAGATGGGTCTTTCCAATAACAAAATTTCCTCAGTTGAGTTTCCTCCTTGAGTTTTTATTTTTAGAACTAGTTCTTTACGTCAGGGGTGACATTCCGTTCATAAAAACTAGCGATCGCTTTTAAGCGACGTCACCTGGATTTTACATTTTACATTGATATTTAGACAGGGAAATATAGAAAATATGTAGACGACACCTCATCGGTATCAGAAATAAGAGTTATTTGTCGCTCCAAAACAACCAAATTTGGTGAACGGAATGTGTATATCGACAAGATCGATTCAAGACTACTCGCTAGGTGAACAGAATGCCAGCCCAGGTCAGGTTTGAGCGACCGGGGGTCGCGACGCAAAAGATCTGACCGTTACGTTACGTTATGTTACGTTGCTTCGTTATGTGCCTTGCTTGCGTGCGTGTGCTCTCTCCTGAGTCTCTCTCTCGTTTACGAAGCAGCGATTCATATGCTTCGGCCGGGAATCGAACCCGTGCCGCTCGCGTGGATGGCGAGCATTCTACCACTGAACCACCGATGCTATATTAAAATTTTATGCAAAGCTGGTATTCGCAGTGCTGGTGGTCTACTTGAATTTGTTCGGATAAATTTTTACTATTATTTCCATAATTTTTTTTGCGCGATTGATCTTTTTTGTTTATATACAGCATCGTTTGTCAGGACGGTAGGTTGTGTTTACTGGTTTCTAAGTTTAACAGGTCGGTAAGTGATTTACTTACCGTTCAGATGTCGAAAAGTAATAAATAGCATAAAAACAATTTCACCAAAATGCGAAATATATTTTAAACTGATCGAGAAGTATAAATGTCACTTTTTACATTTCGTTAATTTCGAAGAAATTTAAATTATTTTATTCGGAATTTATTTCAATACGATCGCGAAAAAACGCCGTAGGCGGAGTGCTCAATCGTTCAAGTGCGATATGGACAATCCACACGATTCGAACAGCATATTTTTTTACGACCCACTTGAGAAAAAATCTATGAAAAAAATTTCTATAAACTGTAATATAACTTCAAATTAAAAATTTAGCAATTCAATTTTGTTTCCACTAAATTTTTTGTGGTAAACGTACAGTTCTTGAATGTCCAATTTGTATAATGCTACGGTTTCCCTTTTTAAATATACAACGCTGTTATAAGTAGATGTTGCCAGTCGGACTCCCTCATGAAGGGTACCGTTGTCGTTATTAACATCAAGCAGAATAATTATTTAAAAATGAAATTAACAATAAAAAAAACTTCTTCACGGGGAATCGAACCCGGGTCTACCGCGTGAGAGTCTGGTTTGCTTACTACTCGACCACCGAGGAATATGCAAATTGTTTATCTATAACGTCAGATGTACTACATAATTTTTGCTTAAAATGAACTAAAGTTCCTACCGTGTGTCGCGCGACACGTTCTATCTTTTTTTTTCGAAAATTTCAGTGAAGCTATAAACTTGAAATTCTGTAATTTTTGTGTACTTGCAACGGACTAGCCGCGGGTATTTCTTTCAATATTCCTGTTACATTCACGGAGGTGAAATTAGCAACCCTTACTTCATTTTATATCAAAACTTTTTTTCGAGATAAAGTTTATGAAATAAAATTTGACTGAAAAATGTTTTTCCCAAAACCAATAGCTACAAAGAAAAAAATAAACACCATAATTTACAATTTTTTTAACAAATTGAGTGGAAAACAGTGAAGGTGTAAAATGCAATACGATTTATAACAAATGATGGAAATGCACGATCAGGCATTCACCTCTTGAATTTTGTCCCATGAATTTAGAAACACCCTGTATATTTTATATATTTCCACTTTTTCATTTTAAACGAAAAATACTGCAAAAATCTTAAATATATTGATTAATTAATATTTTTGTTACGCGAGATTTGGCACCATGTATGGACAGTCCCATATAATATATTGGGGACCACAAAAATGTAAGCAAGGCTTTTCTATCTTCAATACATCCTTTGATAATTTAATGTCAATTAAAAGCTATAACTGGGTGTTGCGCTCTTAAGTGGGTCACACTTGACAAGTATAAAAACTGTAAAGAATCCATTAACATGCTGACAAGAGACAACAAATTGTCTCTTATATGGGGAATTGCAGGTAATGAAATGGCAAACCTAAAGAAGGATCTAAAGAAGACTTCTAGGTATGGAACCCTTTTTATTGTAGAATCACAAATGATTACATAAGGGGGAATATCGGGAACTAGCTTGTTCTCAAATAAACGCTGACACAAGGACACCTCCATACAAAGAGTTTACTGAATAAGGTAGAAAGGGAACTTTGATACGGGTTGCTGAAGCTGGGTAAGAGACATTTGAATACAGTTATCGACCTGGTGACTGTACACTGCACCATAAGGAACATCCGCACAAAATAACCCTATGTGAATTCTAAGATGAAACACCTACTCACATACTTTGCTTCTTTGAGAACCTACATGGACTCAGACGGAAGCACTTTGAAGAGAAAATAACAACCGTCACAAGTACGGAAAATCCCTCCAGTTTAAGTGCCTGGACTGTTCAGCACTACCCAAACGTATGAGTGAATGGATGACACCCAACCCCTGACATTTGCAAAGGGTGTAAAATAACTTTAATTTTACCCTTTCACATCATTATAACAAGACGTTATGACTATTGCAGCTTTCTGAATTGCCACCTTGTTTGAAATTTAAAAGATAACTTGTTCGTATCTATCCATATAGACAATTTTTTCAAGCAATACTTCAAATAGTATTTCACCCTTCAAAAGCTTTTGAAGTGTGAAACTAATAAAAAACCATATCACAACATTGAAGTGAAAAAAATTCCTTTCAAGTTCCGACCCCATTTTCCTCACCGAAGTGAATGGTAACAAAAACTAAGAGTGTCAACGCCGCTCATGTCAAAGATCACTTGTTTATGTGAGAATAAGCGTGGGATGGCAACACTGGCGGAATCATGTTGTTCATGTTTGAAGAGGGTAGGTTGGTAGTATTAGGGTGCGTTAATTGCTGACGGCGTGGTGTGTATATCCCGATGTTACCCCATACATGTTTGCATATGTAAGCATCACATGTTTACTATGAGACGCTTTCTCTTTACTGATTCCGATAGGCCAGTATATATGTGGATATAACTACATGCACATTTTGAGATTAAAATTTAGAATTTATTGATTGATTTGATAATCTGTTTATTTGGAATGAAATCATTTTAATAAATCCCATCCGACTATATAATGGCGAATACATTTATTAAATTAATAACCGACAGGTTGCATCAATCAATTATTCCTTTGGGTTGTTCTCAACAGCACAGGCACTTGAACTGAATCTTTGTACAATTTCCCATGTTATCTATTTCTATTCCACTATTCCAGATGCTCGTTGTCCTCTATATATAGGCACTTAATTTAACTGAGGGGATAATAGTCCTTCTTTGTTCTCACAGAAACAGAGTTCACAAGCCTCACTGTCTTTTCCCATTTTGTGCTAATTAGTTACCCTAATCATGAATTTTTTGCTCATATAGGAACCAAAAAAAGTTATAAAGGTAGCTCTGTCATATAATATTACACGGTAAAATAATCATAGAGGTAATACAAATAGAGGCAACAAGCCATAGGCCACTGTGTAAGTTGGAATGTCCGTCTAAAGTCCGGTGAGAGAGAAAGAGACAGACGATCGGAGGTTTCTCTGCCTTTATCTGTGTATAGTATACAGCATTTGCGCTATTAGATAAAGACAGCCTGAGCCACCAGCTTTCTATCTCTCTCTTAGATGCTGATGGATTTCGAGCTGGCTTGTTGCCTCTATATGTAGTATCTCTATGAAAATAATACAAAAGCACCACAAAAAATTCTTGCTATGTAGTTGCTCCATGGAGAATGTTCATTTCCTCGGCTGTTTTCTAAGCAATGAATTCATGATAAGAGCAGCTGATTGAGATATAAAAAGCAATACATTCTTGGGTATTTCAGACCTGATTAGGCTGGATTAGGCTAATTTTATGGACGTATAAATATGACTACAGGGAAGTGAGTGGCACAGAAATCTCTAGAATGGTGGGTAATCTCACCAGGACAGAGACAGATCTAATAAGCAAAAATAGGAAAACTGACAAAGCCGTTAAGGTACTGTAAGCTTAGCAAGTATCCAAGCAGCAGAAGACAAAGGCATGTGCAGATCCTGCACAACCTATGTCAGTGCAACTGCCTGGCAATTTCTAGCGGTTTCTTCATGTGAAGTCACCGGCAAGAAATTACAAAAAAGGTTTAGTCTTAAGGCTGATTGACTATTGATATATTAATATGAAAATTTCGCAGTGGAATAGTTCTATTAGCCACCTTATTAAATTTAATCTAAGCTGATCTATTAAATAGCTGACAGTGATTTCAGTGCAGTTGAGTTTCTATTGGAGAACTGAAATAACCTTTCGGAGGCTTGAACCCTTTTGCGGAATCCGCTCCAATGTAATATTGGAAAAAATAGATGAAGCCGAAAAAGGAGGATCTGATATAGAAGGGCTTAGACAATCAAATATTTTTCTGGGTGACTGCAGCCTGTTGAGATCAAACGAATGCATAAGTCAAGGTAAAACTGCGCTAAGAGGAATCCTAACGGGTCATTATCGCCTGAATGAGCACCTGATAAAGCCCAAAATAGTGGAGGAAAAAGAATGTAGATTTTGTGGAATGGAAGAAGAAACCTCCGATTACATCCTTTCCAATTGCACAGCAATTCAGAATCCTAGGGCACAGCATGGACCGGAATAGAGGAGCAGAGTCGAATGAATTGGCGCTTGCCTATTAGTAAAGAGGGTTTTTAATGGAAATTTGTTTACATTCTGTCATAGAGAAATATGTATATAATAACTATTTCTCCATGCATTCCCTAAATATTCTGCCAGTTCTCTGTTTCTTTGAATCTTGAATTCATGTGCATAAAGTTGAAAATAATACTCTGTCGTGAGTTCTATTGGTTTTACTGATTTTCAGTGTTTTTAATCAGTGTTCTATTATGGACCAGGAGAACTATTATTTTTGGCTCGTAATGATGGAGGATTTACGGGTGGCAGAGGAGTAAGTACGAATTGACGAAGATAGGGGCTCCTGGTTTTTATATGACCATCGGAAGCATGCCGTTTGTAAGGAGTAAAACGCGACTGACTCATTTTTATTCAATTTTAATACTAATTGATTCACCAAACAGACTACCTTTTTCATTATTTGTATAAACAAATATAAAAAGTAATTAATGACAGAAAATTATGACAACCGTACAAAAAAGAGGCTAAAAATAACTAAGAAGTAGATCTTTTGTATCAAATAATGCTGGCAATACACGGCACGTACGAGAGAAGCACCGGATCGCATGATTTTCAAGAATAGCTAACCTGGAGAGAAAAGGGACAATTGCCTAAGTTGAAGTCTGCAGATATCCTAAAAATTCTCCGGGAAATAGGACTAAAGGAGCTACTGGTCCATGAAACTCTCCTCAGAAACTTAGTAGAAGTAAAGGGACACAATAGATATTTTAGGTCTCAGTGAATGCCACCCTAAAATATCAGGATCTCTTACGATTAGTACAAGGTTGTAAACAAAAAAATCGTCAATTTTGACAATTTTTAATAATTCAAAATTTCACAAATTCGAGATTGTTAAAATATCTCATAAAAATTCGTCCAAATTGAAAATGGGTCGATTCCAACTATTAGTCGAGTTGACATGGAATGACCCAATGAGAATTCATAAACTAATAAATCAGAGATAAGTACTTCATTATTTCATTCTTACTTCACTTATAATGATGCTCGCGGTTATTTGTACTGAGTGAAATAGAGAGAAGCTTCTACTTTAATACTTATTTAACCAACAAGTGTATTAACAATCGAGACATTTTAACGAGCAAGCAAAGCGTTAATGTTCGGATACACGTGTTAGCTCAGCGTCCCAGTGAAAAGTAGTTCATTTCAACAGCTAATAATATAGGATTTTTAGGATAAAAAGACGATGATGTCATTTTTAGATACTTTCCTGCTTATCAAAATAAATATTAATCGTACCGTAAATACAATTTATCCTTAACATCCAGGGCAATTTACAGCTAACGGGTTGGCAAAACTGTTGTCAGATCAACTGGTAAAATTTCCCAGTTTGTTTTGACGTTCATTGACATTCGATCATCGTCTAATATTCACAAGTTTTTTTGGTGCTTTTAAATTTATTGTTTCTAGGATTAAAAAAACCGCCATTTTCATAACTAATTATTTAGGGAAATCTGCAGAGTGGAGTTGATAAAATGCCGGAGCAGTTGAACAGTGTGAAATATCAAGAGATGGTAACATCAATAGGTCTGTTCGTAGAGCAGTCACAAACGGTTGGAAACTGGACGACTCATGCGCAGAGTCTTTTTGTGAACGGTTTTTATTCACTGCGCATGAGTCGTCCAGTTTCCAACCGTTTGTGACTGCTCTACGAACAGACCTTTTGTTGAGTTATTTTGAACAACAATGCCGAAGTGGGGGGCCCGCTTCTCCTACTTACTGCTGTAAGAGACGTAAGTAATAGTATTCACTATTTGTATTTATTATTATTAAGAACTGGCAATCTAACATTAGATTGACTTTTCTAGTTTCCGTTAAGTGAAGAAAAAAACTACAGCTTGGCAACATCACAATAACTATACTAACTATACCTTTATACATATAAATAATCATACAAACAGGCAGTTTTAGTGTATGTTTGGTCGCCTATACTAAACTCGTTCAAAATAAAATAATTACTAATAAATGGTTTAATGTACTATAATATAGCTTAAACATGCACGGTCAATGAAAAAAATACTGTTAACTACTTAAAAATTAATATATCCAAGATCGCGAATTAAAATATGCTAGTGAGTGTGACTAGCATTATTCGTCTTCCATTATGTTTTTGATCCCCGGTCTAAGTGGTCTCTGTTTCGTGTTGAGTTAAGAGGGCGAACGTTAAATGCCTCCTGAGACCCCATTTGAATATGGGTGGATGTTTAATTTTGTTATTTAATGGAAGTTTGGGGGTATTAAAACGACGGCGAAAAGGGAAAACGACATTATCTCGCGATGTTATCGAGTGGTGGAAGTCTACTTAACCACGTCAGAAGAGATTTGGAGAGATGATGTCTGTGGGTCTAACAATAAATTGAAATTTGTGTAGACTTGAAAATTAATTAATGGGATATGTAGCCAGTGACCTGTATCGTATTTTACATCTGAAAAATTTATTATACGCCAGGATTGGTTAGTTAGCTCTTGGTCTAATATACAAATATTTCAATTGGAATTATTTAAAATAGAGACGTGGTGGAGTTGTCAATTTCCACGTTTCCCGGATATATGAATCACAGTTTCAGCAAAAATGACGATGCTTCTTTACCTGGTTGGGATGCTGCCAAGACGTTCGAGCATTTTTATCAACTTTTAAAGTGAGATTATTGTGCTTTTTAATTTTCATTTGATCAGCTAATGTATAGCTAATTACGTGAAACAGGCAAATTTCCCTTCAATTTATCAATGTAGGTGATTAAAGCTATCTATCAATCGACAAATCGATGACATATTTTTGCTGCAAAATGTTTTCATAATCTAAAATTCCGTTTTTTAAAACGTGTAAAGTTCTTTTCACGATCAAAGACATTGACCTGTCCTCAGATGGGATAATGACATACAATAAAGCCATAAAAGTATTAGCCGTGACAGATAAGACTTTTGGGTCATTCTTTACTAATAGTACTTTTTCTTTTTTATCGGGCTCTGCTCGACTCAAGCCAAAGTCAAGTCAAGTCAGTTTCTTAGATCGTGAAAAGAATTATACAATAATTGAGAACCCCCGTTCCTTTCATTTATCTCCGCCAGTCATGACCCTTGCAAAATCAATACAGGTTGAACCATCGGCAGGTGTAGGCCAATACTCAACACACACTCTCTTCCTGTTCACAGATCCTGCATAGAGGTGTGTCCACTAGCCCCATAGTATGGAGGTGTTTCCTTAGTTGACAGTGGCCAGTCAGAAATCCTACTGTTAAACGTAGGCTTTTCCTGGTCATCGTCAGGGTCACTCGGAAATATGTATTCCAGTACTGTCACAGCGCTTAAAGAAACCGAGCAAATTATGCATTTGTGATGTTGAGATGTAATGAAAAACAAGAGGGATTGTGATGTATTGTTTCTTTTGGCTTAGTTTATGCAACCAACAAAATATACCGAATTTTTTCGTAATATTGAATATAGAAACGTAAACTTATATTGAACCCTTATATTAAACCCATACTAAGTACGCTTATGAAATTATTGATCCGCCGGATTTATGAATAAACCATACTTTAAAAATTATGTCTCAGATAATATACAATTATAATGGTTGAGTTGGGATCATTCTAATTCCGAAGTTCTGAGTATTTCACGTTGTGCTCGAAGCGTGAGCAAGTAAAATATTCAGATCTGAAGTAGTTAAGATAACATCTTTATTATTTTAAATGCCAGGCAGATGAATCTCTACATGAAAATGTACTTAAGCCGTTAATCGAAATCTCTTTTTCACATAGCCCAGTCTAATATTCACGAATTAATTAGAAAATGTACCCGTCACACAAGGGAGGTTTTTTTTATTAGAATTCAAGTGCCTCGACAACTATGGCCATTGGCACTATACAAAATATATATCATAGATTCACCATCTTAAAACATAAAATATGTCAAATATCATGCTAGTTCATATCTTGTGGTAGAGGTTAGTTGCTTCTAGGAATTTCAATATCTTTGGAATTTCAGCGGTGCAGTTTAAGAGTTCTTTCAGGTTCAGTTTATATCGCTGTCTTGAGTGAAAACTTTCAAAGTATGATTATTAAATCATTTCAATAAAATTTGACCCAGAAACAGAAAACAAGGAAAAAGAAAGATTGCCATTGGACAAACATAATTGAACAGAACCAATATTGCTATTAAGGTGTGTTCCCACCAAAACAAGGAATCATCGGAATCATCCAACTGAATAATAGCCATTCTACACAAGTAAAAGACTATACTTTCTCCACGACTAAAAAGAAAAAACTTCCAGAGTGAGGATCGAACCTCGATCGTCTGCGCCATAGTCAACCACAACTAGGCTATAGAGTATATTTATAAAAATGTAAAGAGTATA